>CM056392.1:25804635-26255564 GCA_029718625.1 Synaphobranchus kaupii | reverse complement strand
TGGCGGACCACAACAGAAGGGAAAAACTCCAAAAAACCAAGCCATGCAATAATAGCTCTAAAACAGACTCCAAACTCATCCCTCCTTAGGCCTGGGGATGAGGCCCTTTTATGCGGTGCCTTGATGAGGGCATGGGTGACAGATGGCCTGCTATAACAAGCCTCCCCTGTCACCCTGCCTGCTCCTAGCACCAGTGCTGACCACCAGGGGGCAGCACACCAAATACCTCCCTGGCGCCACACTTTGTAGCTACTGGCTGCACAGGGATGAAATTTGTATCAATCTTCTCGTCTGACTCTGGGTAAGATAGCCAAAAAGCTAATTTCTCAAAAAGTAGGAGTATTCCTTTAAGCCCCTTTCCGAAATGGCTCTGCCTCTGTTCTTTGATATGTGCATATTAAATGACCCCCATGAACTTCCTGTTTTGAAAAGCTAGGATTTCATTATGCTGGATTTCTCTGGTTCCTTCAGCAGAATAAATCTTTTTACAGATAAAGGAATGGGCTCCGTCATGTTTAGCTAAACTAAATGTAATGATATTCATCCAAATGGAGGTCATGTGGGCTTGTTTTTCCTAATGATAACAACACTATGGGAACTGTTCACGTTACCTTCCATTCTTCCATATCTTCCATTTGTAAAATTGAAGTTAAGTTTGGCAGCATGTCGCCTGTGTTCTTCGATATTGACTGATTGGGAGTTATGAAGCTCAATTCGGTCCAAATATAGAGTTATTATGAAGTGTAATAAATATTTGTTTACAAGGCCTGTATGAATATGGATTAATGTGTCCATGTAATATCTCTTCACAGGATCCTTAAACAATATGATCACCCAAATATTGTGAAGTTGATAGGTGTCTGCACACAAAGACAGCCGATATACATTGTGATGGAGCTTGTGCCAGGTAAAATAATTACTTAATTATATCCCTTTCCCTAGTCCATATTGGCTCCCCCAACCCCATTCTTCTTCCCCCCTTCTCCCTGCCTCTTTTCTTTCTCCCTCCTCCTCTTTGCCTCTTTGTACAATCCCCCATCACTCACTCAATTCACAATTCAATTCACAAATGCTTTGTTGGCATGACAAGATGCATCTTATGTTGCCAAAGCACAGAACAAAGAACACAGTTGAACACATAAACACAGATCTAGACATACAGTATACAGATAAATATGCGCAAATATACTCACTGGTTGTCCCTCTGTTTATGGCAAGCTGATACATATTTTGCCACTAATGCAATGCATTTTCTATGTTCCCCTAATAAATAGGGGAGCTTTTGCTGGTCATTTGAAGTAATGAAGTCTGGGCATATTTTTATAAATTTTGGGTAGAAATTCTCCCTTATGTCCTGGTACCTTCCACATGTTGTAAGGAAGTGCAGATCTGTCTCCACCGCTCCCTGATTGCAGTGCGAGCACAGTCTGCCCTCTCTGGGCAGCCATGTCTGCCTGTGTCGGCCTCTTTCGAGTGGCCTCTAGCCAGGCTGTGCTCACTGAGTCTGTCTGTCTGTCTGTCTGTCTGTCTCGCTCTCTCTCCATCTCTCTCTATCTCCCTCTCCCTCCCTCCCTCCCCCCCCCCCCCCCCCCCAGTCCTCTTTCCCTCTCTCGGTCATGTGGGACTGTAATCATTTTCGCAATATCAGTTTTATTAGGCAGAGGTTTGAATTGACAGTTATTAAAAAAAATGAAAAAGCTGTAGTAAAATGCGCCCTGCCACATTTCGAGGCCCCGTTGCATAGACACAGATAAATGTAATGGACCTATGTATGAAAGGAAGATGCTTAACAGTCAAGCTTACATTTCGGCATGCATATAATTTATGTAATGCAGTGGTGCCTGGAAAAGTCACATTGAGCTTAGCGAGGTGCTGTATCATTGGCCAGCCAGTAGAGGCGAAAAACGTAAAATTTGTATAGAACGCCAAACAAAAGACCGTATAATTAATTCATCATAAGAATTGGGGGGGGGGGGGGGGCAACGCTAATTATGAATTTTTCAAACCTGTTTACAGAATAAACAGCAAAGAAACAAGGACATCTCTGTGGTATCTACACGCTGTAGATTTAATTTGTGTCTCCCAGCCATCATTTGTCTTTAGTCTGCTGCTTTCTTGAGCGAGTCATTTAGCATGGTGAATGTCAAGCAAAGGACACTGAAACCATCTGTCGGAATCGAACATTGTTTTTGATGTGTAATTGTATTTTTCTGCCTAATATTGTTTTGCTCTGAATTTAGTTTGGGATAATAAATTTAAAAAATGAGACTTATTTCCATCCAAATGGAAAGCAGTAACCTCATTCTCCTCAGACACCAGCTGTGTCTGTGTCTCAGTGTCTCCTCCACCCTACCGTCTCGTGGAGCAGGGAGCCAGAGGCGGACACTCTCAATGTGGTCCCGTCCCTTTTATGAACTGACAAAGGGCAGGCCGCTGAATACAGGCCTCATTTAACGTGGAAATTGTCATCTCATACAGCCTATCAGACGCGAACGTGTTAGAGAATGCAAGCATCTCGGATAAATTAAATTAGCTCACCTAGTCTGCGTAATGAGTTTGGTCCCTCAAGGATAGATGCTGTCTGCCAGGCATCATTGTGCCATAGACACAGGGCGCTTTATTTGTTCTGCTTTGTAATTGTGTCAAATTTGCGCAATGGTTGTAAATGCCATTGTTTTGTTCTTTGTTCTTTTCTTGCTAAAAGCCTGGTAATATTTGCTAAAAAAAAGTATTTGAAATTTCTGTGTAATTTATCCTCAACTTATCTTGTCATATGTATAGCCTGTGGTTGCTGTGGGGGGGGGGGGGCACAACGTGTATACATTTTGATTGTGAAGATATTGCAGATCCTTATTGGATTCCCTATTCATAGTGTATATGCTCTCTACTTCCTACCAGGAGGGGACTTCCTGTCATTTCTAAGGAAGAAGAAAGAAGACCTGAAAACGAAACAGCTGGTTAAATTTGCTTTAGATGCTGCTTCTGGCATGGCATACCTGGAGCTTAAGAACTGCATCCACAGGTTTGTGAATCTGCATGCAGCTGTGTTTAAAAGGCTCTGTGTTGTGGTCAGTCTTTAATAGATCTGCTGTAAAGACTAGCTCTGATTCACTAGCTCTGATAATGTTGTTAGGCTTGTAACCAAACTCACAGGTAATTTCTTTTTCTTTTTCCCCCCAGTAAAAACTATACGTTACCAAAACATCCGTGACTTTTTTCTCTATGGCAACGACAGGCCATAGTTGCCCAGTGAAGGGGCTCTCCTTTAGTGGAGTGTAATTAGAGCTACAAAATAATAACTTTGTTCCAATCAAATGAGCATTTTGATCATTTAAAGCACAACTGAACTTTGGTAGAACTTTGGGTTGTCTAGTTACCTGGCCATGATATGAGTCCAAATGGTGGCGAAATATGTTCGTTAGTTGCTCTGTGCTCCCCTGGGGTGATAATCCAGAATAGGGTATTCCATTCACTTCTATAGGGCAGCTAAAACTATCTCAAAATGACACTTCTTGCACATATACGAACGCAAACGAAGCGGATTTTGTCAATACAAACAATAACCAGTCCTCGTACGCATTTTCCTTCGTGTAATTAAAATTATTTATAAAAAGTACTATTTTTGTCAATTTATATATTTGTTTTATTGAACCTTTATTTAACCAGGCAGGTCACTTAAGAACAAATTCTTATTTACAAGGACAGCCTGGCAAGAGGTAATTAGCCGTAGGTCCGTTTGTTTACCATAGATATATACTACCAGGAACACTTGCTTCCGTGGAAATTCTACCAAAGTTCAGTTGTGCTTTATGTTTAATTTATATTTTATTCTTGCCACACACATGATTAACAGTTATATTCACAGACCATGACCAGCTGGTAAAATGTTCAGAGAGAATGGTACTGTCCATGAATAGAATCATATTTTGTGTCTTAGTTGTAAATTGCTTTCAACCTTTCAAGCACTACAAGCTAACAATGTAATTTACGGCACAGCGCTTTGAAAATGTGTTCACAGAGGCATTATGTTTGTGTCTGAATGCACAGAGTTTAAACAGCCGAGCATGATGCTCTACCCTTTGATGTCTAATTACTTTCCTTCTTGAAGATGCAGAATTGTTTTAGCACCCATTCACAGGGCAGCGACAGCATTTGCAAAGGCTCTTTGACTAAATTGGCCTCTCCTTTTGATGGTCGCAGTGCCCAACGCGTTTGGGCTTCCTCAGTAAACGCAAAATAAGAACCCGCAGCTGTTTTCCAGCTGTTGTACGATTTGTTTTTGATCCGTTTAATATCAGCCCTCCTCAGTTTCATAATGGTAAGAATCAATGAAGGGGTATCAATTATTAATTTCCAAAGAGTCCCCCCCGCCCTCCCCCCCTGTTGCTGTAATGCATTATTCTTCAAGACATTCTGTGGTGTTGTGTTGCTGTGATTACTTTTCAAGGAGACTGGTGACTGCCTATAGCTAGAAACAAACGTGACAGCGAAGAATCTGTGTAATATCAATATCTGGAGGCTCAAAGGCTACGTCGTCTCTGTTGTGTGTTTGGAACGGGTGTTCCGGTTTTCCCTTTCTGTTGGAATGTGCTCTCATTTCCCTGCATGCAGCCAGACAGGGCTTCACTTGTCATTTTCTTGCTGTCTGAATCTCCCAGATTGAGCCAGCAGTCAGATTGAAGGCCAACCCAAGATAAAGTTCATGTCTGCAATCGCATTTGCCGTTCCAAAAATGGACGTTTTGAGTCATTTTACTTCTTCGCGAAATGAGTGTAACGAGCGTGTCCCCCTGCTTGTTTTTATGTGGCCAAAAAAACTAATTTGCGTTTTAACTACTGAGGCTACCACCTTGTTTGTTGATTGGTGTGTTTTGATTGAAAGTGACTGTGCATTTGATTATTCCGCTCAGGCACCTGTTTTCTTGGTGTTTTGAGCAGATCTTCAGTTCTGAGAGGGACGGGGGTTGACAGAAGGGCGTGGCTACTGTGGTGATGGTGATATAGGTTTGCAACTCTGAGGTTGCAGGTTTGATTCCTGCATCTGGTAAATGCCTAATATTTAAACACACACCACAAAACATCTTCCAAAATATTTCTGCCGTCATTGGTTACAGGGACCCGTTTCTCCATAACTGCGCAAATATATTTTCCCCAGTGTTCGTGATCCAATACTGAGATCACAATTTAATCTGTAGTGAGTGGAGACATCAGTCAGGTGTACCCCACGGAGACTAGATGTGCATTCAAAGCGCTGGATTGTGCAGTTGTTCGATCCGCGGCTTTCTAAATGAATATGGGGTGGAAAAAACTAGTCATTAATTTCGGACGTAGCCATTTAAGCACGGCGTAGTGATCAGTGCAAAGTATTGCCTGGGGTTCAGGTCATATGCACATAATGGACTGCAGTGACGATGCGTGGTGAGTGCAGCACTGTAGAATGAAAGTAGATTTTCCTTTTCGAATTGATTGTAAAACTGAGGCTGAGCGTAACTTACACACGCGGGGCCTGGGCAGGGAAAAACGGCTGAATGGACCGTCGTGGCAGATCCAGCGTTTAGCCATTAATCAAAATAACAGCCTGACGCTGTGATTTAGGCTCGTGTAATTTCAAACTCAAGAGAACCTAATGCACTATTAAATCTATGTTGCTTATCACCGGATTTCCCACTCAATTTGGCGTGACCCCCATTTCGCGACGAACGACGCTCAGGGGGGGGACGTGGGTCGCCCCCGGGATAGGATCTTTCAGTTGCGGGACGGACTCTTCTTCAGACGTGCACTTCAGATCGCAGCCCTCCACCAACACTCGCTACGCGCTCATTTTGGAAGAGAAAAAAAAAAAAAACGCCCCTCGCGCGTCAAAAAAAGGATCTTCGATTGAAGAAGACTGAAGGTCAACACGTGCGGTCACTGTTGGAGTGTGCGGACCAGACCCTGGTATAAAAATGCCAGTTACATGAGAACCTACCTTTACTCTGTCTGCAGTCTGGAATGCACTATTATGTTACACAGGTTCATTCGTTTTGATTGTGACTATTTTGTAGTCTGATCAGGTCTGAATTGGTGAATTGTACAGATCGGATCACGTTTATCACGTCCGCACTTTCTTCATATGCGTAACATCAAGAAAGATTGTTTGATTCCTTGGTTGCGTGTTTTTCAATCTTTGCTTTCTACCACATTTTCTTTTGTCCCATTGCACTAAAGGTGGAAAGGTCATTCTGGCAAGGTTTAGCTTACAGGTATTTCTCTTTCTCTGCTGGTCTTCTATTTATCATTGAAATATCTTTATATCTACATTCCAGAGTGTGTGCATTCTATTTCTGTTATCGTTGCCATATTTATCATCTATTGAATAAACCCATTTATTTTTAAATCCAATATATATATATTTCTTTTTTTAAATATTTTTTAAATATTGTTGGAACCACCTTTTTATTGTTTGACTAAACTACCAATTTGTTTTTAGATTTAAATTGTAATTATTATTTTAAAAAATACTTAATAATTGCAGTTGTCTAATATTTAAATTTATGCATGTATTTAGGAGTCGCTTGTTGCTTGTCCTCTTTTGTTGCCTTCCAGAGGGGTAACCACCTGTTAAAAGGTGATTTAATTAATAATGGACTTGAGATGGATTTGTCGCTAGCACACTGTAAAATCCTGCCGTCCTACTCGGATTGTTCAAAAGCCATGTTTTGCATTGCTGAAATTCCGGGAAAATGCTTTACATAGGATAAGATACTGTGTCCATGTGAATTTTATAAAAACTTAACAAACCTGTAAATCTTTGTTATTAATTGGAGTAAATGAACATCTGGCAAAATCTTAGGTATGTCCATATTTTTACTCATTCATGTACAGTACTGCATAATAATATATACATGAGAACAGGTCACTTGGCTCATCTAGGCATGTAACTTGCCTATATTCTACAGGGGTGGTTAGCAGCTGCATAAACCTCCCATCGGGAATCAAGCCCTATGCTGTTTAAATATTGAGCAAAAGCAGTTGTGCAGCACGATTTGTTTTACCATCATCTTTAAGGGCTACAAAGGTGTTGAATAAACCGCCTCATTTTGAAATTTTAAAGAGATGAAATTCTCCCACTGGGAGGTTCGTGCAGTTGTCAGCCCTATCTGTGCATGCGTGTAAGCCTTCCTAGCATAGAGTGCACGCAGAGCCTTTCTGATTTGTGGTGTAGTGTCAAGAGTCTTGTGTATAAGGCGCTGAAAGAAAATGTTCTACTTTGACTTTTTGTGTTTGATTCTTGTTCATGCAACTTGAATCCTTGTAACACTCGTGAAAGGGAAAGTTATGCTACCTACTCAAGTTTCTAAAATAATTTTTGTTATACGGTATATTTTTTGCAGTATGATGTAATCATTTGACATGCACTGTGTGGCTAAACAATAGGAAATGGGAGGAAGTATTTCAAATTGTAGTCATGTACACTTGGAAATTACACAGTTAACCCTGACATAATGAACATAATTATTGTTGTTTTTATTTTTTAAATAATAATAATAGTCAATGAAAGGGACTCCTGCATACTATGGGCTCCATCTTACATCCGACGCTAAGCAGTGGTAACCCAAACTCAAGTGTCTTTGCTAGTTTCAGACCGAAGCAATTGTCATTTTACCGTCCAGCGCTCACGTTGTTTAAATGGCAAGTGAACTTGCGCCCATAGCAAATTAACTGGGCGGGTTGGTCTTAAGAGGTGTGGCCAGGATAATTTTTAGCGTATTGCTACCTTGAGGCTGCAGGAGCACGCACAAACATGCATTAAAAATATCATGATTAGATTGTGAGATGGGGATTAATATTTTTCCACAAAATATACCATTTTCTTTCCCAGAATAGATGCAAGTTACCCCTGGAATCACAGGAAAGTGGGCTTGTTTTAAGGCATTAAGCTACCAGTAAAAACACGTTGGTCATATTTCCATAAGCAGGACAATAAAAAACGAGGGAAAATCTATGGGTTCCCAACCTGACAGCTTTAGTGTATTTAGTGTCATCATTAAGGCAAAAAAAAACACAATTTATGTTATCATGACAATGAACATAATATGAACTTCGAAATTTGTTGCATGTGATCCGTCTGCTGTGAGAACAGTCTAATGGAATGTATGTTTGATAATGTGCATAATCAAACAAAATGTGTTAAAACAAGCAGGCTAATTTGGCGTTTTCTAAGCTGAGAGGGAAGCCATGTTCATGTAGCTTATGCTCAGCTGTTGCATGTGTTATGATGGAATTAAACTGCATATATTTTGTAAAATAACAGCACTGGTGTAAGCTAATGGAAAAAATGTGTTTTCCCGTTATTATATTTCTGGGAAACAGTTTGGTCCGGAATTACCGGGAACTCGTGTTTAACTGGAAAGATTATTATTGTGTATCTCAAAACACGTCATAATAGTTAGTCCAAATAATATTGTTCATAATATTGATCCATATAGCCTAATTCTTGCTCGTAGCTTTAACTACGCGCACAAGCATGTCTGGTTCTCCAGCTGTTAATCGCTGTTTTCACAGTCTTACTATCCGCCTCATAGATCACATGTGTATTCACTTTTGTTGCATTGAGTTTCTACTTTGAGGCCTGTATTTTCACTATAGTCTTTCTAAAGTATTTGTTTTTGATTGTTCATAAGAGGAAACACTCTACTTGTCACCTTAGAAATAATACAATTATTGAGAGGTGATGCAATTCTGAATCATTTGAAATTTAAGTGATATTGCACAGGGGTGTACTTACTTCTGTTGTATACTGTATATCAGAAAGCTGTTTCCAAGTTGGGTTAAATGAGATTTATTTTTGTCAATGTTGTAGTTTTTAAGTGTATTTCACCCTATTGTTTTTGTTGTTGCTTTTGGCTGTGTGCCTCTTTTTGAAGTTCCCATCACATTTATCACATCCACAACTTTGTTTAGCTTGCAGACTCAATTCTGACTCCTCTTATAAAAAGTGCATCAAATCCACCCGCGCTTCACTGCGCATACCAATTAAGGAGAGTTGGCATGGCGGACTGAATGTAGCATTGGGCCTTATACAGGTCCCTCCATGCAGTGGTTTATCAGAGATCTCCATCTCTGATGTGATCCAGGGTGAAACTGTAGGTAAGCTGAGCTCTCCTCCACAAATATAAAAGCTGTTCATTGTTATGATCACAAAAACACTGTCATAACTCAGGCCTCAAGTTCCACAGGATCTGTCAACCAAAATTGAAGGAGTAAATACAAAAGACAGGTAATATTTCACCACTGACACAAGTTTTGATTATTCTTGAAACCCAGTGCGTGCGGGCGTGCTGAGACCCTGCATTGGGTTAACAGTGCAGAATAAGGTCATGAATCAGGCGCTTGCATGCGACGATTATTGCCATTGTGAGTACCTGCTTTCTGCAGTTCAATTTATGGGGAGTCGAAAAGTGGAATCAGACTTCTGGAGCTGAACTTACAGGGAGGACTGCCAATAGCCAATAACAAATGGCAATCCCACAATTTAACGATCATGCAGCTGTTTCTTAACAAACTGTTTCCTGTTGAACTTGAGGGCTTTTGGTTTTTATCTTTAAGTCATCTGTAGTGCCTTGTAATGTTCATTGAGGCCTGTGTATCCACAGACTAGAAGGGTCAGTGAATTCCAAGACAAAAAATAGTAGAAGGAGTTGTGGTGGGCCAGTGGGTGAAGGAAGACACCTTGGCAAACAAGATGAAAGCCCTAAAGGAGAAAAATGGTGGATATGATCAGAAGACGCCATTATTTGCCTGTGGACAGAACATGGCTTAAAGGGGAATTCCACCGAAGAACAACATTAACCTCATTTAACAGATTAAGGTGTCTCTCTTTGTGGCTGGCCAAAACAATCTCTAAACAGAAATATCGGCCAAGAAAGATGAAAAGCAGTGTCTCAAGTGTATCTGGAGGATATTTAGCGTTTCCAATTGCAGTCAGCCATTGATTCTCACCCTCATCTTGCGGTAGCTAGTAAAAAATAAATTCCTTCTTTCGCCAACGTTAAGGCCTTACAATTTGCCATACAGTGAAGCGGAATTTGCTTTTCAGTAGAACTTAAGCATGAAAGTATACTGAGCTGAACACCATAAATCTAGATTCAAATCAAATCAATATTTATTTATATAGCGCATTACACAACTAGTTTCACAACAATACGCTTCACAGAAAAACCCAGCCTAAACCCCCACAAGAGCAAGCCAAAGGCAACAGTGGCAAGGAAAAACTCCCTGGTGTAGCTAGGAAGAAATCTTGGGAGGAACCAGATTGTATTTCTTTAGTGATTAGCTTGCTAGCAAGTAGATGAACAGCTTCCACGCCAAGTACTAATGCCCAGCCCCTCCATTTGTATTCATTAGAAGTGGAAACCTGTGACTGGCATTGTCTGACGCCCGCCCATAAAGCAGGTACCTGGAACATGCACTCTAGTTTGGGGCTATATCTCTGCACTCACCAAAGTTTAATCAGGAGGACAGTTACTCTTCTACAAATAAAAGATAATTTTTCAGTGCAATTCCCCTTTAAATTTGAGGCATCATTGATCTGATGGCTGGGAATTCATAGCTTAAAGGGGAACGCCGGGTCATTTCTTAAACTTAAGAAATAACCCGCCGTGCCCCTTTAACTGGCACATACTATGACTATATACTATATACAGTTGAAGTCGGATGTTTACATACACTTAGGTTGAAGTCAGGAGAAGAAACCCTTCAAGTTATCCATCCATATCTACTGTATTTCTGGCATCAGAGTGATGATTTAAGGCTTGTTTGATACATCAGACCCTTGAGGACTTGAGCTATTTAGCCAACCATGTGTTCCATACTGTTCCACTGTAATTTACAGCTAAATCTAGTCCCACCCCCCAATTCCCATAGTGATCCATTCAAATGCAGAGACGTTATAGTATCGCTTGTACTATAGTACCAGAAAAATAAGATATCAAGAGTATCAGAGTACCAGAAAATAAGATATCAAGAGTCTTTTGATGTTCTTGGGTCACAGACATCAGGAAGTCATGGCATGCAAAGCCAAAGGATATGAAATTATAAAAAATTTAAAGGCACAGTCAACTTAGTGTGTGTAAACTTCTGGCCTACTGGAATTGTGATATAGTGAATTAAAAGTGAAATAATCTGTCTGTAAACAATTGTTGGAAAAATTACTTGTGTCATGCACAAAGTAGATGTCCTAACTGACTTGTCAACACTATAGTTTGCTAACATAAAATCTGTGGAGTGATTAAAAATGAGTGCCTAAGTGTATGTAAACATCCGACTTCAACTGTATATATACTATACTCTTGATTTCTGAACTTGTATGCTGTGCTCGTCTGGCTCTTTCTGCTGTTTGAAAATTCAGTGATTTTCAGGCATTGCACCATGTTTGGTTTTTAATTATATTATATTACATTACATTACATTCATTTAGCAGACGCTTTTATCCAAAGCGACGTACGTTTTATAAAATATTTTATAAAAACGTACGTTTTATAAAATATTTGAATGAATGGTCTTTCAAAAGAGCTAGTTAACTCCTTCATAACACTTACTTTGTGCTGACCTATAGTCTCTGTGGAAGTACGGCGGCGGAGCGAACGTGGCCATTGCAACTTTTTGCTCCTCTTTGTTGTTGTAGTCGACCAGTCCCGGCACTACATTCGTAGGTAACGTAAAGTATCGCTCTGCCGCCATACTTCCACAGAGAAAATGATGGTATAATCACTGAAAATAACCCCGATAGACTGTCGTATTTTATTTGCTTTGGGTGCACTGTGGAGTGTTTAAGTGCATTTGGTAGTGGATGCTAGCAGTTACCTTAGAGTTGCGCTAGCATTAGCAATGTGTGTATGTCCAAAAGAAGGGACAGCATGGAATTATCTGAAAATGGTTTCCATCAATCAACTATATCATGGGTAAGTCGTAATTGAGAAATTATGTCCAAAATTCCGAACTATCCCTTTAATACTGGCCACGCATGGTAAACTGAACAAATACATATCAGTCCATTTGCTTTGGAATTGGCGATTTTCATAGTCAATTTTCCTCTTTCTTGGCTTTGAGAGAGACATTTAGACACAAATTGCTAGCTAGATAACAACATTGGCTGACGTTTATGACAAACAGTAGTTATCACTGTGGGTGGGCTTTTAAACTCTTGCAGCGAATAGTAAGTTACTGAAACTGAAGTTACTGAATACAATCGCACTACTACTATTTGCTCCCAGTTTATACGCCTGCCCTACAGACTACCATATAGGCTACCCACAGTGCCAGCACTAATAAATATACAGATATCCTGCTGAAAATATGCACTTCTCTGTATGCCATTAATTATACATAGAGTATAGCGTGCAATCAAAAAAGTACTTCCCGTATTTCACAGTCCTGGTGAAGGGCATTTGCACACCCACCAAAGGCAACCATATTTCACATATTTCCAGCCTGCTTCAGCCTTGTGGATCATGTCAAATCTATTATAATCATATTTTGTGCACTCTGAACCACATTTCCATGTACGGGCCCCTGGAATTAGTCTTTTCTCCTGCTCAAATGTTTTTGCAAATGCTTTGTGAATTGTGAGTCTCTGCAATTGGCTGAGCCAAGGGCTTGATCGCAGTCTTGGCCTGAAGTGCAACTCCCACTGCTACGCTCTGGGGTTAATGCGCCCACTTCATGTCTTCCTTGAGGAACTCTGCAGGCAGATCTCATTTGAAACGGCGCCCTACCAGCACCAGATATGCACCTCACTGTGGTCAGAGACTCACTTTTCATTTCCATTCCCAGGTCTCGCATATTTCTCTTTCCCAAACAAAGTAGGAGCACAATTTATACAAAAGGTCAACATATTTTAGTGAAAGATGAGGAGACACTGTGAAACCCCTCATTTATAAGCTAAATATGTCACTCGCTCTCTCTCTCTCTCTCTCTCTCTCTCTCTCTCTCTCTCTCTCTCTCTCTCTCGCTCTCTCTCTCGCTCTCTCGCTCTCTCTCTCTCTCTCGCTCGCTCTCTCTCTCTCTCGCGCTCTCTCTCGCTCGCTCTCTCTCTCTCGCTCTCTCGCTCTCTCGCTCTCTCTCTCTCTCTCGCTCGCTCGCTCTCTCTCTCTCTCTCTCTCTCTCTCGCGCTCTCTCGCTCGCTCTCGCTCTCTCGCTCTCGCTCTCGCTCTCTCTCTCTCTCTCTCTCTCTCTCTCTCTCTCGCTCTCGCTCTCGCTCTCGCTCTCGCTCTCGCTCTCGCTCTCGCTCTCGCTCTCGCTCTCGCTCTCGCTCTCGCTCTCGCTCTCGCTCTCGCTCTCGCTCTCGCTCACTCACTCACTCACTCACTCCTGAGCCTTGTGAGAAATGGAGTATGGTCTAGGGTGGAATTAGGCATGCCGTTAGCTTTAATGGGGTTGCACGCTTGAAATATGGCTCCCATCGCACACAATAAAACAACTCACGAAAGGAACCTCCATTGCCCTTCAGTTGCAACATTAATAGTGCGGAGAGGAACAACAACGAACTTTACAAACGTATATTAATATTGAGGGCGCATGCCAAAACTGTCTAAGCACGGCTGTTTCAAGGCAGGTATGAACCAAGAGAATATGATGCTAAAAAGGTATGGAAAGTGTTTTAATTTTGAGTCTCCAATTCTAACTTTTGGATTTGCCCATTCATTTGGCCTGTGATATTTAGACTCAAGCTAGGCCTTTTAGTGTGAGGTTACTTACATATTTATACATTCTGTGTGGTAACGATGCTGACATTTTTGGGGGCCAGTTCATGTATAATTTTTATAATCCAGCAACTTCTCTTTTGAAATGACTAATATCCTCATACTTTAATGCACATGGTCTAGGGGGAGATTCTAAAGGCAGTTAACAAAAATCTCAATGATTTTCCCAAAACATTTCCAGTTTTAGGGTATGTGATTGCAAACTGTTTAAAAGTCCCTCTGCTGCAATAAATTAAATAACTTTGGGTAATCATGTGCATCAGAGGCTTAATTATTCAGGAAGGCTTGCAGTCATCACTGGACAGTTTTAAAGAAGTTTGAATGTGATTGAGGTATAATTCAAAGAGGGGTTTTTATTTTGTCTAAATATTGGGTGCCATGTTGTGAAGCCACTTTATTCATGCTTGTTTTGGAGAACGCAGACTTATTTTTGCTAATTAAAACAATTTATGTAATCAGGTGGCTTATTTTAGTAATGCATTGTAAAAGTCTGAATGTCAGCCCATTTTGCCATATAAATTCCTCCCAACTTTCCATCTTCCCTCAGCTGGGGCTGTGAAGCAGGTATGGTGAGGTCCTGCCAGGTCTCTCTCTTTAAGCATGTTTGTCATTTTAAAATTCACGACTACATTCTGTTTTGTGGGAACTGCGTTTTGTCTTGCGAAGTGTTTACTGCAGACCTATTGTTAACCACAAGCTAATCTTTTTAGATTTACACTTCGTTTAAGGTGACGCGCGTTTGCGTGTGTAATTAGGGTACTGTTTGATTTAATTGTGAAGATATGTACTTTCAAAGGGCGAATGTGTTCCGGGGCTTCTGAAAATGCCAATTCCAATTCTGTGTACTCTCACAGATAAAGGTTAAGAGGTCTTGCATTGTTATGCATAGGCATTTGCAACCATTAACTGGGGCTTCTTGGAGGTATTAGCTACTGGGCATTCCTTCTAATCCTTAAAGGTGCCGGTATTCTTCTCGATTCAATTGTTCTATTCTTAGCCCTTTTACTTGGTCAATGAAGACAAATGATATTCTACCCTCTTAATGCTATTTTGTGTATCGCACAATGTGAAAGGGCTCTTTCTTCCAAGTGGACTCCCTGACTCTGCAGAATGATAAGGCTTCCGTTTCAATCATATTTTACATAAAGGTCAGAGGAGGTGAATGCAATTTTAGGCTTTGGTGGGGAAATATATTCCATTATGTACGCAGGGCCAAGAAGATTAGACCATACTGAATACAAGATTAGAGACTTGCCTTTAAAAGCTCAGTCATATATTTTGCCATATACTGCTACAGGCCCGACTGGGAAAGCTCACATCCAGGTTAATACAGGCTATCTGTGTTACCATGGCCTCCAAATGGAAGCAAATAAGGGTGCTTACCAACTCGTGATAAATTCCTTCTTCCAGACACCTATCTGATATCCGTTAGCTTTCAGAAATTGAATATGAGTTTTTTTTACATTTTCTTTTTGATATGTTGGTTTTTGAGAGGTCCCAAAAATAATATTTGTGAAGTGCAAATGAGTGAAAGTAGGGAGAGGCAGACAAGTTCCCATTTTCGTCTGCACTCAGATTTATGTGTTGTTGTAAAAATGTGAAAAAGCAATTAACCCTGCTCTTTAAAAAAAATGATTGGGCAGCACTTTGTTTGTTATGTTACAGAAATGTATGACATAAGGAGGCATAAAAAAAAACACCCATGCATCACACAAGACCTTCAACTAAGTACTGTATTCTGCATCAACTGTCCCTTCTGCGTGACTGCCTCTGTGCATTCTGACCCATGAAATGCCTTTCCATCCATCTTATTTAAGGCCCTCCAGCATGGCAAAACCGGGAGGGGTGTCCCATTCGATTCGGCTGTTTGCAGGACTGTCACATTTCAAATTAGCATTGTGCTCTGCACTGCATCTCCTCTCTGCCGGGTAATTTAAGTCTGTGCACACTGGTAAAAACAATTTGCCCAGAAAAAGATAATCTTAACGGAAAAAAGAGACCCAATAAAGTTTGCCTTACATGTTTTTTTCCGATCTAATCATCTTCATTGCTCTTACTTATCTTGCCGGAGCAGTTTCTGTGAGTGACAGTCTAATACACCCAACTCCCCTGCCTGGAGACGACAGTCAGCACAAATGCCAGTGTTAACTTCTTGGAAAATATGGGAGTAGCCGTGGGCCTTCGTCTCAGCCAGAGTTTGTAATCCTGGAGGGAGCTGTAGATCGGAGTGTAAAATTGAAATCCCGACCCCAGACAAACGGGGTGCTGCTCACACGACCTCCGACGGCATTATTATCACTGCAGCTGTTGGATCCAGATGCGCCAGATCTAAGCACACACTTGGTTTTAGGAGGGACATTTGGTTTAAAATTGCGCTTCTTACAGAGAAATGATGCTGCGTTGGCACAAGTTACAGTATAGCAGAAAAACTGACGTGCTGTTAAACATTTTCGCATTTTTTAATTGCCATATTAGGTTACCTCTGTAAATATTGGTTTCCCTTCTCAACCTGTCTGTACTGTGCTCTCAAAGTGGTTCAGTACTGGGCAGAAATAATTGCATCGTTTTTGCCAGCAATGTGGTGTGCAGTTTCTGAAAATAAGAGTGTTACTTGGAGCTAAGGAAATTGGAAATAGAACGGTCTAATCAGGGTTTGACAGCGTCCAAATGTATATAGTAAGAAATTCAGGTTTTCTTGTCTTTATTTTATTTTATTTATTTTTTATGTAAGTACCTGGCAATCCTTATCAATGCTTGTAATTGTGTTGCTTGGAAACTAGCTACAAAAGCTTTGGTCTGACTTGCAATAAAACCCTTGTAACCTTGTTTCCAGTTTGTGCCATAGGGAACTCATGGGGAGGCTCGAGTCTTCATATGGTATGTGCACTAAGAAAAGAAATTCCGTACAAAACCACAAATTTTTTTCTCCCTTTGTTTGGGAAAAAAAAGTGAGATTGTTGTGTGCTTCATAACAGTCAACATTGTAAGGAAACCCAATCTTAAAATTACAAGCATATCAGCCGTTCCTCGACATTGACAGAAACCCAGATCAAAATCTTATCTGTTTATGAGAGGGACATTAACTGAATTAAATATGCGTGTAAAGGGGACATGGAAAAGTATTTGTGTTGTGAAATTCTAAGCAGCGCGATTCATCAAAACATCGTCAGAATGGCCTGGCCACGCTCGTCGGTGTGGCACAGCCTCCTTCCCGAAGCTGTCGTACAGATGGATAAACACCGAGGTGTTTTTCCGCCTCTCCTCCTCCTCCTCCTCCTCCTTCATATCCTCCGTCATTCGCAAAGCCGTTCGTTCCTTGGAGCTCGGCTCCGGGGAAGATTTATGATCGCAGCCATTTAGTCTGATACTGTTCAGCTGCCGCTTGGTCGTCAGCCAACGTGCGGCTCATCTGCCCTCCGCCACCGCCACCCCCCCCCCCCCCCCCCTTATGAGCGACTGAGGGGCCACCTGGAACAGGTCAGTCTGATGGCCCTGACCTGCGGGCTGAAAGTAATGCGCTTTTTACTGTGAAGCTGCCTTCTCTAAGCATATACCCACCAACCAAGGCCCACCCACAAGCACGCATCCCCGGTAATGGCATAACGGCTCAGCTTAGCAGATCGTATTAAATCAGCCTACTGAATGGTAATCCGAGAGAGAGCGCGTAGGTTAGCGAATACGCTTGATTCATGTTTACTAGCCTGCCAAGCCCCCCCCCCCACAGGTGCATAGCCACCCTACTTGTTTTGGTTCTCATTTCGAAGCACAAATATTTAAAGTTAATTTCCCAAAAGAACAGCCTTAGGCTACGGTTGCACTAGTCACTCCAATCCGACTTCTGTGTGACTTCTGGCATCCGATATCGCTAGGCTGCATTAAGTGACAGGTCTGGACGCGCACAAATCGGATTTTGTCCGCATTGGGATCGGATCTGCCAAACCACTTGGCGAGGTGGCCTAGCACACTTTGAGATCGGAATTTGAGATCGGAATCACCTCACGCCTGGACTACTGCAACTCCCTGCTCGCAAGCCTACCGGCCTGCGCCATTCTGCCTCTTCAACTCATCCAGAATGCAGCTGCCCGGCTTGTGTTCAACCTCCCGAAATTTTCCCACGTAACCCCCCTGCTGAGGTCTCTCCACTGGCTGCCAGTTGCAGCCAGGATCAGGTTCAAAGTTCTGACCCTGGCCTACACTGCAGCAAATAGGACAGGCCCCGCCTACCTGCAGGACTTAATCCAGAACTATGTTCCTGCTCGACCACTTCGCTCTTCTACAGCAGGGCGACTGGCACTTCCCCCCCTCCGTGTCAAAGGCTCTCGCTTGTCCCGACTGCGGAGTTTTTCCACATTAACACCTCAGTGGTGGAATGAACTTCCCATTCCCCTACGTTCTACTCCAACCCTGCCTGCATTCCGTCGAGGCCTGAAGACACACCTCTTCAGACTCCACCTTGACTGATATCCTCACCTAGGAATATCAGTTCCCTGTTCCCTGTGTTTTCCTGTCTGTTTATTATAGTTTATAATAGTATTTGGAATGGTTTATAATAGCATAGTTTATAATGGTATTTGGAATGATTTATAATAGTATAGTTTATAATAGTATTTGGAATGGTTTATAATAGTATTTGGAATGGTTTATAATAGTATAGTTTATAATAGTATTTGGAATGAAAGTGTGGTGTTGCTGATTTGCCCACAGCTTACTGTGAACTACAGTCAACGTTCATTGCTAGGGATAGTTGCTACATTATGCAAAGGATGCGCTTTGCCTTGTCTGTTCTGTAATGATGATGATGTCTCTGTACGCACTTACTGTACGTCGCTTTGGATAAAAGCGTCTGCTAAATAAATGTAATGTAATGTAATGTAATTGCTTGTAGTCTGGACGTAATCAGACTTCTCAAAACGCATTCACCGGAAAAACGTCATTAAACTCGCCCACATTTTAGGCTCGGGGAGAGGAGAACGCCGCACAGAACTGTTCTGTGGTACGCAGAACAGTTAGGCTACTATCAGATGAAGGCGAGTTGGAGGGAATTTTGTCAAAACACCAGGGATCCGCCCGACTCTCCGTGAGAAGTATCGGGATATTTAATGAGCACGGTACGTCAGGACTTTGGGTTAACTAAATCTCAACTAAACCTCTTAGCTTTGGTAAGACCAGGCTGTAGCTGTTCACAAATGTGATAGAATGTGTGCTTTTGCATGCCGAAACTCAGCACCCAGTCGGAATCCGTGAAATCATGCACAATATGGTTCCACCAGTGCTGGCTACGTCCGCGAAACCCAAGCCCTCCTCTCCGCCGAAACAGCTGTTGCACCCAGAAACGCAATGCTCGCATTAATAACCCGCCTCCGCTACTGCCTCCTGATCAGTGCACCGTGCAGGCCCTACCTCGACTACACAAGCCGAACAAAATGAAAAGAAGTACAACTTCATAAACACCGAACGTCATTTTCCAGGAAGTGTACGTCTAGTATTTAAATATTGTGTTGGGGAATGTGAAATCCGAACTGCGATCTGACCACAGGAGGTCGCATTGAACCGCCAAGTATGGACGCAACTCAATCTGACCTGCTGTGATCGGATGTTGGAATTCCGATTCCAGAAGTCGCATGAAGTGACTAGTGTAACCGTAGCCTAAATGACCCTCCTCCAGAAAGGAGGAAACAATGCTTTTCTTTGAGCTTGCTCTTTGATACTTCTCACATGGTATTTGGCGCATGTCCTCCTCTAATCCCCAGCGCATGCAAATGAAGGTTGATTTGCTTCTTGGCATAAGCGAGACATTCAGACGCTTTTTGAACGGAGTTGATCGGACCCTTGAAAGGCTTGCGGCGGAATCTCTCGCAGCGTGCCGCGGAGATAGCGGGTTTGTGACCGTACCGCCTCGTCGCAAAGCTTACCGTATGCCTCTTCCTCCGAGAGAGCTTGGTCGTGGAGGTCTCATTTAAAATGAGTGAGGAGGTGGAAATGCAGCAGCCAGCCCCCTCGGGTTCCCCTCTTGAGACCCTCGAACAGACCCTGTTCCTCACTTTTGCAAATGAATTAATTTTCAATTCCCACAAGATTTGCACGATGGAATAAATGTTGCAATATAGATTTACAGATTTATATAGATTTATAGATGTACAGGTTAAATTAAGATTTGCAGAGATGGTATGGCATATCTGAGATGTAAGCAGGGATGTACTTTTGGTTGAAATTCATTTCAATTTGGCATAATTTCATTGTGTGATTCTCAGGAGAAATTCATTTAAAATAAGCCGCTTCATCATTGTACAAAGTCTTGAAGGACATACTGTTGACAAAAACCAAGGACCTTCAGTTTACTTGCATGAAAGTTTATGTATTTTCTAAGCTGAATGCTTTTCATGTCAGTGGAAGTAAACTAGGTTCTCGTAAACTGCTTTTTTTGCTCTTTTTTTTTTATTAATGGGAAAAGAAAGCAAGTTGAGTTGAGTAAACTTTATTATCCCACAAGGGGAAATTCATGTGGTCATACACCTCCCGTTTAAAAGACAGAGGCAGGATATACAAAACATTATACATACATTATGCTTTCACATGCGAACGCGCACACACACGTATATATTCTGCGTAATGCTAGCAATATACAATATAAATCATATACAATATACAATCTAAATATTTCAGGATACACAAGCCTAATAATATAGGTACACAAACACAACAGCACATAGCCTAATCTATCTATCATTTAGCAATCCAATTGCTGTCGGTATAAATTATTTGCTGTACCTACCTCTGATTTTCTGCTGCAGGATTCTTTAAAATAAAGTCATTGTGCAGCTGTGCTGCAGACACATGATTGACCCCAATGATCCCACTTCCCGTCTTGATCGTGCGCTGCCCTTTGGCGTTGGGCACGCATGTTTCCGCGGTGGGCAGCGATGTCGTTTAACGGTATTTTTGGGATGTGAATTGTTAGTT
Organism: Synaphobranchus kaupii; assembly: GCA_029718625.1. Lineage (NCBI taxonomy): Eukaryota > Metazoa > Chordata > Actinopteri > Anguilliformes > Synaphobranchidae > Synaphobranchus > Synaphobranchus kaupii. The sequence continues at coordinate 26,234,863 of CM056392.1, read as the reverse complement.
TCGGAAGGGCGAGCAGCTGTACTCACGTCGAATAATATGTAACGGTATTTTTTGATGCGAGTTGTTCGTTTGGGAATGGCGAGCGGCTATGTCAGTCAATGGTATTTTTGGGTGTGACTTGTTTAATTGGGAATTGAGCGGCTGTGTTGGTTAATGGTATTTTTGGGTGTGAGTTTTTAGATTGTTAATTACGAGCGGATTAGTTAATGTTATTTTTTGGTGTAGATAGGAGAGGGGTGGGCGGCTGGTTCAGTTTCCGTTGCCATGCTGCTAGGCTTCGCAGGAGGCTGGCCAGGTTTCTGCCGCTCTGAGTCATTACCCTGACAGCATGGGGGGGGGGGGGGGGGGGCAATGATGGCTCACATGGACGTGGGGTCAAAGGATGTAAGATTCCCCACTGTGTGTCCTCATTACTGTGCTTCTCAGCTCAGGGACCCAAATTAATTACTTTAAATGTATGGGTTTTAGGCAGTGCGTGTGAGTGAATGTGGTCAGGTTACTGTAATGAGCCGGGGCGGGCGGGCGGGCGGGGGGGGGGGGGGGGGGCAGGGAGCGGACTGTCATTCGTCAGACGGCTCAGTTTGTGCTTCTTATTTGGGACAACCCTCAGAATAACAAGAGCGCGCTATTTCCAGGCGTCTCAACTCGAGTTGAGCGCTGCCGCCAGTTTTGACGGCGGGAAACGGCATCGGCAGTCCGCCGATGCAGGACAGGCTCCCCTCAGGGGCACAGTTCTGAACCCTGACCTCTTCTAGCTCCTGACCCAAATCACAGTGTGTTCCAGATCGCTCCATCTGACAGGAGTGAAAACGGGCTCAATCTCCCTGGGGCCTGTGTAATCGCACCACCTCCCACGCCTACCCTCGATCACGACTGATGGAGTTGGAGGAGTACAAACATAATCGTGTCCCTTAATCTCACACAGGGATCTTGCTGCAAGGAACTGCCTGGTGGGAGAAAATAACTTGTTGAAGATCAGCGATTTCGGGATGTCCAGACAGGAGGATGATGGGATATACTCCTCGTCTGGCCTGAAACAGATTCCCATCAAGTGGACGGCACCGGAGGCTTTGAATTATGGTGATTTCTAGGACTTTTTTTTATCTTACTGTATTTTTAAACAATATTATTGTTTGTACTTTAAGTTGTATTGAATATGAGTTATAATGTTGTTCTATACCATACTATACAGTTTAGCCCTTTGAACATACCCCATTAATATAGCACTTGCTTAGTTATGCTAACTCATTCAATGCCAGAGTGTTCTAAGCCTCAGCAGTGCCAAGCCAATATGGCTGCCGACATTAAAAATTTTTAGATTGATCCTGTCTATGTGCAAACCTCTAATAAAACACATTATTTTACCTATTCAACATATTTTTTTGTTAATGAGGATAGATAGCACTACATAGCACACCTTCTGGTTCAGTTCACTATTAGAACAATGTCAAACAATATTGATGGAAATATAATTTATTTTCAGTGCTTCTTAGTTTGGTTAACGTGACTCTTACGTTGGTGATGTGTAATAAGTGAAAACAGTTTTCCATAAAAATCATCTCTTGCATAACTATAGATATGTAAAAATGAACAATAAACATAATCACCGGTCATTTGTATAGATATGTACAAATGAGCTGTCCACGTGAGTTACTTTGCAGGCTATCAACCATTTCAAACAGAAACCATATCCTGAGGCAAAAATAACGTAGGCTAAAATCTGTGGTGTGAGGGACTAATTAAAAATGGAACCAACAAAACAATGGTCACTGGAGGAGATATGGGAAATAACTGCACAGAAGTGAAAATCTGAGAATTATTAAATATAAGTCGGGAAAGGAATATTATAAAACTAATTGATGGTAGGCTACTGTCGGTGAATCAAACGTTTACCAGACAATCGTGGAACAACTGAAAGCTAGGGAGTAAGGCAAACAAAATCTAAATGGCAAGTTTTGTAACGCCAATTGCGTTACAGCGGGTAAAATACGGTAAAAGAACGTAATTGTAAATTGGTCATTGTTAAATTTTTCCCAACTTTTTTCCCAGATTTCTTTACCAGTCTAGCCAAGTAAAGACGGCTGTGGTCGACTTTAGTCGCCCTCTGCACCTTAGATCGTTTGTATTTTTGTCGACTAAAGTCACCCGCGGCACTCAATGAGTTAAACATTTTGTTGTAAACTAGATTACTGGAACCTGATTCACATTTCTATCCAATTTGCTTCAATATAATACATAAATGGTGACCATATTAATATAGTTATATAATAGCAAAATAACCAACTCTTCATTGCTTTCTGAACATACTATAAAAGATACAATATGTTTGCACATGGGAGAAAACGCCAAGCTCGTGTTTGGATATTTAGATATTTTACCCAAGCAACAAAAACAGAGCTACATTACATTACATTCATTTAGCAGACGCTTTTATCCAAAGCGACGTACAGTAAGTGCATACAGAGACATCATCAAGATCACTACAGAACAGACAAGACAAAGCACATCCTTCCCACAATGTAGCAGCTATCCCTAGTGTTGAGTTGCCACTCATAATGACAGAATTCCGTTTTCAGCAGTTGTCATCTTTGTACTGGCTGGGGAAAAAAAAATCTATGAGTATATTTGAGTGAGACTGTTTTTCTGCAATTAGCGCTTCATCCTGCTTTTGCGCTTCTGTCCGTTCACAGGGAGATACAGCTCGGAAAGCGACGTATGGAGTTACGGAATTCTCCTATGGGAGACGTTCAGTTTAGGAGTCTGCCCTTACCCTGGAATGACCAACCAGCAGGCACGGGAACAGGTGGAGAAAGGTAAGTCCATTTCCCAGAATCCCTGGGGCGTCCTAGGTTTCCCTCGACAATGGTCGCAGACTACGTGAAGTGCATGAAACGCCAGAGTCCACATAGGACCGTACACACCTCCATTTTAAAAATTTGTTTTATTACAGTATGCCTACCCGCCATACTGTACCTCACACTAACTCATTACCACATTATCCAAGTATGTTTAATCCTTTTACATCTGGTGCGTATTGTCAGTTACTGACTTGACACATAAGGACTTCACATATGCTCTGTATTTTTTTTTGTTGCCATTTCACTGCATGTAACCTTCCTTGCAAAAAACATATTTCAAGAGGCAAGTTGGTGCTTGTGCAGCTGGTGCTTGTGCAGATACAAATTACATTGGTCAGTCACAGCTGCTGTGTGTGTTTCAGTCACAAATCAATGTTTGGGGCCAGCCGCTCGGATAACAGCGAAATGTCACTGCCATTTGATTACCGTGTGACCGCTGTGTCAACAGATAACCATATATGGTCGCTGTTGATTGTGCTGTCCCCTTCCCTTCCCTAGTTTCCCGGGAACATTTAACCGACAGAAAATGACACCGCTGTTAAGTGCAGTCGTGTGTGGGATTCCTTAGACAGGCTGAACTCCTGGAGGTTTATCTTTCACCTTCATTGTTTACGTTCGTATATATTTACCTGACATTGCGGGGAGAGACGTATCCCAGGACTGTGAATCGGAGAGCCATGGGGCATACACAGAGCTTCAGGCTACTGCGGTTTGCACTTGCCGTGTACAGAGTCGAAGCGGCGCTGTACACTCGCAAGTGAAACGCCAGCATCGTCGTATATTTCTGTGTATCGCCTATGCCGGCTCAACTCCGCCCCGAGTCTCTTGGCTGTCTTTGTGTACCAGTTGACCGCCATTGTCTTTTTGCGAACATCCAGTCACTTTTCTTAAAACCTTTCTCTTTGCGTTTGTGCTTGTTGCCCCGCGCAGGGTACAGGATGACCTGTCCACAGAAGTGTCTGGAGGAGGTTTACAAGATCATGCAGAGATGCTGGGAGTACAAGCCAGAGGGCCGCCCCAAGTTCGCTGACATACAAAAAGAACTGGCCTCGATTAAGAAGAAATAGCGCTTGTGGGGTGGGGAGAAGAACGGTTTAGTGCACCGCGTTCAGGTGAACCTGACACGCCGAGAGACGTACCGACGTACCGGCATCAACACTTTTCTATTGTGATTGTACAGTCCTCTGCAGTTTGACACACACTAGCTGTGTTTAACGGTCTCTATGCAACAGCTGTTTTGAGCCATTGGCAAAAAATAAGATTCCTGTCTCAGGCACAATCAAAAATCGCAGCATTCCTAGGGGTCCAGACCTTGACATACCTTTACTGAATAATAGTAAACCTTGGACTAAGAGAGAAACTATGATGCATATGTTTTTTTATTTTTTCTTGTTTTTTTAAGTTATTGTTTATGACATGGGCTCAAATGTAAAGGAAAACCAGCAGTGCCACTCAAGTCAAAGCCAGGATTTCAAGCAATTCTCCAGTCCCCGTCGAGAACCCTGTGAGCTGCTGTCTCACAGACGGATATCTTGTTGACAGAGATAGCGCTGTATATCTCTCTCTGAGGCTTATCACTGTACAGTTAAGAGTAAGCTTGTTTTTTTTTTTTTTTTTTTTCTTTTTCCTCTCCTAAGGAGTGATTGGTGCATAAGACAGATTTGCTTTGACCAGAGCCCAGCTGATGAGGGTGGGAAAAAAAAGTAAAATGATTGTAAGATCCATTGTGGGTTATCATATGGATATTATATTATGTCATAATTTGATACTGGGCACTAAAGCAGTCAGTTTGATTAAAATCAATTTTATTTCAAACTTGACAGCCCTTCCACTTCTCTAAGTGCTGAAACGGCTCACAGTGCGTGGATTGGCTTCTGGTTTGGTTTATGTTTTTTTTTTAAAATCTGAATTTACTTCTGTCAGCTGTATTTGGTCAAGAATGTAGCTGCAGATGAAGCGGTTCTTCACTATTCTTCAGTGATTGTGAGAACTGAACTTTGAATGGCATTAGCAAATGTACTCTGAAGAATGTATGCAAAATAAGTGCAATAAGTCATTTGTTTCTGTACTGATCAGGAGACTAAAGTGGAAGAATGGTTCAGGTGCACCTTTTACAGCAGAGACATCACAGTCAGAATACTGTGAATATTTTAAAAAGTCTGGTTCTTCAGAAAAATATTTTGCATCCATTTTTTAGAGGATCTCATTGAGCTGCTAATGTTCTTAATGTGATATCTTAAAGTACAGTGGTATGTTTAGAATTGATTCGCATGAGGAGTTCAGGTTGACACTGTCCCGTTACCAACGGTGGGCTCGGCATGAAATTCACAAGAAAACGACAGTGAAAATGACATTTTTGATGCCCAGTTTTCAATTACAGAATAAAATGAAATGACCTGGAAGTCAGTGCTGTTCCAGGCATGTTAAGATTGGATGGGGGTGAGCATAGCACATGGGTCAGCTTCCACTGTCTGGATCTCCTGGCTGGTAAATGACTAATAGAAGTCCTTTCCTCCAGTTCCAAATCTTCCACAATCAAAAGTTGTGAGACCAATTAAATATTTATTTTACATGGAATAACCCCCAAAGGCCGCTTTCTGAAAGATTGCATAGAAAGCTGCAATCATATTATTCTCTCTCCAGTATATATTCTCCATGTTTACCCGCATAAGAATATTAGAACTTCCATTATTCCGAGGGCTGTGGATATCTTTAAACATTATTCCAAATAAAATCAGCCGTGGTGTTTTCAGTTATTGAACACATTGGGCCAAAGTATTCTGTTTTAATGCCATATTGTAAACTTAGGCTATAAAACCTTCATGTAACAAACTGCAAAGCCAAAAAAAAGGCATAAAATCCATTGCTCTTTATTTGGCTGTTCACCATCTTTAAACCGTGCTTCATCAACCAATCAAACGAGTGCTTAAAGAGAGATAATGGTTAAATGTATCAGTGCATAGTAACGAAAAATGTTACCTTCAGGCGTGTTGGTTAGTTTCTGCCAAGGCTCCAGAAACACTTGTGAAGTGTTCTGAGATGTTTATTGGAGGTGTGTCTGAGATATACTGCATGTCTTTCATTGGACTTGGGGTGGCCTGGAGAGCTTGTTTTTGGTCGAGAAAGGTTGACAGAGTGACAAACCCACTTTTCTCAACATTTGATTTCTGGGGAAGTCCTTCCTTGTTCATTCTCTCTGGAGCGTGCTCAACGTACAGCGGTTAGCCATGCGATAGCAACGTTAGCCATTTTCGTTCAATCCTTTATCGTTCCTTTCTCACTCCTTTATAGTCTCATTAATGACTTTACACTGCACCATTAAGCTATTCCCCAAGAACCCATTAATTCAAATTTGAAAGCAAGAAATTTAATTACTATATTACTATATTAGGCTAATTAAAATAGAGGGTCAATGAAATTGTTAAAATGTTAGATATAACGGTGGTTAAAATTGGTTTTATGTCCAGCCTTATCATCCATCAGTATCGTACTATCCAAGCTCAAATTCACCCAGGTTCTGATGTTGTTCTCTTGTAGAGACCACTTTCTCTCTTAAGATTAAACATTTGGCATAATTGAAATAAGGATTCTTGTGTATGGTATGTGCTATATGCACATGTGACCATATTGTAGACTTGCAGAAGTTAACCGAATTTAAGGATAAAAGATATTATAACATATAGATATAACACCAATTGTAACACGTACATGTAGCTTCAGTGCCGTTCAAAACATAGTATTTTTCTGTGGTGAATTAACCACAATTGCATTCCTTTAGCAATGCAAATATTTAAAAAATGGTTTTCCTGTATGCCTTGAAGTTAACATGCAAGTGAAAAAGAAAAGCTAATAGGAGTTTTAGATCATGCAGTACTGCTTGTGGTTCATTCACGCTAAACAAGTAACCACAATATCACAAACAACAATGAAATAGAGGCCCCAACAGTCTTTTGCTTGAGCTGTTTGTAGTCAGTCCCATTGATCTCATGGACGTTACTAATCCAGTTTGAAACAAAGCACATATTCTTATTATTCATGGCCTAGCTATCTTTTCTGTTAATTTCCGCCTCCAGCTAATTATCATGAACTACAAAGTGCTCTGATCATTCAGTTAACTATCAAAGCTAATTTCCCTTTGCTGATGTAACCTGTGTCTACATTTACAGTGCCCTGAAGCCTTTATGAAGCGTTATCCCAGAATAATTGATTCTATTGCTTTAGATTAGCATCCAGCGTCATGATAAAAGTTTTTCTTGGGATTTTTGGTCTTTCAAGATCTAGCCCAAGGGAAGTATACCTGCCTTTATAAAATGCTTAATATTAAAGAGCGGGGACATCTGTCTTAAGAGTTCCGCTTAAATTGGAAATTGCTGTAACTCCCGTCGCATAGTGTCATTCAACCAGCCAAACTGAGCACAGAGAAAAGCAGCTGGTCTTTGCTGTGCAATATAGGCCTAGGTGGTTTGGTGTCTTTCCGATTGAAAGATGGGTTCTAATTGAAAAGTAGAAGCTCCTCGTCAAAACTGTGGAAGACAAGCGCCCCAGGTGTTTATGGTGTGTTGTGGAGGTAATGTGCTGTACTGGGAGAAAATAGAGCACATAGTTTTGGGCGAATTACCATAACAAAGAAGGAAGTAAAAGGCAGGTACAGATACTCCCTTGTCAAAGGAGCACATTCTCCCAATACATCTCTCTTGTCAATGCAAAAACCTGCCAACGTTGACGTTTTAAGACTCACGGGAGAATGTGAGTTGTGGTCAGACCTTGAGATGGCCATTAAAGATATATATAGCAGCACTGGAGTCTATACATGCAGAATAAAAACATGTCACGAGGAAAAGTTCAGTTTGTAGGGGAAGCATAATGCAGAAAATACAATCGTGTTGTTAAATTCACTTCGGAAATGGTGTCTGTGAGGAGATTTCAGTTGTGAGGATTTCGTGTACTGTCGAGGGGATGAAGACATTTTATGATCTCCCAACACACCCACCTCCAGGTGTGTCTAACCGAGGTCTACTGCAGCAGTAGTCTGAACCATTGTTTCAATATGGAGAGACACACACACACACACACACACACGTACGCACATGTTCACGCATACATATACATAGAAAATGCACGGAATACACAAGCAATCCAGTACATAACACAGTTGACAAGTGTCTATGTTTAGTGTATTAAACAGATGTTTAGACGAGATGCACCGTGCGAGATTGGGAGTCACGCCGAGTGGGAAGGCACGCTGCGCTCTGTGGGGAAATGTGCCGTGCCGTCACCCGATGCCAGCTCGCGTCAGCCTGTTCCTTTCCGCTCATGTTCCGACAGCATAGCAGTCCCTGGGACACGGAAGCACCATGGGTACTGTGCAATTCCTGAATTCCTTCCGTTTGAAGCCGTCTCCTGGGTCAAAGCCTCATGCCGGCTAGGACATGTCACCCGTGTTGATGTTATTCTCCTCAGCCCTCATTTTAGTCACTGTGGTACATGGAGTTAAAATTTGCCTTTTGGGACTGAAGTTGGATTCACCCTGGTTTTCTCATTTTTCACGTCATTACTGTTCTAGTCATGGTTTGATACTCGAGCAAGGAAATACAAATTTACATCCGCCCTGAGCTTGCATTAAAATAAATATTTTGTCATCCTTTATTTTGATTAAGCATGCAAGTGTATGTTGTTAAAACTGGTTTCAGTTAGGGTTTTTGTAATTTTATACTTCGTTTGTCTGGTTTTTTTTGTTTTGCTTTTGCCTTTCTTTTCTTTCCTTTCCTTTTGCTCGATCCTCCTTGAATATAGATTTCAATTAAAAATTACCATGGAAAATTGGATTCGCCCTGTCTGATGAATAGAGGTGCAGTTGAATTGTGTCTGTGACCAAAGCTACTCGCATTATGTTGTCTTTTTTATGTTTATATTTATGCTCTTTTCTATTCTGAATGGTCCTTTGCCTTCTTATATTTTCAGACCTTTGCTATACTAAAGGAATTGTAATACCACGATAAACATGCCCATAATACCTTGTGATACCAATAATGTTACACGTTATGTTGAACACGTTATGTTTCATGCTACATATCTGCAGCGAAATGTTCACAATTTGTGGTTTGTTGCTTTAAGAAAGTTGCCATTTACAGTATGCCAAGCCCCATGTTGTCATCTGGGATGAATAATCTCAGTAAAGCTGCTTTGGTTTTTCATGCATGCTTTTTTGACTGTGACTTGACAAAATATGTTAAAATGGCTCGGGGGGGGGGGGAAAAAAATCCAATATCTGATTTGGAAGTTGAGATGTCACACATTTGAAACATTAAGGCATGTCACGGTATCGTTTCATTAGTACGTTAATCCTGTCCTTTCTATTGATTTTAAGATTTACAGTCAGATCTTTCCTCTCATCATTTGTAAATATGTTGCAAAAAAACTTCTATTGTAACTAATTTTCACGTCATGTTTCTGAAATGCTAATCTGATGCACAAAACAAAAACAGCCATAAAATAGTTCCCCGTTTTTTTTCTGTTCAGTTCATTCATCTTAATCTAATCTGAACGTGAGTTGGATGAGCAGTTGAAACCTTTTTCTGCCATATTTAGGGGGAAGAGCTCATTCTTGTTCTTTAGGTCTCACGACCACATGAGTATTTTGTACATGTAGAATGTATATACATATAAAACAGTCACACGCCTGTGTTTTCCTTATAGTGCTCACTGTACACAATATGTAAGAGAGTGGAAGAGCTCTTGCATATATTTTTTTCCAATTTAGTGCAAGGTCTTGCATTAATAGCATTTATATTGTCTGCCAAAACAATACAGCCACAGGTCTCCATTATATCAAATGTATAAAACTATGCTAATGTTTTATGATCATTTTGCCGTTGTTGATTGTGGTGTATTCATAGGAAAACTGGCCAAAGTCTACAGTTGTATAGAGGTATGTTGTCAGTTTGTGTGTCATTAAAGAGAGTGAATCCGATGTTTTGGATATGTTCCAGGGCTGATTCTCTTTGTGTTGATGCCGCATCTGGCATGTCTTCTGGTCACAGCATCTGGAGTTGTCTCACGACGGCGCATCTCTCCGTGGAAACGGTTTCCTTTCAGAGATCCGTTTTGTGCATGATTTATCAAAGACCTTACCACTGAAACAAATGCAAGCGCATAGTTTCCTACCACTAAGTTACTGGAGCAGAAGGAGAGTCTAATCTACAGCTTGTATGATGAGGGAGAATATGGTCGTGCCGGTTGAGGATGTATGTATTTCAATGACACATTATGATGCTCATGTATAACGAAAATGGATGTGTGGATAGAAGAAAAAAAAAAAAAAAGCCCTTCAGTATGGAAATGGAGAATGCCTGATATTAGCTACTGGTTTAGGAACATGGTTAATACCGGATTCCTTTGTGCAAAATGACCACAGACTGAACAAATGTGCCGTTTGTGTGTAATTCGTTTTATTTATTCCAGATTGTACTAAACATAGTATTCATGGCAGTTTCTGCATCACTTTTTGACATCGTTCTTACTGTCAGTATATGTATTAAAGTATGTGTTTTGTATTGATTTTTAATATCACCAGCGGAGTGACCAAATTGTAACACACATATATATATATATATTTTTTGTTTTCTTATTCTAAGATATTTAGTTTGAATTTTTCCCCTTGAACCATGCATATATACACTACTGGCCATAATTATGAAAGTAGCTCATGATACCCAGACCGTGTATTTTGCATTAGTCACTGGCTCACATTTGCTTAAGACCTTTAATGTGTGTTTACGTGTTGCGTTAAATTGTTTCATCTGCATATGTAACTTTCATAATGCATTCCACATGTGTTACTCTTTTTTTTCAATAGTATATTAATTTTAGATACTGTTACTTAAAATTTTATTTAAAGAACCTGGGATATTTATTTCCACAAAAGAACATTATATTTTGATTGCACTTTTGGCCATTAAAAAAAAGTACACCCAACAATGAAATGCATTACAGTACTGCTGTGATACATTAATGTATGACCCAACTTATTATTGGATATTCAGAGAAAAAATCATATCCTTTAAACAAAGTGAATATTACACTGGATATAGATGATTATCAACTTGGTTAGAGATTATATTGATTATAATGGTGCCCCCTCCAAAAATATTGAAATAAACTGCACAAACTGTGATTCAGTATTTGACGACTCTTTAATCACATAGTACCTAACAGATAACCTGAGCGATGAGTTGCTGTATATTTTTCTGTCTGTATCTTTGTCTCCACTTGCTTAAAAATAAATGCTCTAATGGTGGACGCTGTTGAATGGACGTGTCCAAAGCTCGTGTTTATACTGTATACCTGCAATAAATGTCTGTGTTGTCTGTGAAATCTGACGTGTGTTTGTTTTTCACTCTGGCTGGGAAATGAGTACAGCACAATGACCCCGGGGAAGTATTAGGGATGTATAACGACATTACAGCAGCCTTTCACCTATGAGCTTTGTTGTGGAAGTGGTTCAGGAATCGAGACGGAAGGGAGGATGTGACACATGAGGCTGGCATAGGTTCCGAATCATTTATTCTTACGCTATACCGGCATCGCCTGCAGAAGCCGGTCTGCGTTGGGCTGTGGGTTTCTCTCTTACAGTCAGTAAGTGTTGAGTTTAATCGATGGTCAGTCCAAAGTTTGTGTGCGGATGATGACCAGCAGTCATGCGTTTGGACTTCAGTCTTCTTGACTCGGCTGACAGTTGCAGCACCGCTTCTTGGGGGGGGACGATGGATCATTGGCTCTTTTTCATAAGTAATTCTTCTCAGTCACTGATTCATTCTGCTCTGTTCAACTCTGCCACGTTAGCTTCTATATCTGCTATAAGTATTTGCGTGTAAATAAAGTGTTACGGGTGGGCACTGTGTAATGTGTATTTCCATAATATTTGTAGGCTAATTACATTTGCCAATTATATTGACAGGTATTTAAACAGGTAAAAAGGAAACTAATAAGCAACGGTGGAAAAAGCTGTGTCTAATAGTCGTTCAATATTTAACGTGCATGAGAATAAATCAGGGCAGCCTTCGGGGAAAGTTTAGTTTAGGCAGTAAGGGAAGTTTTCAGACTATTTCCTCAACTGTAAGGTATTGTATAGTTTTTAGGAGGGAATTATAGTTGTCCCACAGGTCTTAGAAGGGACAGGGTTCACTGCCTGCACACAGAGCTGAAGAATGAAGCACAGCCTTGCCTACCCTGCTGAGAAATAATGGCACCTTGCCAAGTCATTAAATGCTAACGGGGGGGTGGGGGGGAGCCAGTCAGATGGAGCCCTTTAAAAATGTATTTCCCCGTTCCGCCGTACATTTCACAAAACATTTTTTGCCGCAGTACATTTACCATGGTATTCAAACAATTTTGGCTTGGATTTGTAATAGTGCTGCTAGCTCATTACTCTACAAAAGAGCTTTTTGAGCCATCTTTGCCTCATTTCATTTTTATTTATGATAAAACGGCTGTACAGTGGAAGGGTAAATGTTTATGGATGTTTTTTTCCTTCTTTTTTTTTTTTCCCCCCCGTTTGATTCAATGTGCCGGATTTCAATCCAGCTGAGTGTTGTCCAAGACGTACCGGAGCAGTTCTGGCATCGTCGAACGATACCGTTGGGTAATGCAACTTCTTTTGGATCGGAGCCTTCGTTGTGAACTCCTATCCGCATTTTTAAGTCCCGTGATGTATGGGTAAACGGATGTGCCGCCGCGCTTCGAGAAGCCGTTTGACGGGGGCCCTTGATACTGCATGTTCCGCAGTATCGCAGATCGTCGGCGCGGCGACGTGTCCCTCCCTCTGCCTTGAATCTATCAGTCGGGCATCTGCAGCCCGCCTGTGCCAGCCGCGCGCTTTGTGCAGTCCTCTGGCTCAGTAACTGTCTCTCCGCTGGGGCGCTGCAGAGGGGAAAGAAGCGGCGTTTCTGAGACCGCACTCATTAGTCTGCATCCCGCCAAGCGGATGGAGGGCAGGCCTTCAACTGCGATTAGATGTTCCAAATTGGAATTGTTCCCAAAATAAGGGATGAGTGGGAAATGAGTTTTAAAAAGAATTTTGAATCCGGAAAACGTTAAGTCCTGCCTTTTTGTTTCGTGGCCATTATAGTATAAGGTGTACACGCAAGATTTTGCCCACTGGCATCAATTGGGTGTGCGTGCATGCACACATCTGTCATGAAAATCTGTTGTTATTTCTTTGAATTAAGAGAAGAGAATATTTAGATTGAAATGTTATCAAAATTTGAAACAAAGAAAAAATAAATATAACCTTGACAAGCTTATTTTTTGTGGGGGCAAACACAGTATTTCCCCTTAAACGACAGTAACATCAATCTGCGTGCATTCTCTAGTTCTGTCCATTCCGGTAACTTCGTCTGTGTGTGTGTGTGTGTGTGTGTGTGTGTGTGTGTGTGTGTGTGTGTGTGTGTGTGTGTGTGTGTGTGTGTGTGTGTGTGTGTGTGTGTGTGTGTGTGTGTGTGTGTGTGTGTGTGTGTGTGTGTGTGTGTGTGTGTGTGTGTGTGTGTGTGTGTGTGTGTGTGTGTGTGTGTGTGAGAGAGTGGGAGACAGTTGTGCATTTGGCATTTTGATGATCCCATATCTGGGTTATTTACTGAAACTGGATGGAAAAGGTCAAAAGACTATAGAATCTGCATGACTAATTTTTAATCTCATTTCCTGCTTTTCACACCTGCCAGTGACCCACAGGGCGCGGCGGCCCGGCCCCCACTGCCAGGGTCTTCCCATGTCCAGCGCACAGCATTGAAGAGACATTTCCCTGTTCAGGAAACGGGTCCGTGTGGCAGTGCCCTGCGCAGTGGCCCCTGGCTGATTAACTAGCAGGTGGCTCATCTCTCCTGAGATTAAAGAGCTTTGGACAGTTGCAGCAGTGTTCTACCTTCTGGCCGGTCCTGGGAGCCAATCACCGGAGGCTTTCCCCTTTCCCCTCCGTTCACTATGCAGCAGGAACAAAACTGTGGCGGCTTTGCTTTGCCTCACGCCTGATTCATCTAGCATGGGACCATCTAAAACTTGTTTTAAATGTGATTGGCAAGCATACAAGCATGCATTCCCAGGGCCTGCATGATGCCACTCTGTGTACCGCAGAGCTGAAAAAAACGCTTGAAATTTGTCCTTTGGTTACAGTGACGCAGGATGTTGCTCTATGCATACGTCTCCATGTAACAGCGGTCACACAATCCTACCTGCCTCACCGGCACGCATTACCTGCAAGTGAGTTATTTATTGTGATCCGTCGTTGCATAACCATGAAACGTTATGCAACACGTCTTCCAGTAAAGGTCACGCGGATGTGGCCGTGTGTACGTTTTGAGGCAATGTAGAAGGGAAAAGAGCTTTTTAAAGGACACATCTGGCTAATGCACGCTGTGTGCTTGTCACGGTGCCAGAACAATGTGGAGAGTGTGTCTAGTGGTTGAACTCTTTGGGGAACGTAAACTCCTGCTTCGCTGAACGTTCAACTCGTGCTCTGGTACTTTAACTCCGCTGTGGACTCTCGGGATCAATTCTACATTGCATTACATTACATTCATTTAGTAGACGCTTTTATCCAAAGCGACGTACAGTAAGTGCATACAGAGACATCATCAAGATCACTACAGAACAGACAAGACAAAGCACATCCTTCCCATAATGTAGCAACTATCCCTAGTAATGAACGTTGACTGTAGTTCACAGTAAGCTGTGGGTAAATCAGCAATACTACACTTCTATTCTAAATACTATTATAAACTATAATAAACAGACAGGAAAACACAGGGAACTATTAAACACAGGGAACTGATATTCCTAGGTTAGGATATCAGTCAAGGTGGAGTCTGAAGAGGTGTGTCTTCAGGCCTCGACGGAATGCAGGCAGGGTTGGAGTAGAACGTAGGGGAATGGGAAGTTAATTCCACCACTGAGGAGCTAAGGTGGAAAAACTCCGCAGTCGGGACGAGCGAGAGCCTTTGACACGGAGGGGGGGAAAGTGCCAGTCGCCCTGCTGGCGAAGGAAGGACTAAGCATATCCGCATCTCCAGGAAAGGGCTGGCCTCATATGAGACTTATTTCTGCTGTCCTATCCGCTCTAAGGACGACTCGGTATAGAGGGGGGTTACAGACCTTTGGGTCAAAGCTTTATTTGTAGTGGCGGAACGGTTTATAGCAGACGATCCAGAGCTCAGCCTTCATAAGGAGTAATTTGACTTTTTTGCGCCACTTTTCCCCAAAATCCCACAACTCTTTCTCCATTTTAACTTGAACTGCTGCCAGATACCCCGCTTCGGAGCTCCACAGCTCATTAAACCCAGGAGAATGTGCCTCGATGGCACTGACCCAAGGTTATGGCTGGCAAAAAAAATAAAATAAGAAATTATTTTACTTCAGTTTTGCTCTTGCTCAAAAACTCCACTCATGCCCAGAGTGGAGTTTGCGGCTGCAGTGCCTTGCATTGTAAAACTTGAAACTGAAAAGAGATGGGGACTACAGCTTGGGTTCTGCTGTTCTGCAGTTGTCTACAACTATATGTAAAAAGATTGAAATAGGGAGCATTTACAGATGGCGTGGAGTGTCCGTGCAATGCCTGGTGAAAATCATCATCCCAGTGTGTTGACAATTACTCAATCAAAAAAGATGGCAGCGCAGTCCAAGATGGCCAGCCGTGCTTCATGCATTTTGCAAAAAGTTTATTAAACATGGTGATGTATGACCAAGATGCCTGCCACCAATATGGGCAAAGGTCCAGAGCGATGTAAAACAAAACCCTTCTCTGGTGTTCGTAAGCAGTCCTGAATAAATAAGAAAGAGCTCAGTGTGTAAAACTAAATCCTGACCATGCCAGTGCAGTCCTGCATGCCCATGCACCGTTTCCACAGTGTCAACCCGCAGGGAATTCCCCACTTCGTTGCTCATCAGGAACCTTTTTCTGCCCATGCCCGATGCATATCGTGCAATCCTCTGGCATAGTGACTACAGCTCAATGCTTGAGCTAATAAGTAGAGCAAAGGAACAAGAAGAACTCGCACACCATCCGCCCTCCTGATGGTACCTGGTCTCCAAAATACAACTAGATGAACAATTCCTAAAGAAATTGTTGGTGCGGTTGCTTCACAGTGTTATCAATCGCTGGAAATGGCATAGAAAGATGGTATGAACTGGTAATGTGGTATAAGGGATCTAGTGAAGGTGAAAGTGTTAGGTGATGTAGCCTATTTTGTGGTAAGTAGTCTAAAGAACCTGGAAGTGATACAAAGAAGTAATGAATTCTCATGAAACAACAAAAAGGTAATGTCAAATCATGTGGGATAGGATAGTATTGATGGGTCATAACAGTGTTGTAGAGGAAGACATTGTGATGTCATAAGCAGTGTAATATGTTACAGCATCCACATTCTATTGCATCGGTTTTCAAAATGTGCCCATTGACTCCCATTAATTTTTTTGTCGATAAAAGGTCAATTATCTGAAAAAGTGTATATGGTATAAAGGTAAAAAGTAATAGCAACCTGGAGGGTGTATGAAGGTATAATATGAGGTGTGAATGGTGTAGGAGGAGATAGGTATGTATGGTATGGTGAATAATAACAATAGGTGTGGTTTCACAACCACACCTAATTAGGCATTACAGATTTGTAGAAATGTTGCGGAAAAAATGAGGGAAAAGTAATCTGGCAGTAAATGATCATCTTTCACAAAGAAGTCGGTAAAATGCAGTGTCAGAAATCTGTGTCATGGAGGTGTGACTTACTTAACATACGCGTCTTATACACAGGTATGGCATATCCTGAAGAAGTTCTGCGTAGCCCTCAAAAGTGACAATGCCTTGAGGGCTGTCCCAGCAAATCTGCCTCAGATTTGAATATGAATGCACCTGCAGAACAATGGAAGCGTGCAGCCTGTCAAACTATGCAGCAGGGATTAAATGATGATGTGGCTTGATTTTAGTCAGGAATGAATCGTAAAAATAACTTGCTTTTGTGTGGATACGCAAGCCCTCAGGTAATGCTGTAGCCCATACAAATTGACATCTTTTTAGACTTGATTGAACCTTGCAACTGTATCAGGAGGAGTGTGGAGAAAGTTTGAAAAGCAGATGGGCGCAGAAGTAAGTGACATTTGACAGTGGCCCAAGCGTGAAGAGAATGCGAAAATGAATCTATTCTGTTCTTCAACACTTGGAGAAGTGGGGCATTTTTAAAATTCATTATGAACATTTGACACAGTTGAAGTCGAACGTTTACATACACCTTAGCCAAATCCATTTAAACTCAGTTTTTCACAATTCCTGACATTTAATCCTAGTAAACATTCCCTGTCTTAGGTCAGTTAGCATCACAACTTTATTTTAAGAATGTGAAATGTCACAATAATAGTAGAGAGAATGATTTATTTCAGCTTTTATTTCTTTCATCACATTCCCAGTGGGTCAGAAGTTTACATACACTCCGTTAGTATTTGGTAGCATTGCCTTTAAATTGTTTAACTTGGGTCAAACGTTTCGGGTAGCCTTCCACAAGCTTCTCACAATAAGTTGCTGGAATTTTGGTCCATTACTCCTGACAGAACTGGTGTAACTGAGTCAGATTTGTAGGCCTCCTTTCTCGCACACGCTTTTTCAGTTCTGCCCACAAATTTTTGATTGGAGGTCAGGACTTTGTGATGGCCACTCCAATACCTTGACTTTGTTGTCCATTTTGTTAAGCCATTTTGCCACAACTTTGGAGGTATGCTTTGGGTCATTGTCCATTTGGAAGAGCTATTTGTGACCAAGCTTTAACTTCCTGGCTGATGTCTTGAGATGTTGCTTCAATATATCCCCATAATTTTCCTTCCTCGTGATCCCCTCTATCTAAGTGCACCAGTTCCTCCTGCAGCAAAGAACCCCAACAACATGATGCTGCCACCCCTGTGCTTCAGGGTTGGGATGGTGTTCTTCGGCTTGCAAGCCTCACCCTTTTTCCTCCAAACATAATAGAATAGAATAACTTTTATTTTCCTGATAGGGAACTTCAGTTGTAGCCATCAGCAACAATAAAAAAGACATAGACAGTGGGGCAGACCCACAACACACAAACAAACATATAAAATAATACAGCCAAACGTCATGATTAAAAATAGCCCTCGCTGTCTTGAGATGTCCAATGTCATCAACCAGTCCAACACATAAACTCCGCCTTGGCACCTCCATGACTTTCCTCCATAGGCTACACGCAGTGTCTGTCCACTGTCGAAACGGAGCTCAGCCTTCCCAGTTGCCGCCTCACTCCTCCCCCGCTGTCATGGTTTTTAACCCTTTTTGCCTATGCGGTCGTTTTCCTTGGTGGCCACGCGAGGGCGCTGCTCTTTTGGTGGATCCTTGCTCCGCCCTGCTTAGATTGCGGAGCTTCTGTTACCGTCCACACCTGTGCGTGGTCACCTTGAGAGATATTTAAGCCTCCCGTTTCCTTCGTTCGGGGCTTCGAGATTGATTGTTTGTTGTTTGTGCTGTGGTGTGTTGTTTGGCATTATTTGTGCTATTTTGTGTGAGGTTTATTTAGCCCTTTTAAAATTTTAGCCAGTATATAGATCTAGTGTTTTAAGGAGACCGTTTTGCTCCGTTGTGCTCTGTTGTGCTTTGTTGGAGTTTTGCGGGACTTGGCTTTGTGCTTTGAGCTTTCAGGTTAAATTCCTGTTTTGTGTGCTCATTTCAGTCGCCGCGTTCTGGTCTGTCCTTGTTTGTCGTTTTGCCTAGATCATTTGCTCTTTGCTGTCTCTTTCTCCTCTCTCTATCTGCTGTCTTCTCTGAAAGCAAGAGGAGTTTGTTTATTGAGAGACAGGGTGTTTTTTCTTACTGACTTTAGGGCTCTAGTTATTCTTAGAGGCAGGGCTTGTATTTTCTATTGAGCTTGCGCTAGTCAGATAGCCGATAATTCTGGTGCAGCTGTCCTCTTGTCCCTGTGTTCCTTTATCCGTATATGGAGTTTGACGATTTTGTTCGGAACTGTAGTTCTGTTTCGTCTGTCGGTGCATGTCTTGTGTCTTTATCCATATATGGAGTTTGATGATTTTGTTCGGAACTGTAGTTCTGTTTCGTCTGTCGGTGCATGTCTTCCTGTGGGGAAGATTGGGCGATGTTGAGGACATGTTTGCGTGTGACTGCGAGCCTCCATATAAGCCTTGGAACATTTATTATCGGTTCCTTCACCTTGTTACATTTCCCCTTACTGAGAGGCTAGGGCGTTTATGTTCTATTTAAGCTAGTCATTCTGCTAGTAAAGTTATGGGACTTCGGTGCTCCGTCGGCTCTCCTGTAAAATGTTTCTGCCTCCTGGGAGATCGGGAGTTTACCCTTTTATGTTCTGCATGTGACTGCGAGTTTATGAAACTAGCCACAGAACGTTATCTCTGTTCCTTCGCCTTCTCGTTACATTCCTCTTTACCAAGAGGCAGGGCGTTTATTCTCCATACTCGTGTTAGTCGGTTAGCCGATAATTCCGGTGCAGCTGTCCTTTCGTCCCTGTGTGCCTTTTATCCTTATATGGAGTTTGACGATTTTGTTCGGAACTGTAGTTCTGTTTCGTCTGTCGGTGCATGTCTTCCTGTGGGGAAGATTGGGCGATGTTGTGACATGTTTGCATTTGACTGCGAGTCTGAGAGTAGCCTTGGAACGTTAGATCTCTGTTCCTTTCGCCTCCTGGCATTCTAATTCGCATTAGTTTTCAGTGTTTGTTTGCTGTGTGTTTTGTTTGTGCCATTGTGCTACTCACCTGTTCTTATGCTCGTTATCGAGACAGGGCATTTTATTTCTGGCTCTCTTTAATCACTTAGCTCTTAGAAGTATGGGAGCCCAGTGCTTTGTGCCATTTGTCTTCTTTGATTCTCTTATTGAGAGACCTGGCGTTTGTGCTTTTACTCATTGGTGTGTGACAGTGAGCTGGTTAGTAGCTTTGGTATGTTTGGTGTGTGTTATTTGTGCCATTGTGCTGCTGTTCTTATGCGTCTCGTTACCGAGACAGGGCGTTTGTTATTTCCGGCTCGTTCTCTAGTCACTTAGCTTGTAGAAGTTTGAGAGCCTAGTGCTTTGTTCTATTCGCTTGGCTTGGTTTTCTTAGTGAAAGACCTGGCGTTTGCGCTTCTACTTATTGGTGTGTGACAGTGAGCCGGTTAGTAGCTTTGGTACGTGTTCCCTGTCTTGTCTCCTCCCTTATCTGCGGGGTTTCCCGCCTTAGTGGCCTTAGGGCTTAAAGAATCCCCTTGCTGCGTTTGGCTCCTCCTACCTCACACATCACGCCCCATTACACCCGCATTATCTTCTCCTTCCCTGGTGGCCTTTTGAAGATTGCCTGCAGTCATGGATCAGTCCCGACATCTTCAACTCCGGTGAAGAGCGATGGTAAACTTTGTGGCTGCAGATCCATGTCGGACATTCCCGAGCATAATGCGAATGCGCCTCCATGGTGACGACCACAAACAAAATTATAGCGGCTAGACAATTTGTCAATATTGTAAAAACAAGCAGCAGGAGTGCCTTGAAAAATCTCCAGCCCGCTTCCCCGTCCCACAACAGAAACACAGCGCATGAAAAAAACAAAGACAAAAGCCCGAAAACATTCACATTGAAAACATTCAAATGAACAAACACGAACAAGAGAGACAGCTGGACTACATATCACCATTACAGCGCCACGTGACGTCATCTGCAAGGTTCACATTGCAGCACATTGGTGCCTACAGAGTCTGCAAAACTTTCTGTCTGCTCCCGCTGATATTGGAGGGATGTTTTTTTTTGGGGGGGGGGGGGGGGGGGGGGGGGGTTGTGCTGCTGTAACATAATCTCCACTTTAAACCCAGAGTACAGTCTGATATACGTGATGAAAACTTTATTGTTCTTGAGTCCTTGCTCTTTTCGTGACTCTCTGAAATTTCACAATAACAATAAAATAACCGTCTTCCATGCTAGGGGAATGGTATTATTGTAGCTTCAGGCTGCTGTACTGCAAATACAATGTACTGAAAAGGAGCAGGATATTAGTAGTCAAGTGGAGTGATATAACCCAGTTCTTTAAACCAACCCGCCGTGCAGCAAGTCCAAAGGGACATTTTTGTTCACTTTATGCATTGTAGAACGTGCCTCAGTGCAAAAATACATCATAAAAAAATCTGTCATTAAAATTCTAGTTTTATACAATCTTCTCTGTACAGTATTGGGGGGAGAATAGGTCACAACAGTGAAACAAAACACAAAGCCATGAATTTCTTTTCTTCTTTTGTTCCATTGCTACATAAACCTGGATTTTGCTCACAGTGTGAACAGGAGATTTTAATCCATCCATCAACTTGAATGATACAGAGTGATAACAAAGGTTACGACTGTAACCTTGTGGTAGGCCTTTACCTACGTTTATCCAGTGTAGGTCCACCAGGAGTGTGGTTACATCATGGGCAGCACTGAGGGGTGTCCCTCTTTCTGATATCTGTGCGGTGGCGACTTGGGCGTCCGCCTGTACGTTTTCAAGGTTTTGAAAACCCTAATGGCCATCCTGCCAACGGCCTTGGCAGCCACTTAACGGTATGTCTGCCCCTCATGGGGGTATTAGTCATCCATAAGTTGACGACCTTAATGGTCGAAGGAATGACATAAAACAAAGGTTACGACTGTAACCACGGTTTTATGAGTTCCGGATGACCATTAGGGGGTCATGGTCACTCGGGACCCTTTCAGGGGCGAGAAGGGTTTTGAGGACGTCCGCATTGACATGTCCCCTATTTATAGAGGAAGTGACATCATCAGAGGTCATGGCCATGACAAGTTGGTGGTATTAGAGTCTCGACGACCATAATTGTCAAAGGAACTAAATAAAACTTAAACTTAATGTATGGTTCGAGGCTGTTAGATGGTGTCAAGGCACATGCTTGTAGAATATCAGATATTCTGTGTCTCCCATACATGTACCTGTTTGCTTTCCTTTTGAATCTCTCTGCTGTGAAAGCTGATGTAATACAGTGTAACCAGTGTTATTTGGTCTTATGTTGTTTAAATCCTATCTCTATGATAGACCCCAGTTTGTTAGGGTAAACAATCAGTCCTCTGAATATTTTAGGGTGAACTTTGGAGTACCACAAGGATCGGTTTTGGGTCCTTTGCTCTTTTCTCTGTACATGCTCCCTCTTGGGAACATTATAAGCAGACATGGTGTTAACTACCACTGCTACGCAGATGACACACAACTTTATACAGTGAGCACCATAATTCATTGGACAGTGGCACATTTTTTGTTATTTTGGTTCTGTACTTTAGCACTTTGAGTTTGAAAGGATAGAATGACAATGAGGTTGAAGTGCAGACTGTCAGCTTTAATTTGAGGTTATTTTCATCCACAGCGGATGAACCGTAACCTTTTGTACACAGTCCCCCCCATTTTCAGGCATCAGAAAATATTGGACAGTTTAACATAATGTAGAATAAAGTAACCATTTTTAATATTTGGCCTCTGAAAATGATTTGCAGAGTGATTGGGAGCACATTTTTAACATGTCACTCGACACAGTTTGACTCATGAGATGTTCTGGATGATAGAGGGAAGCTTGTGGAGCAGGCTGATTCAGAGGCAGGCTAAACCACATTAGCATGGTTTGATAGTTGTTAAACGTGTATAGCGCAAGAGTAAAGCTTGGTGGATATTAATTCCACAAAGAAACAAGAACAATCTTCATCTTCTCCACCAAGGACAGTGAGAAAATTATCTTTAGCACAAATCCCAGTGTTGATTAAAAGGATAACCAAAAGTAGATTAAAGTGTGAGAATGACCTTACAACACTCTGCCTTTCGTTTTTCAATAATACCCCCCCCACCCCCCAATCATTTTGATTATGAAAAAATCTGGATGAGTATTTAAACCAGCCATGCTTAGATGTATTAATTTGCCTTGTTTTTGAAAATAGTTTTGGATGAATAGTTTTAGGTTAAAGAAGAGGATGCGATTGTACGTTTGTCTCATCGCTCTGTTTCTTTGCTTATTACGCTGTGCATAAACGGCTCCAGCGTTTCTTGTTTTTCTCCTGTGGAACTGCCAGAGCAGGTGGCTATCCCTTAGCGTGAGGCATTTCCAGCAGGGATGAAATGCTCTCCTCCAGCATTTTCACATTGTCAGCTTTGCTCTAAATATGTATGGGTGTTTCACTTGTGATTGTTGGCATGGTGAGCTAAAGTGAATCTTCAATAATTTATTGCATACTGGATGGAACTGGTTGACGCTGTTACAACAGTTTGGACTCGGTTACCTTCACAAAGATCATTCTGTTGTGTACACATCTTCCTCTACATGACGATGAACACAAATTCCCATTGCTGTTAGGTAAGTCAATATTCATTAGCTTTGACCATAACACAAATTAAGTCACAAGGTATGATACTAGTCACTGTGGACACTTGTTAAAGATGAACTGCATTAATCTGTTCAGTAACATGTAATAAGGTCTTCTACCTGCTGTTTGACTGTTACATCTATTACTCGGAGGTAACATAGCATCAAATGAGGGCTACTTTATGGGTGAAATCCTCTACAATAGATAGTAGTACATCTAAACATACAGCTTATTGTAACTATTTTGGATTATTATTTAAATGGGACAATGCAAGTGCAATGGCATTCTGATATTTCACACCCGTAATGTAACCTTGGAGTACTGACCATTGTTATACGTTTGAGAGAAAAAAACACAAACCATCGAAAATTACGGACCACTTTGCTAGTGTACAGTGGAGAAGCAGGGGTGAGGTTTAGTCTAATCCCTGTATTAGCAGTGTACAGTGGAGATGCAGGGATGAGGTTTAGTCTAATTCCTGTATTAACAGTGTAGAGTGGAGATGCAGGGATGAGGTTTAGTCTAATCCCTGTATTAGCAGTGTACAGTGGAGATGCAGGGATGAGGTTTAGTCTAATTCCTGTATTAACAGTGTAGAGCGGAGATGCATGGATGAGGTTTAGTCTAATTCCTGTATTAACAGTGTAGAGTGGAGATGCAGGGATGAGGTTTAGTCTAATTCCTGTATTAACAGTGTAGAGTGGAGATGCAGGGATGAGGTTTAGTCTAATTCCTGTATTAACAGTGTAGAGTGGATATGCAGGGATGAAGTTTAGTCTAATCCCTGTATTAGCAGTGTACAGTGGAGATGCAGGGATGAGGTTTAGTCTAATTCCTGTATTAACAGTGTAGAGTGGAGATGCAGGGATGAGGTTTAGTCTAATTCCTGTATTAACAGTGTAGAGTGGAGATGCAGGGGTGAGGTTTAGTCTAATCCCTGTGTTAGCAGTGTAGAGTGGAGATGCAGGGATGAGGTTTAGTCTAATCCCTGTACTAACAGTGTACAGTGGAGATGCAGGGATGAGGTTTAGTCTAATCCCCGTATTAACAGTGTAGAGCGGAGATGCATGGATGAGGTTTAGTCTAATTCCTGTATTAACAGTGTAGAGTGGAGATGCAGGGATGAGGTTTAGTCTAATTCCTGTATTAACAGTGTAGAGTGGAGATGCAGGGATGAGGTTTAGTCTAATTCCTGTATTAACAGTGTAGAGTGGATATGCAGGGATGAAGTTTAGTCTAATCCCTGTATTAGCAGTGTACAGTGGAGATGCAGGGATGAGGTTTAGTCTAATTCCTGTATTAACAGTGTACAGTGGAGATGCAGGGATGAGGTTTAGTCTAATCCCTGTGTTAGCAGTGTAGAGTGGAGATGCAGGGATGAGGTTTAGTCTAATCCCCGTATTAACAGTGTACAGTGGAGATGCAGGGATGAGGTTTAGTCTAATCTCTGTACTAACAGTGTACAGTGGAGATGCAGGGGTGAGGTTTAGTCTAATCCCTGTATTAACAGTGTAGAGCGGAGATGCAGGGATGAGGTTTAGTCTAATCCCCGTATTAACAGTGTACAGTGGAGATGCAGGGATGAGGTTTAGTCTAATCCCTGTATTAGCAGTGTACAGTGGAGATGCAGGGATGAGGTTTAGTCTAATTCCTGTATTAACAGTGTAGAGCGGAGATGCAGGGATGAGGTTTAGTCTAATTCCTGTATTAACAGTGTAGAGCGGAGATGCATGGATGAGGTTTAGTCTAATTCCTGTATTAACAGTGTAGAGTGGAGATGCAGGGATGAGGTTTAGTCTAATCCCTGTATTAGCAGTGTAGAGTGGAGATGCAGGGATGAGGTTTAGTCTAATTCCTGTATTAACAGTGTAGAGTGGATATGCAGTCTATGATAGACCCCAGTTTGTTAGGGTAAACAATCAGTCCTCTGAATATTTTAGGGTGAACTTTGGAGTACCACAAGGATCGGTTTTGGGTCCTTTGCTCTTTTCTCTGTACATGCTCCCTCTTGGGAACATTATAAGCAGACATGGTGTTAACTACCACTGCTACGCAGATGACACACAACTTTATACAGTGAGCACCATAATTCATTGGACAGTGGCACATTTTTTGTTATTTTGGTTCTGTACTTTAGCACTTTGAGTTTGAAAGGATAGAATGACAATGAGGTTGAAGTGCAGACTGTCAGCTTTAATTTGAGGTTATTTTCATCCACAGCGGATGAACCGTAACCTTTTGTACACAGTCCCCCCCCATTTTCAGGCATCAGAAAATATTGGACAGTTTAACATAATGTAGAATAAAGTAACCATTTTTAATATTTGGCCTCTGAAAATGATTTGCAGAGTGATTGGGAGCACATTTTTAACATGTCACTCGACACAGTTTGACTCATGAGATGTTCTGGATGATAGAGGGAAGCTTGTGGAGCAGGCTGATTCAGAGGCAGGCTAAACCACATTAGCATGGTTTGATAGTTGTTAAACGTGTATAGCGCAAGAGTAAAGCTTGGTGGATATTAATTCCACAAAGAAACAAGAACAATCTTCATCTTCTCCACCAAGGACAGTGAGAAAATTATCTTTAGCACAAATCCCAGTGTTGATTAAAAGGATAACCAAAAGTAGATTAAAGTGTGAGAATGACCTTACAACACTCTGCCTTTCGTTTTTCAATAATACCCCCCCACCCCCCAATCATTTTGATTATGAAAAAATCTGGATGAGTATTTAAACCAGCCATGCTTAGATGTATTAATTTGCCTTGTTTTTGAAAATAGTTTTGGATGAATAGTTTTAGGTTAAAGAAGAGGATGCGATTGTACGTTTGTCTCATCGCTCTGTTTCTTTGCTTATTACGCTGTGCATAAACGGCTCCAGCGTTTCTTGTTTTTCTCCTGTGGAACTGCCAGAGCAGGTGGCTATCCCTTAGCGTGAGGCATTTCCAGCAGGGATGAAATGCTCTCCTCCAGCATTTTCACATTGTCAGCTTTGCTCTAAATATGTATGGGTGTTTCACTTGTGATTGTTGGCATGGTGAGCTAAAGTGAATCTTCAATAATTTATTGCATACTGGATGGAACTGGTTGACGCTGTTACAACAGTTTGGACTCGGTTACCTTCACAAAGATCATTCTGTTGTGTACACATCTTCCTCTACATGACGATGAACACAAATTCCCATTGCTGTTAGGTAAGTCAATATTCATTAGCTTTGACCATAACACAAATTAAGTCACAAGGTATGATACTAGTCACTGTGGACACTTGTTAAAGATGAACTGCATTAATCTGTTCAGTAACATGTAATAAGGTCTTCTACCTGCTGTTTGACTGTTACATCTATTACTCGGAGGTAACATAGCATCAAATGAGGGCTACTTTATGGGTGAAATCCTCTACAATAGATAGTAGTACATCTAAACATACAGCTTATTGTAACTATTTTGGATTATTATTTAAATGGGACAATGCAAGTGCAATGGCATTCTGATATTTCACACCCGTAATGTAACCTTGGAGTACTGACCATTGTTATACGTTTGAGAGAAAAAAACACAAACCATCGAAAATTACGGACCACTTTGCTAGTGTACAGTGGAGAAGCAGGGGTGAGGTTTAGTCTAATCCCTGTATTAGCAGTGTACAGTGGAGATGCAGGGATGAGGTTTAGTCTAATTCCTGTATTAACAGTGTAGAGTGGAGATGCAGGGATGAGGTTTAGTCTAATCCCTGTATTAGCAGTGTACAGTGGAGATGCAGGGATGAGGTTTAGTCTAATTCCTGTATTAACAGTGTAGAGCGGAGATGCATGGATGAGGTTTAGTCTAATTCCTGTATTAACAGTGTAGAGTGGAGATGCAGGGATGAGGTTTAGTCTAATTCCTGTATTAACAGTGTAGAGTGGAGATGCAGGGATGAGGTTTAGTCTAATTCCTGTATTAACAGTGTAGAGTGGATATGCAGGGATGAAGTTTAGTCTAATCCCTGTATTAGCAGTGTACAGTGGAGATGCAGGGATGAGGTTTAGTCTAATTCCTGTATTAACAGTGTAGAGTGGAGATGCAGGGATGAGGTTTAGTCTAATTCCTGTATTAACAGTGTAGAGTGGAGATGCAGGGGTGAGGTTTAGTCTAATCCCTGTGTTAGCAGTGTAGAGTGGAGATGCAGGGATGAGGTTTAGTCTAATCCCTGTACTAACAGTGTACAGTGGAGATGCAGGGATGAGGTTTAGTCTAATCCCCGTATTAACAGTGTAGAGCGGAGATGCATGGATGAGGTTTAGTCTAATTCCTGTATTAACAGTGTAGAGTGGAGATGCAGGGATGAGGTTTAGTCTAATTCCTGTATTAACAGTGTAGAGTGGAGATGCAGGGATGAGGGTTAGCAGTGTAGAGTGGAGATGCAGGGATGAGGTTTAGTCTAATCCCTGTATTAACAGTGTAGAGTGGAGATGCAGGGATGAGGTTTAGTCTAATCCCCGTATTAACAGTGTACAGTGGAGATGCAGGGATGAGGTTTAGTCTAATCCCTGTATTAACAGTGTACAGTGGAGATGCAGGGGTGAGGTTTAGTCTAATCCCTGTATTAACAGTGTAGAGCGGAGATGCATGGATGAGGTTTAGTCTAATCCCTGTATTAACAGTGTAGAGCGGAGATGCATGGATGAGGTTTAGTCTAATTCCTGTATTAACAGTGTAGAGTGGAGATGCAAGGATGAGGTTTAGGTCTATATCCCCGTATTAACAGTGTACAGTGGAGATGCAGGGATGAGGTTTAGTCTAATCTCTGTATTAGCAGTGTACAGTGGAGATGCAGGGATGAGGTTTAGTCTAATTCTCCTGTATTAACAGTGTAGAGCGGAGATGCAGGGATGAGGTTTAGTCTAATTCCTGTATTAACAGTGTAGAGCGGAGATGCATGGATGAGGTTTAGTCTAATTCCTGTATTAACAGTGTAGAGTGGAGATGCAGGGGATGAGGTTTAGTCTAATCCCTGTATTAGCAGTGTAGAGTGGAGATGCAGGGATGAGGTTTAGTCTAATTCCTGTATTAACAGTGTAGAGTGGATATGCAGGGATGAGGTTTAGTCTAATCCCTGTACTGACAGTGTACAGTGGAGATGCAAGGATGAGGTTTAGTCTAATCCCTGTATTAACAGTGTATAGTGGAGATGCAGGGATGAGGTTTAGTCTAATCCCTGTACTGACAGTGTACAGTGGAGATGCAAGGATGAGGTTTAGTCTAATCCCTGTATTAACAGTGTATAGTGGAGATGCAGGGACGAGGTTTAGTCTAATTCCTGTATTAGCAGTGTAGAGGTGGAGATGCAGGGATGAGGTTTAGTCTAATCCCTGTATTAACAGTGTACAGTGGATATGCAGGGATGAGGTTTAGTCTAATCCCTGTATTAGCAGTGTACAGTGGAGATGCAGGGATGAGGTTTAGTCTAATCCCTGCCCTTCCCAAAGAGTTGGAACCGGGCTTGTTTTAAACATAAAGACATGATGACGAAGTTCATGTGCAGAACTTGGGTGCATAAAATTAGACCAAAATGCAGGGATCACTGTGCCTTTCATCTGTTTTTTCAGATTGTCTGAATGAATAAATGTGTGCAAATGTACTCCAGTCTTTGCCCCCTTTGTCACCAGAGCAGGGTTCTTTAATAGGAAACAGTAACAGTGTGGGTTGAAATGATGCCATAAAAATCTGTGCCTACCATAAGGTCAACCACTGAAATTATCATAGACCAATTGAATATTTCTCAAGGAGTTTCCTTTTTGTGGCTGAACCCAAACAATTTAGATGAAATACTACATTCAGTGCAAGTATAGAGATGGAGTCCTTTTTGAATAATGTTAATCTGGCTGTAAAATAGAGATGAATAATTCAAGAAGATATTGAAATGATAATTCATTTGGAAAGCGATGCCATGAAATAGCCTTATTTTCTTCCCAGATGAATCCCTTGGCCCTGACCGGCGATTCCAGTGAGAGTGCTGTTAATCCTTCTCCTGTATGATGCTGTATTTCACATCTAAGTAAGTTCAATACATTGGCCAATTGCTCCGCACTGCACCAAGACACTGAGCAGTTATTTATCTAGACATCAGGCAACTCAGAGTTTTCTCCTGTATTGCCACACGGCATTTGATGCACCCTGCTGCTCTTCAGTCAATATGACAGAAATATGACACAAGCTTTCACAGCAAGTGCCACTCATTTATCCTGTTGACTGGAATACTGATACACAGCAAGCTTTTCAAAGAAGCTTAACACTTACAGCTCCAACAAATTCACTCTAACTTTCATACCAACTTATGGAATCTCTTTAGCAACAGGGACACTGACCTTTTATTGGACAGACATGATAAAAGCTATTCCTATGAGCTGATCAACATTTGTCATAAACAGGGCAGAACAACAGGGTTTCTTTGTAAATTATTACAAACATGTAGCATGTATTGGCACCACTGTAAACAATTAGAGTGGCATTTTATACATCTATGCTTTTAGGGGGTTGCAGATGCCGTCTTCTGGTACGTTATCTCATTTCGCTTGTTATGGGAAAGACATGTGCCTGTCCCAGTCATCTCTGCGGCCGAGATACCATGCATCATCCCAAGTCATCACACAAGTGCTCGATTGGGACTCCAGTCTGGCAGATAAGGCATCAATAACTGTCACATGCCCACCCAGCAAAATAAAGCTATTGTTATGAAAGCAGAATAATGCATGTTGTTTCTGCTAGAATGTTTTGCCGTCAGCCTACAGGAAGGACAACAAGAGAGGTTTTCATCCGTGTACAATAAGGGCACCACAAACACTTTGGAGTTCTGGAATGTATGATGATGACTCACTTTCTGACCAGGCCTGTATAGACAGAACCCCCCATTGACTGGTCGGTTTTGAACAATGACCTACTATTCCGCACATCTGCTTCACACTTTTGTACGTCCATCAGGACCTTGATTCATCATTAAAGCGCGGACTGTATGGCGAATCTACCTTGAGATAATGCATTACTGAGATGTTAACCAACCAGGATGTTACTGAGTTCATATCAACAAAGTAGTAAAATGGCCAGTGTCAAGAAATTATTAATAAAAATAAAAACACAATGTTACTGAAAATCTTCCATCAATACACAGTATATGACAACCACTGCATGTAATTAAAATATAAACAATCTAGAGTAACTTAACTCTTATTCATTATTATATTTTATTTATTTCACTATGCCATTCTATTGGACTTTGGTGAGCATTTGGGCCATGTGTTGATCATCTGCTATGGGTGCCTGTAATAGCCACCTCCTCGCTGCTGGAGTATGTGGTGTTGTGACCTGGCGCTGATGCGGCGGAGCGATGGTGTGAAAGCGAATCATGTAAATGGAGCGTGACGATGTCTCAAACTTGGCAAGGTGCTGTGATCCCGTCTCCCAGATCATGGCCTACCCTTGGCTAACTGGCTACATTGTCCTGCCAAGTTATAAACTGCTGGCTGTGAAGACCTCTGACAGAGACACAGTAATGATTTAGCCTCCAGCGCACTGACTGTACCAGAGGTGTAAAGCACCGTTCTGTAGCTACAGGTAAGTGGGGAAATTGGTTGTTTTGCTTGATGTTTTGTTTCTTCGCTTTCACCACAACATGATATTCACTGGGTAAAATCACATCATAACCTTCACCCAGCCATTCTCTGACTCTTGAGGCGATTTGATGTTTTTCCAAGAACACTCAAAACCAAAAACCTTTATCCAGTACCCATCTGTATACTTTATTTTATACACATATGTATTGTACTTACTTCTTAAGAATGACTTTTGATGATAAATATATTCTGTGTTGACTATGAACTGTATCCCCCAATTTGGAATGACCTTTTTTCTCATTTTAGAGAGAGTTCAACAATGTCCTCCTTCAGAAGGGGGGTCGCTGTCATGTGTGCCCTCTTAAACCCTTGTGTTGTCTTCATATTATGTATGCACCCAGTGTCCACAGGGTCTGGTGACACCCTGTGATAAAGCTTCTTCATTGAATTTTAAACCCTAAATCTATTTTTCATGAAGAAACAACCTGTCATTCATCAATAAAAAACTGTGCTTTCCTACTTCACAGTCCTGACGGACTATATTTCTTCAGTCTACACCACTAGACCATTGTTTACTACAAAACACAAATCATAATTGATTTTTTTTTTTTCTGTAATGGATGTGTGGTGCTTTATTTTGATTATGGCTTCTGATTTTCACAACTGCAGGGTTTAAAAAAGACAATCTTTGTACCTCGATGGTGTACGGCTTTTTATAAATAAAAAAAAGCCATCGAATTTCATGTCGAAATTTTTTTATTTAATTTTAAACTCTGTTAACTCGGTTTCTGCTGTTAAACTCATTATTGCCCGATGGCAACGCGGGGTTAAACTCTGGCAGCCAGCCAGCGCTTCTTTTCTCTCTCTGAGATCCACAACCTGAGCTGCACACTTATTATGTGAGAGGGTTGCAGAACATAGGCAGATGCTTTCCCCTCCCTGGTGGGCAGCACTGTGGACAGTTACACAAAGCCCCATGGGACTGCCAGTCACAGATGGCAGCCACCGGCACTACTAAGATTTCAATCTCAGACTGTAGGGGTGTATAGTTGCTCTGAGAAATAGTTCTTTAGCGGGATGCATCTCCTTGGAGTCTCAAATGTAACATGGTGCATGAGTCACGGTGTGCCGTTAGCCTGAGGCATCCTTGCTTGCCCTCTTTCCTCCAATGGTCGAGGTCAGTTATTTGTGGTATATGTGCATCTGTGTCACATTAGTAAAATTGTAAAAACGCACATCTGCAGTTTAACAATGTTTGGCGGTGCACCTCGTAAGTGACTGCGATGCGATCCGGGGAATCATAAGGATATCAGTATGCGTATCAGTATCAAATGCGTACTGTACATGTTAAGGACTTTGGAAGTGTAAACAGTGCACTCAAGAGCTTTTGGAAATGCTAAGCACCCCTCGAAAGGATATAGCCTCAGGTATATCAGCATCAAAACAAAAAGGTGGTTTTGCATAAGTCACAAGGAATTAGAGGCAGCTCAAATGTAAACGGTTCTTGAGAGCACTTTTCAGAAAGAGATTACACTGAAGCCAAAAATTGTGCTCGCATGCATGAAGAACCATGTGGGTAATACATTATGGATGACTCTGCATGACATGTATCTTATCCCTGGGTTTGGACACACTAGGTGATGTGGAGGTGCAGGCAAAATTGCATCTCATTTGAAACTACTTGGAAATTTAGACCACGTTCACCTGTTTGTGAAGATGACTGGTTGTGTGTGTGTGTGTGTGTGTGTGTGTGTGTGTGTGCGCGCACAGGCATGGGTCCCTGAGATTTTTATTTACAGAAACCTATAAAGTTGATAAGGTAAAACATTAAATATCTTTTCTTTGTAATGTTTTTCAATTAAATATATGTGTGCTATGGTAGTGTTGCGAGATGCGTTTGTATTTTTCATTCACCAGACTGATCTCAGAAATATTGTATAACAGCGGCACTGTTCCTCCGCTGCGGCCCCAGGTGCACGCTCTGTCCCGTTAACGGCGGCACGAAACCACAGGGGCAGGATGCATCATACCGCTTCTCCATCACACACAATATTTTTGCATTACACCTGCCGCCATATGCAAACGTCTCGACTCCCGACACTTGAGAACGCAAAGCGTTCAGTCTCGGCCGGGGCGGTCTGAGGATGAATTTTGAACGCCTTCCATCTGCCTCCGGCGTCATGTGCTGTTGCTCATTGACTCCGCCACGTCCTTCGAGGGGCCGCGCGGCTCGAATCGACCGCGTCTCCCATGCCTGTAACCGCCGAAGCGAGCAGACGTCGCGAAACCTGTGGCGCATTCCCGAGCCGTCGCCAGCCGGGGCTAAGATGCTCACACCCCAAGCGAACGTGCCAATGCACACGGCGAGGCGTTTTTATCTGCTGTCAGGAAGCTCTTTGTTCTTATTTTTTAGGTCATTAAACAAGCTGCCGTTTATTAACTGCGTGCCAAAGCCAATGACCAATAATTAATTTAAAGGAAGACTTATAGACTTGCAGAATAAGGGAAAGGTGTACTGCTTTTATCCACGTCAAACATCTTGTGAATACAATGAGTCATATAAGCCACTTAAGGAAAACTCAAGCTGGAATAGTAAATTTCACGTTTAAAGCATTCACCTCACAACATTATGACATGGAATCTGTCACATTTCTCAGTGTATTTATAATTGCGAGATATGAGGGAATTATAGTGCCGTTAATGTGTGTGCTCCTGTCAGTCTGCAAGAGAGCCCCCGCACTATCAAATGCAAATTAGCATTATAAGGGCCAAATTCAGAGTTGAGATAAGCATGCGCAAATGGGACGTCTGTCTGAAATTCCGTGTAGCTTAAGCTATTTGTGATTCAGACATTTGACTTATCCGCTGTTTTAAGCGTCTCTCCAGTAGATACACTGCACTGTGCGCACGGGGTGGAGATTTGATGAAAATGAGGCGTGTCGTTTTCACTTAATCATTTTTTTCCGCGCAACAAAAGGTAGTTTATGTCTAGCGCCACCAATAGATTATTATGAAAAATACAGCATCTTTCGCATAAATGGGTATTAGAACGAGTGCATTTAATTTTAACATATCTGTCATATTTCCCTTTGCATAGCCAACTTGAAATTATCAGAGAGCTGTCATGAAAAGAAAAATATGTAAAAGTAGGCTATGACTGACCGTCTGGTATATCATACCAGACACATATTAGATGGATTCATTGATAGAGTGTCTGGATCATATTCGCTTTGACGGAGAGACGATTTGTCAGCACAGCGTCTCCAAAACTATTAAGTTGAAGGCTATTGTGTTCAACCACCGTAGCCTACATGACTTTATTAGGCAAATTGTAAAAAAAAAAAAAGATTCGATTTAGATCAGTAAATCCAACAATTTATTTGTTTACCTAATAATATTGTGTGCAACCACTGTCCAGGGATTATTTTCTTTTGATTGTGTGACGGGTATATCCCAGTCATCAATAAAAGCTATGATCGATGTATTAATACGTTCACTGCATGCCTATACCCCGTCACGCAAGAGCAACTACGATGCGCAAAGGCAGGATTTTCCAAAAGGCAAATGCGGTTATTAAAGGCACCGTCACTGACACGCTGAAAACGCATAAACCCACAAACATTTTTTTGTAGATACCTGGCAACCCGGGGGGCAGGTACAAGAAACAGGTAATTAGAATATCATGCCCTGTACCACCCACATTTTCAGATAAGCACCTGCGCAACACAAGTTAGAATATGGCGTAAGTCAGCTCGCGTTAAATCCGCGCAGGAGAGGCACTTAAGCGCATGACTTAAGTTGGCCATCTCTGAATCCGGCCCTAAGTGTTATAATTGTACATGATGCTGAAAGTCTAGTAGTTTTTTTTGTCAATACACAAAAGTACTACATAACTGAGCTAGAGCCTTTATTGAGCACAGGAACCAAATTTACTAGCAAATTAGTATAATGGAAGGGCTTATAAGCACAGCACATATCCGTTTACACAGTTTTGAAAGCTGAAACAAAAACAATGTGATCAGTATCGAAGACAAGATTCCAAAGTGTTCCAAAATGCATACTGGCCTATAATTGAGCTAAATTCATGTATGATGTATGCCAAAAACAATATTC
Source organism: Synaphobranchus kaupii (assembly GCA_029718625.1). NCBI lineage: Eukaryota > Metazoa > Chordata > Actinopteri > Anguilliformes > Synaphobranchidae > Synaphobranchus > Synaphobranchus kaupii. Next base: position 26,199,937 of record CM056392.1, on the reverse strand, counting down.
CATTTGTATTTTTTCCCACATTTGGACAACATATTTATACAAGCTTGGTGAGATTTCTAAATGGTGTTTCCCTGTGTTAATGTCCTTCATTAAAACAGAAACATAAAGACTTATAAGACAGCATATGACAATATTTTCTCAGAAAATAAGTTCCAACTGTCACGCTGGACATTTACCTCCAAATATTACATGTGAAGAACTAAATCAGTAATTCGCAACTCATTCTGCACCATTCGTAATGAGCTACACTGCAGTAAATGCACACTGGGGAGAAGTGTTTCCACTAGAAAACAAGGGTGGTTCCTCTCGTGAGTCGTGGGTGATTTCATCGAGTTCCTGCAGCGCTGTGGTTAGACGGGGGGGTGTCGTGATCCGAGACAAAGGACGTGGGGACGGGGGCGTCAGGGAGGGCAGGAGACAGGACATGGCGGCACACCGGGCAAGTCCCAGACTGGAAGGACACATTGAGGAAAATAATTATAATCACTGCAAAAAAATTACATAAATGCATGATGTACAATGGCTGCCATCACTCAAAAATCATTTCATCAACACTGTGTTTTACATAAGCCCTTGAACACAAATAAGCCACTGGTATATCACACGCCTGCACATACAGCCCACAGTAGTCTGCTCGTACGCGTCTTCACTGATAAGACCAAACAAAACATTTTAGTAAGACAACTGTGAGCAGGTTAGTAGGGCTTTGAGGATGCCAGTATAGACTCGCTACCGAACGTAGACACAGCACGTGCACACGCACGTACACACGCGCACACAAAAAAGCGGGGCGTACCTTCCGCAGCCAGAGCGTCACGCATAACTTGTGGAAGATGTGATGGCAGGGCAGCTCGGTCGTGATCTCGTCTTTGACGTACTCGCAGCAGCAGATGGCGCAGCACTGGTCCTGCCCTGAGACGCAGAAACAGGCAGTCAAGCGAGCCCAAAAAACGGCTAGAGGCGCAGACGCACGCTTGCCCCCCGCACGCTTGCCCCCGCAGGCTTGCCCCCGCAGGCATGCCCCCGCACGCTTGCCCCCGCACGCTTGCCCCCGCACGCTTGCCCCCACACGCTTGCCCCCACACGCTTGCCCCCACACGCTTGCCCCCACACGCTTGTCACGCTTTGTGACACCGGCCCTTCAGACCGTGAAAGGAAACCCTACGACGCGTACGCTTGTACACGCGTTTGGAGGAAATGAATACCCGAGGCCTACCATAGTGGTCCTCCAGCACTGTGATCTGAGGCAAGCAGTTGATGACGTCCTCAGTGGCTGGAGGATGGGCCTGCTCCACATCAATGGCCAGGGACTCCAGGTGTGCCAGTGCAGCCTTCAGAGGAAAAAAAAAAATATATATATATATATCACACAAGAAATTGTTACAAAAAAAACTATTTAAAAACCGCTGTCCATCATGTCTGCACATGAGTACAGGAAGTTATTTATGTACATCTTGATTCTAAGGTTTTATTTTCAGCCCAGCAGACACTGGATGGGGGAAATATGAGAAAATGAGTCGACAGCCATATTACCGTCCACAGACATTTTCATTTTGGCAATTTGCATCACCGGAGAAGGATTTGGTTGCACGTCTTACAAATCAATGGAGGATTTTAAATCTCATTTTGGAAGAGGAATTCTCGGCATCAGTCAAACTTAATTTACTTTGAGGCCCTGAGTACTCCACTTTAATACTGAGATTGTAGATTTCTCCGGAGCACTGCATGAAGCAATTTCCACTTTCCCAACTGGGAAGACTCTCCCTTGTCTGAAACTAACAGATTTGCCATGGGCGATGTGCAAATATCTATGGTACGTGATTTACCATGCTAAAACGTTACCTCAGCGGCTGCCACTGAAAACACTTGCGTGTTGCTTGGCTTGTGTCTGTATTCCCTTATGTCCAGGTAGAGTCAGAAAAGGAATCTGAGTGAATTTGCACCAACCTCCATTGCCTGGGACAGCCGTTCTTCAAGTGCCATGTAAGCCAGCAGCTGTGGATCGACGTACGATATGGCCTGCGCCATGCCAAAGCCATCTCCGAAGTCGTCAAGCAACCTGGGGTCAACAAAGCAGTTCCTGGCTTAAGTCCATGTCAGTGGGGAGCAGTCTTATCCTCAACGACCGCAAGCACTTAAGAGCATATGAGCCACGCCAGGGACGAAAAAAATTACGTTGAATATTTTCAGATTACTGAGTTTTAAAAAACTGTTTTCCACCAATATTCAGAACATGGCTCATAACATATTTTGGTTAAAATTCCCAGTAATCTGCAGGAGTGATTAAATCATAAGAGCATTCAAACAAATATTTCACCCAGATCTGATAATATTCCCCACCAACCCACCCCCCCCCCCCCCAAAAAAAGAAAACTAGTAATTCAATGAGGACCTGGGGGGCCTAACCTTGTACAGCATGTGGGCAGAATCCCATATCTAGCCATTATATTGTTTCCTTTTATGTGGAATCACAAATAGGCCTAAACCTAAAGCAGCTTAAAGGCAGAAATTGCTGATGCAAGCTTGAGCAGCCAGGATGGTACATCTTGACATATTAGTTTTAGATGCCGTGCAAATGATGCATTTAAAAAAAATGAAAACTACTTTTCTCCATTGACAAATCCACAGACAAATTGCCCAATAAAATATTTTCAACAAAAACTGCTAGCAAGTCCCTAGATATCCAGGAAGAGGCGGCGGTCTTCCAGCCCCTATTCTGCTCTCCTGGCAAAAGCAGTAATGAGAAACGCTGAGACCAGATGCCTACAGTGGCTACTCCGTGTACATCTCCACTACAGCTACTCTCATGTAATGAATCAAGAAAGTTTCAAGCAGAATCCTATCTTGGGAGTCTCTTTTGTAATTGCAGAAGAATACTGACATCGACATCGATTTCCACGCCTCGCGGAAACGCATTTGCCACAACGCAGCTCTCAAATAACGATTCAATATCCTGGACTTAGCGGGAAGAAAGTTCCACATCAGCGGATTTTAGCACGCGCTGCCAATAAATAATACCGGAGACGCCAACATACCGATCACAGCACGAGCGGTAATGTAAAGCTGGAAGAGCAGGAAGCGCGATAATGGAAACGGCCCCTATGCAGGTACACAGCGGCGCGGAGGACTCGTCTCACAACGTGACCTACAGCCCGGCGCCGTGGCATTCCGACAGGCGCGCTTGAAAGGATGAGATATAGTCCTTATTTAAACGAGCAGTCTAAACCACGCAGGAGTCTGTCATTGTCAGCCAGGTGTCACATACCCCGGGACACATATTTCTATTTCCTGTGAATCCGCCTGATGAATTGCAACCTCGCGAAAACGAACGACGACGAGCAGAAGTGCGTCTGTGTACGTTTGAGCACGTACGGGAATGCTTTTTACCAGTATATACAAAGCCAGCGTGAAATAAGACTAATGTAAAAAGCAAAGAGATCCAACACCGACAGCAACCCTCAGCTCACCATAACAAGACTAAAAGAGATTTTATCAAAACATCTGCAGGGTGTTCATCCTCGCAAAAAGATCAGAGTGCAACGAAATGTTCCGGAATGATTAGTCAAATACATGGAACGGTATTTGAATGTAATAACAACGAATTTGACGGTGCATCGAAGCGAGCATGCTATAATAATCTAATTTTGCATCATTCATATGCAATTTTGGCCCTAATTTTGCATAATTCATATGCAAATATAGAAAAGGCAAATATATACAAATGTTTAGCCACTTTTGAATATTTGTGCAGGTACAACACCGCAACAAATACAATTAATATTTATTTATTTAGCCTGTATGTGTCACAAGCACTGTCAACACACATCACCTCAGATAAAACAAAAAAAAAGCTTTGTCCTCTGTAGTTAAGCCTACTTTCTCATCTACTGTTTGGGCACAGCTGGTTCGGTGTGTCCCAGGTTTACAGGACTAGACAGCTGCTAGGCAAAGATAAGAACGAAGAGACATCCCAAGTAGTCGTTTCCACGCAGGAAGACTGATGCGAGACTGGTAAGGCGCTCGTAAACGAAATAACACTTTTTTTGCAGTTCCGAAATGTAAGTTTCATTTCAGGCACGCTTTCCATCATTGCAGAACCATCGACAAAAACCTGCTTTCCTCCACTTGCTCACTCGTTTTATTCCACGTATGCCGTTGTACTTAATTTGGCTCGGCGCACACTCGATAAGAACTGAGTGACAGAGGATAATGATTTCCCCTTGAGAGGATCCTGTGTGTGTTTTGGTTAATGCTCTGTAAATTTACACTTCTTGGCGCGGTTAATTCCAAACATTTGCAAGTTAAATTGTTTGCGTTTGTCTTTTGTCAACACAGAGGTTTCCGAGAGTCGTCCGTCATTGCTGACTTGATACATGATCAAAATCTCCACCTTGAAAGGCGGCATCTGGTTAACATGCTCAGACTCTCCTTCCTGCTGTCCTGACCTCCAGGTTTTTTGATAATTATTCATTTTAATATTATTGGACAACCAAACGTTCACACGTAATGCATGAAAATACAATGAAAATCCGCAAGACAACAAGCTCTTGCTGACCAGGATTGATGAGTTCAGCATTACTGCCTTATACCGCCTTAGGAAACCGCACACGTGACCTCCACCCATAACCCTCCACCAACACTAGTTCCCAGTTTACCTGCGCTGGAGCAGACAGAGGCAACAGCTTTGCAGTCTCACTGTAGCTCAGTCACACTCAACAGACTGCTAGAATAGCTCCTACTTCTGCTTCTGTTAGTATTCAATAAAATGCATATAAAGAGATACTTCACTTTCCTTGTCTCTTTGATATTATTTCAGTTTTCATGTATGGCCCAGACAGTTGTGTACAATGAAGGATATTTTAGATATTTACAGACGTTTCTGAAGATCTGCCAGCTTTACCATGGCTGGTATAGGGGCATGCTCTAAAGCAGGTATGGGCAACTCCAGGCCTCGTGAGCCGGTGTATGCAGGTTTTTGCTGCCACCAGTTAACAATTAGGCTATTTACTTAATAATGTTATCATTTACATGATCGGATATTTTAGCAACATTCTGCGATAAGGACAGCAGCTGATTGATGTTCTTGTACCTGTACGCATATATTGTAGCATTTTATTGAGGTCTAGTTTATGAGTGAATCGGTGTTGGTGTATATGACTAATTAGCTGATTGAGCTAGGGTAACTGATGGCAGGAAATACCTGCATGCACACCGGCCCGCGAGTCCTGGAGTTGCCCATCTAGAGCTCTAAAGCAATGTTTCTTAAACTATGGGTCTGCGGGAATGTACGAGGTGGGTCCCAGAATGAGTCTGTAATCCAATAGGACCTAGGCTATGGTAGTATGTGTATTTGAAAAGGTACTAAATTTCTAATTTGGGTCTCGATATTAAAAAGTATTTCAAAATTGGGTCCCGATATTAAAAAGTTTAAGAACCAGGCAAAAAATCTATATTTCAAGCAACTCCAACACAGTTTGTACAACAAGGTTATGATGTTATGAAATAATATATATTTTTTAAAACCCCAGAAAGTGAACCATCCCTAGAAGCAGTCACAGGCATTTCAGCAGAGATTTAGCAGATCACCTTCTACTATAAGCTAACAAGTTTAGATCCCACCGGGGCCCTGAGAGATCGTCTCTGGGGACTGTGACAGGGAGACCGAGCTACCGGTTGTTTTACTGTCAGAGCAAACAGCTCAGACCCTTCATCACACACAGAGCAGGGAAATCCTTGTCATCTCATGTGTCTTCATCTGGATGCAAGCTGTAATGTGGCTGTCCCTTTAAAACACCTAAGCTGGGTGAATGTTTTAGACTTAACAGAGGCAATACTTGGCAATACCTCCAACACCCAATATATAGCCATTTATACCATGGTCTGGATGAATACTCGATTCTTACTGGTCAATGAGCGGTAGTTATTCTGTATAATGCACCTCGTCGTGGATTATTGCTTACCTAACAGCAGTGTTTTTGGACACAGACAATTGCACCATCTAAAAACCATCTCTCATTAATCATAACTTCTTATGAATTTCATGAATGAATGGTTTCTGAATTCTCATGTTGTATACACTTGTGTATTGCATTGTGAACAACTAGTTTATTTAATTAAAATATGAGCTCATATTTGCAGATTGTATTGGAATATTTATTTTCTGTGTTACTGTGTATACCAGGGGTGTCAAACGCCAGTCCTGGAGGGTTTTTCCTGCAGAGTCAGCAGTCAATTAAAGCCTTGAGAACAAGGTGTGTGGACTCTTTAGCCAATCAATGACTAATATTAATCACTCGTGCTGAAACACACCAAAAACCAGCAGACACTGCAGCCCTCCAGGACTGGAGTTTGACATCCCTGGTGTATACCATTTAAATATTCACATAATATTACGGATAATGTCATTCAACACACATAGCCTGAAGTTGGCCAGTGCCGTTTTTGAACCTGAAGATATGGAAGCACGGTCAGGCACTCTCACCTTTAATTCAATCCAGTAAAAAAAAATTACTGCTATGCAACTCGTAACTCTGAGTAAGTAACATTTATTACAGGCACTGAAACAAACCTCCAGTCAGCGTCAAAGTCTTCGCTCACACTGGAGTCATCCTCAAAGTTGTTGGATCCATCGAGCATGAAGAGACCTGGGTGGACAAAATGGCTGGCCCCTTCTGGGTCCTCGTCACTGCTGCTGTCCGTCTCCTCCTGGTACGACAGCCAGGGGATCTCGCCCTCCTCCAGCGGCGCCTGGTCCCTTCAGAGATTCACAAAATGTATTTATTTATTATTATGAACCTTTACTTACATAGACCCTTTTACAGACAACGTCATAACAACAACAACATGCGCGCGCACTGTAACTGGAGGCAAAACAATCTGTTATTCCTCCAAACAGCCGATGAGACCGCACATTTATAGATAGCTAGCCGCTTCTAAATTAAACAAACTGCTAAAATGACATCATCCCTTTGCGTCTTTGGGTGCAAAAAACAATAAGATGAAGGAGGGAAAACTTCGATTTTACAGGATACCTTCAGCATCTCCAGATTCAAGCAATTCACTGGGCAGATTCATATTGATAATACCCGGGTGTGCAGACTTCATATCAGGCAAAATACTTTGCTAAATTGCTAGGTTATTGTGGATACTGTTGCTGGTGATCTATCATAGCTAACGTTAGATCATGTGCATTGTGTGTTTGAGCTTTTTTTAATTTCCCCATTGCTTACATTGACATTACTGCGGTGGTGGCATGATATGTTGTATAGCTAACGTTAGTTTATAGGCGTTGGGGGTAACAGTAGCCTAACGTTAGCCATTATACTCTGTTGACGGTGTAATTGCGAGTTTACCGCATTAAGTAGCCTATCAAACGCATGTGTGTTAGTTTAAACGTGTTCCTCAATATTTTTTTTTATTCCGTTTATTTAGGCTCATTGCAGTCTCTTCAGATAACAATCAGTGCCTGTCAATGCAGAAAATGCAGCTCCAGTAGCTGGACACTGCCTGCGCTTGACAGAAGTTCGATAGCTTTTCTGCCTCCAGTTAGCGTCTGCACGCGCATTACGTCATAGTTGTTTACAAGCCGTAGAAGGGTCTATACTGTAGAACAGCCAGATCTGAGCAAACTCAATTTGAAACAAACTAACAGGAGCTCAATGGGTCAGACACCCAGTAGCAGTGTCAAAAGTCAATGACCCACTGTGCACTGTAAGATTATAAGATTCACTCAGACACTGATAGATCAGTTTGCCGCCGTCCAAATGGTATCAACCAACTTATGATAAGTACAATACGGGTTATAAGTGCAAATGGTAGCTCATTGCCATTTAAAGGTATAGTACTTAATTATAGAATAGCAGCCGGGAGTAAGACATCAAGACCTATTCCAACCAAGAAGACTAGATTAACAACACTGGTTCCTGGCCTCAAGATCAGGAACATCAAGCCCTTTATTGTATATATATTTTAGAGAGGTAAGAGATGGCCGCTTAACTCAAGCACACCACCTTTAAATATGCATTTCTGTTTCCCGCCTTAGAAAACAAAGCCCAGAAATGGTATTTGAAGTCATACATTTCACAGAACAGGATTCAGATTGACTCTGCTGAATCCAGAGTGCATTTTCTGTATCTCTGACAACTGCCATTCCTGGAAATAAACATCATTTTCACCAAGTTCGACACGTCCTTTTTTTTCTTACAGCACTGTTGAGGCTCACTTTCTGTATTATTTAAAATGTGCAGGCATACAAATTTGTGCGGCACTATTATGTTTCTTCAACCCTGTTAATGTTAGGTACTTCAAAGACACTTTGAACACATGACGCATTCAATTAAATGCCTTTTAAATTATAACTCTGGAACAAATAGCCTATATCTTTTAGCAGAATTAATGATTGGAATTAAATAAACTGACTTGTACAGCACTGCAAACTTTATTAGCACTGAAAGAATTAATGGCCTTAACAGAGTAGTGGGATGGAATAGAATAGAATTATCTGGAAAAAGGTCAATTTGTACCTTGCTTCCTGAACAGGTAATGGCAATTTCACTTGGTAAATGGCTTAAATGAAACAAGACAGGTGTACCATTTACAATACGAACTTAGATTAGTTTATTTTCATAACTGAAGTCAAAATAAATTACTTCCACAAATGCAAAGAAACTTTCGAAAAATGCAAAAAATAAATAAATAAATATTGTTTTTCTTTAGTTTGCGACAAAATACTGAGCTATATATATATACATTTCCTGGATCATAAACTCCATGTTCACAAGTTTTGCAAAATCTGAGGATGATATGCAGAACTACTAAAGGTCTATGATGCAAAATATAGCAGTGTATCCTGTTGTCCATTAGTGTCTCCAAATCTATCCAAATGGCTAAATTGTGCACTGCTGCAAATAAAAAAATAAAAAATGATATATTTAACTACAAATCAACAGTTTGGGCTCATAAAACTCACTTTTGCATAATTTAGTGAGAATTACTATACTTTCATCAGTATAGGGGGGTAGATATATATGGGTCCAAAACCCCTATTCAAAACATGTTATAAAATTAATTAAATTAGTTTTGTCCATTATAAAGCATATGCATTTGCTCCTTCTGATGGTTTAAGATAAAAACATTGATATCACAGTGTTACATACACCTAAATATGTAGCCTAATCATTCACTCTTGTACCTCAATAAAACATAACTTTTCCTTGTACTCTACAGTATGTATACTTTTGCCCCAGGATTGCATTAAATTATTATTTTTTTTTAATGTTCCCATTCATAATGACTCCAAGAAAGGTTTTTACATTAATCTACCACATATCAGCGCACAGTAAATTGGAATGTGCCTTTGCCATGCCCCAAGTATATACGCCATAGCCTATATTATGTACAATAACATGAACATAAAATAGTATTCCACCATCTGCAAAATGCTGCCAAATGTACTATCTTCAATGAAATTCGGTAACCAACATCAAAAATGAATTTAACGATTGCACTACAGTATGTGAAATGCACTCAAAATGTGATAATAACAATAGGCCTATCAATCATATTGGAAAGACAGTGCTCGAGTGGAAAAACGAACGTACATATGTAGCCAGCGAGACCAACGGCATTTTAGACGCAAAAATACTTACATATCGGGAAGGGAATACTCCCCTCCCAAATGCGTTTTCTATAGAGCTTGCGTAATACTAGACTGTTAAAATGATAACTGCCGTTACGCTGGGCTTTAATGAATTGTTCAAAGCACCCAATAAGACATGGCATATACCGTTGTTAAGGTTATAATGTACTCTATTGGATAAAAGCCGACAAATAACCAGAATGAACTGTAATGAATGAGACAGGCTTGCAGGGCATGTGGGGTATTACGTCGACGTTTCAGATAGTGTAATAGTAGTATAAAGTGTTGTATATTTCTCAAACAGATTGTACCAGACAAGACATCTCGATGTGTAAAACCAATGGTAGGATTGTATATTGACTTCATATTTAGTAGCATATATTGCTAGTAGAATACATGGTAGAATGAGACAATACTTTCACATGTTTATTTTGCATTTGAGTGAGCAGGGCTTTTCACGGCTTTTCAGGCATACAATCAGGCTACTGTTATTTATCTTGTTGCGATGACGGAATTCAAATTTTATATGATGAATAAATATATTTATGAAGTCAAACCTATTGCGATTTCACTTTTAAATTTGCGTCATCAAGTTCCAGTAGTAGGCGTGCATCAAAATAATTGGAACCAATAATGTCGATCAAATATCAATGTACTTTTACACCATGGCATGTATTCTTAGTGTTCGCATTTGATTTCAATCAAATCGACTCCCCTATGGCATTAGATTAGTGCCACTAAGAATTGATACTGGAAAAGGATTTTTTTTATAAATTTGACATTGAAAAAATAATTCATACTGAAAAAATTAATTGATTGGTAATAATTATTTTGTATTCACTTTTGAATTTTCTTTGATCAAAAATCTTACTTTCACTTTTGGTTTTTTCCCTTGCGTGTACAATGTTTTTTCACTCTCGGTCAAGTTGTTTTTTTCTTCAGCCAATTCATCTTTTTCTACAACCAATTTTTTGGCACTCTTTTCACGTGGGGGCAGGGTCTGGGCGTGTCAGTATTGAGTGACAGCTGCAGAGTAAAAAGGAGAATTCAATTTAAATAGTAACGGCTAAATGTTGAAGATATTGCTTTGTGGTACCAGACTATTTCAGTAACATATAGCCTACTACTTCTACAGTACAATACTCGATAATAATACTGTAGGCTATCTTCTCTTTTGCATTTCCTTTAAACTGCTTCACATTAGCCCAATGTATTCCTGTATAATACATCTACGTCCTTTACTTTCATTATCCCATTTACTTCCTGATGGCGGTGGCGGATAAACTTGTAGGCTATAAAATGACACATGGAGAATAACGTTAGGTTGCTAGCTAGCATTGTACTGTAGAAGTAGTAGGCTATATGTTACTGAAATTGTCTGGATACAAACAGCAATTCATAGGTCTAAACACGGCGCCATCTAGGACCTCGGCTAGACTATTTCGCACTGCAGCGGTCCCTCACGCTCAGTCAGCTGGTGGGGGAGAGATGGCTAACGTTAGCCACAAAGAAATTGCACACCTCACTGCTGATGAAAAAAAAAATCTAAATCTAGCACTACGTTACTTTGACTAAAACTAAGTAAGTTAACGTTACGTTAGCTATTCTAGACTGTGATTTGTTTTCTGCCCAGCAAGCTGCTGGTCCCACTTAGTTCCGCTGAAAACCTACCAAAATTAGCTTCTGGCGACCTGATCCACAATCCGTCTCTCCACTAAAGTCCCTGAAGGCTTACAAAAGGACAGATGCCTAACGTACAATTACCTGGAGTCAGGATTTATAATCCCAAACTGCACCATCTGTAACAGTTCAAAAAACCTGTACTTTGTCATAGGAGGGGTAAGTAAATGGACAATGATAACGCTATTTGTTTGCTGGGCGTAGGTTTGCAAAATTCCGGGAATATTCAAAGGTGGAAACTTTCCATGCGAATTAACGGGAATTAACAGGAATAAACTGGAAATGTTGGCATTATTTGAACTAGCTGTATTTACCTCGTCATATGCAGACATAAATATAAACGTTTTGTCTTATCATAACATAAGCAGACATCTATGCAAACATTTGTGAGTAGAACTTTAATGGATTCTTCCATTGAACAAAAAACATAAATGTTGAATAAAATAAATGTATTCCCTATTTTTAGTATCAATTTTAAATTTTTTCAATATCAATTTTTTTTTCAATGTACATTTTTTTTCTTCTTCTTCAGTATCAATTCTTAGTGGCACTAATCTAACGTCATACTCCCCGCCCTTCAAAAATTCCCGTTGAAAGATTTGTTTTGCTCGCATATACGTCATATACGAAAGCTAGTGCTGCTCTAACTTCCGTTTCATGGTGACTTTAAATTTGCGGCCATCAACCTGAAAGCTGGGGCATATATCAGGCTTACATCTAAATGATGCATTTCATCCCAGGGGAACTGTTTAATTTCCTTTCCCCTCAAGGAGGAATGACCAAACAAACCCTTTGAAAACATGGCCATACCTAACTGAATAGAAGATTTACATATTTTTAAGCAAGGGGGAAGAAAATTGAAATTTCATACAGCAAAAAAGTGGTACCCAACAGTGAAAAATAGCTGCAGTTAGCTTTGTGCTGTATTAAAACTTGTTAGTGACACAATCCAGGTTATATACCAAATGTTTTAACTACTCGCCATCTGATGAATTCATTTATGTTCACCGATATCACACACATTTAGTGGGAGAAAGGACTTCACTTCTTTCCTACAACTATGACTGCCTGATTCAATGCCATTACACAGTTTATTCACCCTGCACCTGATGGGGCCGAAGTAACAATGTTGTTTCTTGTTTGGGGAAAAAGGAGGTTCAAACTATACCTGGGCAAGCAAACTTCAATGACATTGAGAAAGTGACATTGGTTACCTCTGAATGACTGAAGTTCTCTCAAAGTTGGGAACCACCAAAATCGCATAAATACACTGGTGACCAGCAAAATGACAGCATCATGGCACTACGGCACTATCCTGAGGAAACATTCCGAGGAACGTGGTGCTCACTCAGGGACGAAGTTGAGTTCGGGAATGTCCTCGAGGCTGCTGCTGTTGCTCTGGAGCTCCGGCTCCTCCAGGCCTGGCAGCGTCTCCCAGCTCCCTTCGCTGGAGCACGGCTCCTTCTCCACGCCCGAGTCCGAGGTCCAGGAGGCCGACCACTCCCCCTCGCTGCATTCGGAGCTGCAGTCATAGCACAGAGACACACCTTTCCCTCAGTACAGCAGAAAGAGTTCTCAGAACGGCCTCTTCCATGTTATATTGCAACGACCAAATGTGACTACATAGGCCCAAAATTCTGTCAGCAAGTGCCACGTATACAGTGCAGTCCAAAAGGTATTTGGACAGCGACACATTTTTTGTTGTTTCGCCTCTCTACTCCAGCACATTGGATTTGAAATGGAGCAGTGACTATGAGGTTAAAGTGCAGACTTTCAGCTTTAATATGAGGGTGTTTACATCCATATCGTGTAGCAATTGTAGCCCATTTTATACATAGCCCCCCGTTTTAGGGGAACAAAAGTAATTGGACAAATTAACATAAACTTAACTAAAGTCATCATATTTAATATTTGGTTGCATATCCTTTGCATCAAAAGACTCGATATCTTATTTTCAGGTACTTTTACAAGCAATACGATAACCTCTCTGCATTTGAATGGAGCTCTATGGGAATTTGGGGGGGGGTAGATTAAGTTTTAAATTACATGGGAATAGTATGAAACACATAGGGATGATCTACTAAGACGTTTAGCAGGTGCAAAAACCTTTAGCACACGAAAAACTAATGATTGGTGCAAAACAAAGACCATGACCAATCATTTGTCATGTTATTGGTTTTGCGTGTGCTAAAATGTTTTGGACAGTGAAGGTCTTAGTAATTCAGGCCCATGGTTGGCTAAATGACTGCAAGTCATCAAGGGTCTGAGGAGTATCAAACGAGCCTCAAACCATCACTCTGGATGGATGGATCACTTTAAGGGTTATTTCTCCTGACACATTTTCCTATTCTCTGGAAAAATAAAACTTAAACCCTTAAAGTGATCAATCCACATCTACTGGAATGGCATGCAAAGGATATGCAACTAAATATTAATATGATGACTAGTTAGTTACTTTTGTCCAGTTACATTTGTTTCCCTAAAATGGGGAAATGGGGGGCGGGGGGGCTATGTATAAAAAGGGCTACAATTGCTACACGGTTCACCCCATATGGATGTAAACACCCACTGTTCCATTTCAAATCCAATGTGCTGGAGTACAGAGCCAAAACAGCAACAAAAAAAAAAGTGTCATTGTCCAAATACTTTTGGACTGCACTGTATATATGTACAGACTCATATGTTCAGACAGACAGACACACATATTGGGCAAACACACACTGTGGAGGCTGAACATGTTTTGTAGGATTAACAAGTGCTTTAATGAAAACTGAGATAAGCTGCAGTCAATCAATTTTTTCAATCATGTGACAGAACCGCCTTTGAGCATTTCCCATTTAAAAAAATATTCATTACAGCAATGCGATTCGGTTAATTAAATAATTCTAATGGGATATCAGAACCAGCACTTCATTTACCCACCTTTTTGTTATGATCAAGACTTTCATGTAAAGTGTACAAAGATTTTAACTAACTGCACTATGTAAGATGCAATTAAGTCAAAAGTAATTGCATGGATGGTTGACCCTTAAAGTGACAAATCTGTAATTATGCAAAACAATTTAGCCATTCCATGAACATTATCTGTTTCAGGATGAGTTTTAGGCTTCCCTTATTACAAGCTCACAGTCCTCCACTGGTGTGAGCATCCCTAAAAAGTATGAAAAGTACCTGTTGTCTCCCTTCATGAGCGATGCACACTTCTCGTCGAAGTCCTCCAGATTTTCCCACAGTTTGTCTTCGGTGTCTGGTTTCCTCCTGCAGCAGGTCTCTGGATCGTCCCTCAGGCCCTTCAGGGGCTTGGACTCGCTCGCTTTAAAGTCTGTCACCGGGAAATCGAAGAGGAACTCGTTTCTGGGCCTTTCCGTTTGCGTCAAAAAGAATGGCGGGGCGGAACCGCACTTGCTGACGCCCTGCTGCCTCGCCGACGTGTGGTGGCTTTCCGGCTGGGAGCATTTTCTCTTTTCCAAACGACCTTCACTCGTCTGCTTCCGAATTTTGGGCCGCACCACCATCTCTGCCTCTGCTTGGTCGCTCCTACAGTCAGGGCTTTTGAGTCCATCTGGAGAAACGCTGGCGACCGATTGCTCCGGCTTGCATGGCCCGTTGTCGGGGTCGTGTGACAAGCTGGCGCCCTCCTCGCCACCAGAGAGACTCCTGTGAAAAGCTGACCGGTCCTGCGCGAGCTCACTGGCGTCCTTCTGGGAGGGCTTGGGTTCCTCGCACGATTTTGTGTACAAGTAAGAGTGCAAACCGCTGAGGTAGTCAAACTCTTTTCCCAGTTCACAGATCATATCGTCCAGTCTTTTCTGCAGGCCAAGCGAGGGGTCGGAATTCAGCCCGTCCTCCTCTCCGTCGCTGCTGTCCGGCTCATAAGAGTCAATATTTACAAAGCTCAGCACGTTCGCGTTGGACGGATTACTTTCCTCATCCTCGAAGGCGGGCCACGCGCAGGCCTCCGAGCTTTTACTTGAGCCGGATGAAGGATCAGAGTCGCAGGCCATGGCCTGCTCGCTCTTCAGCTTTTTGTAGCTGAAGGCGGAAGGGTCCGCAGCTTTCAGGGCGGGTGGCTGTTTCCTGGGGGCATCCGGATTCAGCCTCGTCCCGTTCACTTCTGGGTGAACCGAATTACTGGACACGGGGAAGATGGCTTGGAGCATTGAAGAAATGTTTCCCTTTGAAGCTAAAATAAGAGAAAGTGAATTAAAATTCACATCTTAATCATTCCATATATAGGCCTATGTATCCTTTATTTGAAAGGTAACTGAAGACTGAGACTTATAATTGAGACTGAAATTCACCTTCACTTGCCTCCATATTTCAATTTAATTTCAGGGTATATTATGGATGCTGGGTCTTATATAATGTAGCCTAAACAACAGTTTTTACTGATACTAATGTAAAGGCTTTATGTAGCTCCATAAATAGGTAATAAGAATACAGTAATAACTGCTCCACCAAGTCTTGTTAGTGCTTCAAAATAGACAACTGGTTATTTCTTACACTGCAGTTCTGAAAACTGGAACGGGAATATTTAAATAATTTGCCATGCCAAACTACCCATTCAAACTTGTTCCCATGAATTCATGCCATTCCCATAGTGAATATGGGACTAGCCACCTTTGAAATGCAAAGCCCCAATTAAGAGCAACTACAACATTAAATATTCAAATCACACATTGTGAGATGCGTTCACATTTTTTGATTGAGGGCAATTTTCCTCTTCATTTGGAGAACAGTTGATTGCATTTGCATTAACCAAATGTAATCAAGTGCTCAACTAGTTTGAAAGAAGGTAAGCACCAGCTCCATTATGGTACGAGACAATACCACAAAAGGCTATGATGAAATCAGTTCAGAACACATTATTTGACGGAACTGTCCTGTTCAAAACAGGCTTTAACATGTTCAGATGTCAACAACCTTTTGGCTTATAGGATTTTAATGTAAATCCCAGTTATGGCAGCTCACCGTTTCAGGCCACTAAGACCAACTTCTTATTTTAAAGAATATAAAATTAAATATTAAAAAAAACAACACTTCAAATATCTAGTCAAAGTCTAACAAAGGCAGAGGGGTAGGCCTGGTAACGGCAAAGAAGCCGAAATTGGCTTTGTTTGTGCTTTGTAAGTAACTAGTCTGCCTGCCTTTAGCCGGCAGCAGGCTTTAAATGGTTTATCGGCTTAATTGTTCACACTGCTCTTCACGTGCAATGCTGCATGTCTCTGTTACTTTACTGAAAACACCCTCTGCAGTGCAGTTATTTTTTCACTGTACTGACACAAGCTCTTCAGCTGCCGCAATATCACGGAACTATTTTTCCTGCACCACAAAAACAGTGAGGAAACAGTGGACAGTAATGCCACTTTTTCAATTTTAGCCGAATGCCTAAAAATGGGTCATTTTACATGGAAGGACACAACTTCAAACATTTAATACAGACAAGCGCAGTACACGTACTGGTACAGTACGTGTCCTGTGACTAACGCATATGGGAAAAACCCAAAAGTCCTACACATGAATGTTAAGCGCCGCCTTGTATTTTTATAAATGCACTTTGTTAATAATGACTGAATTGTACACACATATAGAATTCTCGCCATCCACATTGTTCATCTCAATTTCCTGCCAGTCCGCGTGGTTCTCTTTGGATGCCTTTCTGTGTCTGGCCAATGATGGCCGAAAGCTAACATATGCATGTCTCCTGCCGTATCTCCTCCCCGTGATCGTCTGATAGCCTCCAGATGGTTTGGGCCAGGCAGACTTGCCCGATTCCTGACCCATTACTGGAGAAAAATAAAAAATAAAAAAAACAACACAATACAAAATTCAAGGCGAGGTGAACTTGGATCAAAAGTCACCCTCATGAAAGTTAATGACAGTGAACACACCCCCCCACCCCCCCCCATTGTTGATAATGGAACCACAAAGGGTCAAATTAGGATGATAGCCCCCGATTGCCTTCCTTCAAAATTCTAGAAATCAAACCTCGATGTTCCAAGGATCAACTGCTTGAAATGTCATCACTGCCAGCTGCTTATCATGAGAGAGGTTGGATTTCACTTTTCAAAGGCGCTTTCTGTGCGATAAGGATGAGTTATGGGGGAGCAGTGCAAAATACAAGCATCACTCACCGACTTGTCAAAAATCCAATTTGCCTTTTGTATTCAAAACTAATATCCTAAAGCTTGACCAATTCAAAAGACTCAGATGCTCAGAATGAAAAGGCACAAATCTTCCTACAGCCGTCATAACAATCCTTTGCTGATGCCTAGGTCTAAACAATTATTCGCACTCGGGTCATTTCAAACACTCAAACACCGAAGGAAAGAGATGGTAGTTTTTGAATGATTCAATGTGACCTCAACCCAACTTTGCCATTGTCTATTTTTGACACAGCCATACAGGCCTATGCCATCTGTTGAGGTAAATATGGGGGCAGACGTTCACATCTGTTCTAAACAGTTTTTGCTATATAGTAAAATAAGAAGTAAAAGTTCCTATTTTTTTCCCTTTCCCAATGCATTATTTTAGACACACTATTAGATCGATCAATGTAGATAAGATATTGGTCTTAAACCCTGGGTTGTCAACAGGGGGTCCTTGAAGGTACTGTAGGGGGTCAAGGATGAAAACCTCTGTCCTAAACCCAAGAACTTTGTGTGACTGATATTACTCAGCTGTGAGACAAGTGAAGCACAATATAAATTCCCAACCAAACCGTAGAAAAAGGCTGCTTTGTAAAATCACTGGGCCCCTATGACCTCATACTGAATTTCTATGCTGAAGTCTTCCTTGTACAATCAGCACTGTGCAATATTATGGACTAATGTTACAGGGGCTAAATATACCTTGAAGTTTGGCATTATCAGAACGTACATGACTCTGCAATCTATGGGATTGAAACCCAACTATGACGAGATGGGCCCTAATTTTGTTTGGGAGGCCATCAGAAGTCAAAATTGGGTGTACGTTTCCAGCAAATGTGCTAAGTAAAAACACTGTATGACGGAAGGCAATCAAACAATAACATTCGCTTGGTTTAAATTAAGATACTCAAAAAAAAGAGTGAGTGCAGTATTTGAGCGGCGGTCTGCTGTACTGGTGGAATGACAGAAATGTAGTGTCAACTCTGAGCTTGTTAAATGATCACTATCACAATGTTGTAGCCTCTAAATCTATCCCGTACGGGGCCAGGCCGTACCGTAGCATGTTACTTAGGTAACGTTAACCTTGTTACATTGTAAATGCCTAGCTATATCAATTGACACTTGTCAGATTAAATGTAACATTATGCGTATTAACGTTACCCCCGTATAAGCGTTTAAATAACATTGCAAACGGAATGCCTAGCAACAGAGCTATGTTACATGCTGTCAAACATTGAAAAAAACCTGCACGCAAATTAGCTAACATTACTTGGTATTATGAGCAAGCTTAAGACCACGGAACACCATGTCACACATCGCATTAACGCCGATTACCTAGTTAGCACACCTACGTTAGGGAACGACTCGTGTCTCATGTTATGTTACATGTTAGCGTTAGCTAAATGGTGACTTACTTGACATGTAACGTTATGCATCTTTCAATTTCCTCTTTAAAAAATCGTGTTCATTACTTCACTGAATACAACTGGCTAGCTACCTAGCTAGCGAATGTAGCACTACGTCACTTTAACACTGAATAAACATCGTGCTAATATTTTAGCTAACTTACTACAGCTACGTTACCCAGACAGCTAGGATGGGTCATTTAGCCACCTTACAAACCACCATCTCTTGCCAACTAGAATATCTTGTTTGTATATCAATGCAGACTGCGAAAACTATCAAGCGAGCGTCAGGTAACCGTTAGATTATTTAAACAAGACTATTTTATTATAGCTAGGTAGCTAGACAAATGGCTAGTTGGGCTATGGTTAGTTTCTGGCTAATGCCACTGTACTGAGCAGCTAGCCAGCTCGCTAAAAACAAACACTGCGTTAAACAAACTATTTGTGATTAGGTTGCTAGGTAACTTGGCTAGTTAGCCGTCTTGAGATTGTGCATGTTTAACTAGCTAATTACAAATTATGATTAGCTAACGTTACAAATTATGATGACAGTGACATTAGCTACCGTAAACTGTCAGCTAGCTAACGTTAGCTAGGCCTTGTCATTTAGTTAGCTTCTCATACGGCCGGCTAGCTAACGTTAGCGAAGTGGCTAATTTACTGTGGAAACAAAGTAACTAGTAAGGTAACTCGCAATGAACTATACTTGCCGCAGTTTAGTAGCTAGTTGTAATGAGCACCGTCAACAATTGTGCGCTGAAAACAGTTAAAATAAATACCTTGGTATTCATAGCGACCACTTAGCTTGCTAGCTTGGTACAAGTTTTACCTGCTTTCCAGGACAGGTTATTATCTGCCGAAGCCACAACGAAGATCGGATAACGTCACAATCACTCGTCACCGTCACATGGCACGTTTCTTCCAATCAGTGTTCTTCTCAGAGAATTCTCCACAGAACTGTGGGCTTACTGGGCTACTCAGCTACAGCCAGGACAAAATAAAGGGTAGGATTTCCAGTGCCATGTGAAATAAGAAAATAAATGTAGTAATAGATTTTGGTGAGTGAACCTATGTGCCCAAAGTCGATCCCGTTCTGCCGAATAATTTAGCATAGCATAATAATTTCCAGATAATTCTCAGCGTGGATAACCGTTTGAAAGTCCACACACTGCTGTTCTTATATTCACCAAAGGAGGAGCAAGTTAAATCCTTGTATCCACCGTTACCTACTGGAGCCAGCAGTGGTCGATGTATTTGTTTTTGAAGCGAAATAGCCTATAGTTCCTTTAAAATGTGCACATTAATTTGGTAAAAAGGGTTTGTAGTGTTAGGTATTGTATGTAACTTATGGACACCCGCCTTGTCATAAACAAACTTAGAAGTTTACTGTATTTTTTCTACATACAGTCAACAGAAAGACGAGGTTTGACCCGCTCACATTGGAATATGTCTTGTTGCTTCCATTTTATGAAAGCTCTCATTCATAAACACATAACAAAAAAGAATAACAAGCATGTCTTGTGTTAAATAGCAGAACACAAAGGCTGCAGTTGCTCAAGGCTAAGGGCAAGTTGTAGCCGCCAGCAATGTTACGGATGTCACCACATTGTGTACACACAAAGTGATCACTGAGGTTAGAGTCTAATGGAGCCCCCTGGGTAGCAGCTGCAGTTCAGTGCGTATCCTAGATGTTGTGGCTGTGTTTGTCTCTGGGGACAAACAGGGCATATGCTGTAAGCTGAGGCAGCCGGCAATACAACACAACATGCTCTGGGGACTTCCTTTGTGGATCAAAGATGAGAGAATGTTTGTCAATGAACAGATGTGGAATTCCTGGAAAGGTGTGCCCTGATTGGAGGAGAGTGCAGTTGTGTGTGTGTGCACGCGTGTGGGACGAAAATATAGCAAACCTTTAGGAAAAGCCCCATGTGCAGTGTCCACACCAGATAATACTGCCAGAAGCATTCTACTTTTTGATATGTATGTCACTTTTAGAACCAGGAGGTGGAACTAATTGTTAGCTTGTTGGATTTGCTCTTTCCCTTCAGTCACTATTGACAGACTTGGTCTGCCTATGCGACAAAATTAATTTCACTCCGTTTTGGGTCAGTGCTCGAGTTGGTTGCTCGTCTCTGTCCTCGCTGTCAATATCTGCCACTCCTGACCATCTTTCCAGAGAGGAGCGTGCTGCTAGCTGTTAACAGCCATCTGTTCCTCCGCTTCTCACCGCAAGGCACCTTGACACTAAACGGCCTACCTTTTCTTGTACGTTTAGGTAATCACTCAGATTTTGCCTCCGACCTTTATGTTTTTGTCACAATTCCATTCATTTCCTAGTTTAGCCTAGTCATTGTGTGGTTTTAGAGAGCTGATTTATGAGAAGTTTCAATATGGTTATTTGCACAAGTAAAAGGCCATTTGAAGGGATCCATTCATTTACAGTGTTCCATTTGAAATTTCAAATGTTTGAAGGCATATTTTGTGTGGCTGGAACATTGCCCATCCTTGCAAAGGCTTCATCAATTGCCGTAGATTCTATTTGAGCAGAATAGCTTTCCACCCAATTTCACTTGCAAATATGGAAATGAAGTTGATGTGAATGCATTTCAATACCGTATTATGAGCAGAGGTTACATCTAAATGTATGCTAACATATTTTGTTATAATGTGTCTGGAAATATGATGCAACGTGGTATTTAGGCTATTGGTCTCCAACATAGAAATGTAGTTTCTGGGTTGTATAACGTAGTTCAAGGTTGCTACTAGAGCAACACAGCATGAACTGCATGGATGTAATGTGTGTCATGCAGCCTATAAAAGATGCCGCACCCATAAACCTGCAACTTGAATAAGTAAGTATTACTAGAAATGTTTGTGTTATTCCCACACTCACTCAGTAATTGTTACTGATCACCACTCAGGTAGCCGCGTTCTCAGTGAGTGGGAGAGGATGATTATCTTTTTCTCGCTCATTGAATTCAATGAGCAGCTACCTGGACGGTAAACAGCGGCGATGCCATTTTAACGTGTGACGGGCTAAAGCGGCAGCAGAGCAGAGGTACTCCACATTTCAAATTAAATTTTAGCCTGCAGGGAAACGGAGATCGGCGCGCAGTCAAAATCAGAATCTGCATTACAATGGCATTTGTGCTGCGGCGAAACTCGAGCGACGTCCCGATCTCCGCCGCCGCTTCTGATGCTCGTTGACATTGAGAAGTCAGAATGCACGTAGAGGAGCACAAGGCGAATACCTCATTTTCGAGACACTCGAGGGCCGGGAAGAGCAAAAGGCGCCCGGCTCATTTAAAAAGGCTCCATAACTCAAGCCAGGATCTGGGCCTGGGCCATGAGACTGATCTAAATGGTTCCGTTGGGGTTACATCATTAAATGTAATGGGCCTCATTGTCCACATAATTGGTATATACAAAGTATATAATGCACGGTAATTAGGACTTGTGTAAAATCAGGGGAAATGAAAGGAACAGTATAGTAAAACACCTGGGAGAGTGCAATAAAGCACCTACATCAGTTTCCTGATGTCATGGTTATTTGCAGCCTCTGCTTTTCGACGTTTTTGGTTTCCTGTTTGGCGTCGTCAAGACACTATCGGATTTTTTCCGCCTCCATTCCGGTTTTCGCGTCTTGCCCGACAATTATTCCCTTCACCGGTTTCGCGTTTCCTGCGGGCTATAAATACCTCAGGACTTCCGCATTTCCGCACTTCGAGATTGTCTTTGCTATGTTGACATACGAAGTCGGTAAAGGTATAGAAATTTTGGTCGCTGCATTTCTGGTTGTTACTAATAGGAAACCGCAGCAAGTCCGGTTATAAAGATTTAGGATTAGATTGGTTTTGTCGTTCCTTTCCAATCTTTATCATTTCTTCTTTTTACCTGTTGCCAGTTGTGTCCAACGCTTCTTGGGCTTTGCCAATTTTTATCGTTGGTTTATCCGGAATTTTAGCATGGTAGCCGCTCCCATCACAGCCCTTACCAAGAAGACATCGCCTATTAGTTTTCAGTGGAATCCTAGGGCGGAGGCGGCTTTCACTGAGCTTAAGAGGAGGTTCTGCTCCGAACCGATCCTGATAACTCCCAATCCCTCCCTCCCCTTTGTGGTAGAGGTCGACGCCTCAGAGCTGGGAGTTGGAGCTATCCTTTCCCAACACTCTCCGCTGGACCGCAAACTCCACCCTATTTCTCTCGTGTCCTTACATCTGCCGAGAGAAATTTCGATGTTGGAGATCGAGAGTTGTTGGCGGTCAAATTGGCATTGGAAGAGTGGCGCCACTGGTTGGAGGGCGCGGAGCACCCCTTTACGGTCTGGACCGACCATAAAAATTTAGAGTACGTCCAGCAGGCCAAAACACGTAATTCACGACAAGCTCGTTGGTCATTGTTTTTTACAAGGTTTAATTTTATTCTGACCTATCGCCCCGGGGTCTAAGAATATTAAACCTGATGCGTTGTCATGTGTTTTTGACCAGTCTGACAGGGAGTCACGCCCCGAGCCTGTGGTTCCCAGCTCTCAGATTGTGGCTCCAGTTATGTGGGCTATAGAGGCAGCTGTGCAGAAGGCGCTGCGTTCCGATCCCGGCCCAGGTGGGGGCCCGCCCCATTGCCTGTTTGTGCCGCCTCGGTTGCGATCGCGGGTTCTCCAGTGGGGTCATGCATCAAAATTGGTGGCCCATCCGGGCGTTCACCGGACCCGAGAATTTATTTCTCGCCGGTTTTGGTGGCCCAAACTGGAGAGCGATGTGCGGGAATTTGTCGCCGCATGTTCCACTTGCGCCCGTAACAAGGGTTCGCGTCTTTCCCCTTCGGGTCTTTTGCGTCCACTTCCCATTCCGAGTCGTCCCTGGAGTCACATCGCCTTAGATTTTGTGACCGGTCTGCCGCCGTCCCAAAGGAACACCGTTATCTTGGTGGTGGCCGATCGGTTTTCTAAGGCGGCTCACTTCATCTCCCTGCCTAAATTGCCGTCTGCTCCTGAGACGGCTCAGTTAATGGTGGACCACATTTTCAAGGTGCACGGTCTTCCCCTGGATGTGGTCTCGGATCGCGGTCCACAATTCTCTGCTAAATTCTGGCGCTCTTTTTGTACTCTGTTGGGGGCATCCATCAGTCTTTCGTCCGGGTTTCATCCCGAAACCAACGGACAGACAGAACGCACCAACCAGAGTATGGAGAGCACTCTTCGGTGTCTGGCCGCGGCCAATCCCACATCCTGGAATCGCCACCTCGCCTGGGCCAAATACGCCCATAATACGTTGCGTAATGCTTCTACTGGTCTCTCTCCTTTTGAGGCTCAGGTAGGATATTTACCCCCATTGTTCCCTGAGTTGGAGAGAGATGCGGAGGTTCCTTCCGCCACTTCTTTCGTTCACAGATGTCGAGCGGTCTGGAGGCGCGTACGCTCCTCTCTTTTACGCGCTTCGGCTAAACAAAAGGCCGTGGCCGACAGACATCGTCGGCATGCCCCTTCTTACCAGGTGGGGCAACGGGTGTGGCTTTCTACACGGGACTTACCTCTGCGAATCTCGTAAACCTGCTCCTCGGTTTGTAGGCCCTTTTAAAATCATCCGGAAACTTAACCCGGTCACTGTGCGCCTTCAGTTGCCATCATCTATGCGCATCCAGCCTACCTTCCATATCTCTCGCTGATAAACCGCTGCCTCCCCCCCGCTTCGTGGATGGAGGTCCGGTGTATACCGTTCGCCGTATTTTGGCTGAGAGACGTGTGGGCAGAGGTTGTCAATTTTTGGTGGACTGGGAGGGTTATGGTCCTGAGGAGCGTTGCTGGGTTCCATCCAGGAATATCCTGGATCCTACTCTAATTAGGGAGTTTCATAGAAGCAAGGCTGAGGGATCGCCTGGAGCCGTCCCTTAGAAGGGGGGTCCTGTCATGGTTATTTGCAGCCTTTGCTTTTCGACGTTTTTGGTTTCCTGTTTGGCGTCATCAAGACACTATCGGATTTTTTCCGCCTCCATTCCGGTTTTCGCGTCTTGCCCGACAATTATTCCCTTCACCTGTTTTGCGTTTCCTGCGGGCTATAAATACCTCAGGATTTCCACACTTCGATATTGTCTTTGCTATGTTGACATACGAAGTCGGTAAAGGTATAGAAATTTCAGTCGCTGCATTTCTGGTTGTTACTAATAGGAAACGCAGCAAGTCCGGTTATAAAGATTTAGGATTAGATTGGTTTTGTCGTTCCTTTCCAATCTTTATCGTTTATTCTTTTTACCTGTTGCCAGTTGTGTTCAGCTCTTTTTCCACAAGAGCTTTGGCTAACAGGTTTTCTTTTCTATTCCTTTCCTTCACTCGTTTTTGTTTTGAGTTTGGTTTTGTTTCATTACCTCTTGTTACGCCTAATTATTTTAGTGCGTGAGGTTCTTATGTTAGTTATTCTCGCTGTTTATCGAGATCGCCTCGGTTTTTGGAGGTTGTTTTGTTTTGCTTTGTGCTAGGGAAGTTTTGCTCCCTATCCTGTTAACCCAGTCCTGGTGAGGATTATTCTGCGTTTTGTGGCGTATCTTTCTCTAGATACGCTTTTAGAAATCCTTATTGGTCGCGTTTGATTCTCCGAACCTTACACTTCCCCTCACACCTGATTAATATGATTATAATGACAGTGACTTTTGATAGATGATCTGGAGTTTTTTTTTTTAACTTGAGCTGTTCCTCCTTTTGGCATGTGCTTCCATCAATAACACTTATTTAACTACATTTCATAGGTCTTCATATTGATTTCCTGAATAATAATAATAATACAATGTGTTCTTCATGTATCTATTATATATATATTACATGTGTGTCCTAAAGCTATGAGTGCACACATTTGTTTACAAAAAGAATGACCTAATTCAATCAGAAGGCAAACATTTGTATTATCAAATTATATATATACGTAGGTGAATATTTTGTCAGGCATATATAGTTCCTGCAGTGAACCACCTGGGATTGAAACCCTGGTCTGAAGTCCAGGTACCATTCAAGTGCACCATTCTGCTGATGTTTGCTCAAAAAAGACTGAGACGTCCCTCAGGCAATGTTAATTAGTAAAAAAAAAAAAAAAAAGATCAGACACTGAGCAGGAACTGCAAATGTAAAATAGTTTTGAAAAATTAGCCTCTGAAATCAGTGCATTCGTCTGCTTTCTCTCCTACCTGCGGGCCTTTCCACTGTGATGCTCAACAAACGTAACCTTTAGCATGCAAGTCTTTTTGTGGGTGTCAATTGAAAGAGAGACCAGGGCCCCGCACGAGTCCTTCAACTTTCAATCCTCGCTTGACGTAAGTCAACATTTTGCTGTTCTGACGCCTGGGAAAAAGTAACAGCAGATAATTGTCAGGAATCACAGAGGGTTCTTCAGCAATGAAATTAAATACATTGGGAACGTGACAGTAACACTAAAGGAATTAATAAAAATGAAAGACATACCAGCAGTATGAAAACAGAGTAGACGGTTGAACTGACAAATGGAGCAGTAATTAAAGAGCCATTTCAGGATCTTTCAGCTTACAGAACATCAATCAACCATAATAAACACTCTGCTCCTGGAAGCCCTGGGGGTCTGTAATTGTCACAGTGTGTGGTGTATTGAAAACAATAATAGTGCACAGTTTGGGAAAAGTCATTCGGAAAGGTAACTTTGAGGAAGACAAACCTATTCTGGTCTTCAGAGGCAGTGTTATTATTTCTGCACCAGTCTTAACCAAACACCCTGCTGAGAACATGCAGGAGGATAAAAATGTAATTGCTATTTAAATAGATGCATTCCTAATTGAATGCGTAAATCTTAAGCAAGAGAATGTATATCATGACGATGGATTTCAAACAGCTAGATTTTATGCGACAAGGGGGAGGATTTTAATCATCCCTAAATAACAATATGGACAAAACGTCTTGATTTGGGCCTGTCAGAGTATCTCCTAATATGAAGAGAAGTCTGGTGTTCCAATAACTAGATTCCAATATTAGGAGTATGTCAATATAAGAGTATTAGAAATGTCACAATTTTACTGAAATGTTAAATTGTAAGTCCTTCAAAAGTTCATGCATGCAGCAGTTGTGAATATAAAGCGATGTAGGACATTTGCCTGCAAAACAGAAATGGATTTTTTTACATTCTGTTTTGAAGTGCAAGACATTTGCATAATAATTTTTTCAGCTCTCCAAAGATTTTGTCTCAGAGTACTCACAAAGAAAATGTAAATTAATATTTGCAAGCATTTCCCCTGTGTGTGAAGTTATTTTCTTTAGTTGGAAACAGCTTGTGCCGGTTTTCACTGCAATGCATAACTTGAGATTGGAGTCAACTTTTTTGGAGTATTTGCAATACTCGTCAATACAGTCATGCAGTCTCCCTCTTTCAGTCTCAATAGAATGCTTTTGCATTCACTCACAGCTTTCTGTTTTTGTCAATGAGGCATTTGTACTTATCTGCGAATGCCGTCAAGCAATACTTTCAAAGCAAATTAGTTGAGTTTTGTAAATTATGTCAATTATCAAGCCAACCTGTGCCTAATGAATGTAGTAGATACAGTGTAAGGGTGTTAAATAGGACAAACCAAGCTTCCCTTAGTTTTACTCTGAAGTCTGGGTGTTATTTACTTTAAAAAAAAGGAAAATTGCAACAATGACAGTTCATATATGTATGTACCACTGCTGTTGTCATGTTGGATTTATTCACATTCAAATTTCACTACTTTTTGTAGTACACCGTAAATATAACCCATTTAAAAACAGTCTTACGGTCACAAATGCATTATTTTATTTATTGGTATTGCAGAGCAGGTGGGACTGTTGGAAACAGCTTAAAAGAAGATGTGAAATCTTTAATTTGTTGCCTTCTTTCATACCTTTTTTTGGTTTTAGATTTACAGTAAATGTATGTTTGTAAAAAAAAAAACTGTCACAGTACAGAGCTCATTAGTTTGTGATCTAGCCCCCTTCACCTACCTCTGCAACTAACATGCATAAGCACACTGTTTGTTGTAAACCATAAAAGAAAAATTTGATCATATCAACTAATTTCATCACTAAACATCCTGGCATTCAGCCCACTAAGATGACATTAACTTTGCAGCCATTCTGCTAAAAGCTTTTGTCAGGTAGGAAATCAATATAGGGTGGAGACGGAAAATGGTGGGATGAAACTATAACTGAATAACTCTCTCCTTTGGGAAGCTGCTGCTGCTGGAGGCATTGTTCTTTGAGGTGGGATAGCATTACATGCTTGCTACAACAGGATCAGGTGATTTATGTAGGATGCTATGCTGTACCACTGCACTACATACAGCTGAGGTCAGAGTCTACATACTTCTTCTGATAAGCCTCATGTTCATGGGCAAAGTTGTTGTGCATTTTTAACCTGCAATTGCAATGTAACTGCATTTAACATACATCAACATGTGCCCTGTTTTAAACAAATCTGTTAACTGGGGTATTTCATGAAATACTCATATTTTGCTGCCACACCAAACAATAGCCTATACATAACATTACACATGAAAGAGGCAGTGGTTGAAATCCAGTACTGTGTGACCAAAAATATAAGTAGAATGTTTGTTATTTTAAGACAGTAAGTGCAATGTCATTACATTAGATAATTGATCACCTGAGTAGATGCCTTCATTGAGGGTGACCTATATAATTTACATTTTACAAGCTCATAGATGCAGCTGGGTATTTTTACTGAAGCAGTTGAAGTAAACTGCCTTGATCTGTAGTACAAGAGCCATGTCACACTGACTATGGGCCATTCTCTAGGTCTGTGCAGAATTTTATTTGCAGGGTATTTTGCATTGGCTCTTAGTAGTGTGTCCTTGTTCACTGGGTCTTGGTGTCTGTCCCCTCTGCTTCTCTGCAACTGGCCTCAAGCATATCTCTCTTATACAAGGGAGACCATTAGAATGGAGGAAATTTAAGAAACGTCATTGTCACATCAACCGAAGTTTCTATGCATTTCTCTTACTGTTTGCTTAAAAAAAACATGTGACAGGACAACATTAAACACACTTAAAACCATATTATTAGTACTTCCATACCTTAAAAAATGTGCATCTTTGCTATGAAGACAATAGAAGACCACAGGCACAAGTAAGTGGTACTGATGTTCTGGTATCAAAGCACAAATTTGACTAGCTCAGCCTAATGGTGCTGTAAGAAAATTTGCATAAAGTCCAAGGCAATTTAATACTAGGAAAGCCATTTGTACTCAAATCCCTTCTTGGAATAAACATGAAATGTGATACGTCTGTCTACACTGACATTGTTGCCTGACAACATTAATAATAGGTATTATTATTATTATTACACATTTTCTTGTATATTTGCTGTGCCTTCAATATAACCATGGCAAAAAATAGATTGTTTTGTATAAATATATCTCCACATCACCATTACAGCTGGGCAAATACTAGTGTATTCTGAAGTCCTCAAATGTCAGTTTGGACTCACTGCTTCATGGTCAACTGCTCTAGCTGAGTTCACCCATTACTGAATGCAATGGGCAAATGCCGTTAATCGGATGTTCACCGCCTAAAGGGAAAGTACTTTTACTTAAATCAAGCTTTCTAAAGAAAACAGCTCAAGAAGAGCCTTTGCAAATGAAAGTGATTAATCATGGAACACAATGAAACAGAAAACTAAGAGATCTGTCATATTTTGAGTGCAAAACATTCAAAATACTCAATTTTCACAGTAAAAAAGATTACACAGTTAATTCTGATCCTCTGTAAATGTGACGGATAGATATACATATATAGATACCGTCACCTAATAATGAAATAAAAATGCAAGAGACAAAAATAAAAAATCCAAATCAGAATATATAGTTCAAAGAGTATCTTCATTGATACCATGTGCAAATGTTCTTCAAAAGTGCACACAAAAAAAGTAAGGTGTTGGGCCACCATGAGCTGACAGAATAGCTTCAATGTGCCATGGCATAGATTCTACCTCTAATCTAGCATAGATTCTAGTCTCTAGAACGCTACTGGAGGGATGGAACACCATTCTTCCAAAAGATATTCCCTCATTTGTTTTAATAATGGTGGTGGAGAGCACTGTCTAACACGTCGGTCCAAAATCTCCCATCGGTGTTCAATTGAGTTGAGATCTGGTGACTGCGAAGGCCATAGCATATGATTCACATCATTTTCATACTCATCAAACCATTCAGTGACCCCTCATACCCTGTGGATGAGGGCATTGTCATCCTGGAAGGGACCACTCCCATCAGGATAGAAATGTTTCATCATAGGATAAAGGTGATCACTCAGAATAACTTTGTATTGATTTGCAGTGACCCTTCCCTCTAAGGGGACATGCCAGGAAAATGCCCCCCCACAACATAACAGAGCCACTGGAACCCCTCCCTGTCGGGGTTTTTCCTTTAATTTGTCACCCCGTCTGTGTATATTGACAGTACCAGTCAAACGTTTGGACACAGTTGATTGAATGCATCTTTCTCATTATCTTAGAGACATTTTGAGTGGGCAAATGTTCATGTATGGTTTCTCTCTCTTCCTTTAGATGTGGGGGGGTGGACTAGATGATCAGTTCTTTCCAATGGTCCACCCCCCATTTCTCTCTCGCCAGACGTTTGTCTTTTGGCAGGTCCACCATAACGCTGTCCTGGAGGAGGTTTTGCGTCCTCCTCCTGAGAGTGACCAGGTCTACTGATGTTTTCTGGTAGACCTTGATGTTCCTCGCCTCCCACAGGACCTGCTTCACGATGTTAACGATCCTCCACTGACGCTGGAGCTCTGGTGTTCTACATCCTCCATGGGGTCCGTAGAGGACACTCTCAGCAGTCAGGGAGGACCTCGGCAGCAACCTGTTATGGGAGACAGAGGAAACAAGGCCCCAGACCCGTCTGGCCACGGAGCACTCCCAGAACAGATGGTAAACGTGTTCTGAGTCAGTGCATCCGTGGGGGCAGCGCTCGGTCAGGGCCAAGTGCCGCTTAAACATAAATTACCTGGTGGGGAGACACATGTGGGCAGACATCCAGGCAATGTCCTTTTGCTTGTTATTTAAACATTTGTTTAGGGCATTTGCCCAGATTATTGACGGGTCCAGGGCCGTGCCGCCCCTCGGGAGTGTCATGGTCTCCTTAGATCTTAAATGAGCCATGATTATTTTGTAAATCCACAAGGTCAGCCCGGCCCTGGGTAATCCTGCCCCAAAAGCAAAGTCCCTCAGGGCTCGATATACATATGGGGGGTCCCAGCTATACGGTCAGGTCCAGCGCACACAGGCCCATCGTCCTCAGGAAAGGAGTGGCATAGTACCTAGCAAAGGTACCAGAGGCCTTCTCAACCTTCTGAGTATTCTGGACCAGTGTGGCCAGACCCTGCACCAAGATGATGTTCACTATATCTGGGACCCCCCTGCCCCCATTCTTCTCTTCCTTGAGGAGGGTAACTCTTTTCAGTTTTTCCATGGTGCTCCCCCAGACAAAGCGAAAGGCCATTCTAGTGATGTTTTTACTAGTGGCCTTGTCTGGGGGAAACACCCTCCCCAAGTAGAGAATAATGGGAAGGACTATTGCCTTCAGGACCAGGATCTTACCCGTCTGAGTCAGAGGCCGTACGCTCCAGCTCCGGAGTTTAGCCTGGACGTGTCCATGTACGCCATCACCCTAAGCCGCTCCCCCTGGG
Organism: Synaphobranchus kaupii; assembly: GCA_029718625.1. Lineage (NCBI taxonomy): Eukaryota > Metazoa > Chordata > Actinopteri > Anguilliformes > Synaphobranchidae > Synaphobranchus > Synaphobranchus kaupii. The sequence continues at coordinate 26,168,393 of CM056392.1, read as the reverse complement.
CCCCAGGCAGTGGATAACCAGCGATGCCCGGGTTGCCCCTGATGGCCTGAAGGAACGGCTCAAGGTAGATGACGTACAGGAGGGATGCTAGAGGGCATCCCGGCCTGACGCCAGACCTAATGGCAAAGGGGGCGGATGGTTGCTTGTTAACAACCACCCTCCCCGAGATGTCAGTCAAGCACATTTTGGTCCAGCGCAGGAGGGAGCTAGGAAAATTAAACCTCTCTAGCACCCTCTCCAAGCACACATGACTTACCCTGTCAAAGGCCTTCTCCTGATCTAGGCTGAGAAGGCCTAAGGGGGACCTGCGCTTCCCGGAGTGGATTATGACATCCCTCACAAGGAGCAGGTTGTCATTTATGGACCTCCCTGGGATGCTGCACGTTTGGTCGGGGCCGACCACCGATGTCATCAGGTGTTGGAACCTCCTCATCAGCGCCTTCGCCATGATCTTATAATCGGCTGAGAGGAGGTTAATCGGCCGCCAGTGGTCCTTCAGGTCCCCCTTTTTGGGAACAAGAGCAACCGCACTCTGCCTCAGTGAGGCCCCCAACCGCCCCTCCCTGTACACCGCCCTGAAAACTTCCGCCACGTCCTCCTTCAGGAGATCCCAGAAGGCCTGGTAAAATTCGGCTGGGATCCCGTCAGGACCAGGAGCTTTGTGCAGATTGAGGGAGTGCACGGCCCGGGTGAGCTCCTCGGTGCTCAACTCTGGTTCCATGCTCTCATCCCCCAGGCGTCTGTCCAGGCAGCCCAGGAAGGTGTCCATGAGAGCCCTGTCTGCGGGCCTTGTGCTGTACAGACCCGCATAGAACTCCCTGGCCACCTCCCGGACCTCCGCCTCTTCAGACACCACCACCCCTCTGCTGTTATAAAGGGAAGAGATGTTATAAATTTTTGACCATGCCCTGCAGAAGAAGTACCTCGTGCACTTCTCATCCTCCTCAAGGCCCTGGAGTTTGGAGCGGAAGGTGTATTTTTTCCGCTCCTCCCGATAGAGGGCGGAGAGGTTCTGTTTTGCGAGTGCAATCTCGCTGCTTACCTCCAGGCCTCGGGACTGGAGGAGGCTCAGTCTTTGGAGGGCAGCATTCACATGATCAAACGCCGCCCTCCTTTCCTTTGCCTTCCTCCGCCCGACTGCCCGGAAGTAGCCCTGCACCCGCTCCTTCACCATCTCCCACCACTCTATCGGGGAGTCAAAAAGATGTTACCATACCAACGGTTATGGACTTCTCCCAGGCCAGGGACACGGTCACCATGTGGTGGTCTGAGTAGTGCACTGCCCGGGTGGAAAAGGCGCGCACTCTCAGGCCTGGGGAGAGCAGGAACATGTCAATACGAGAAGAGGAGACACCAGAGGAGCTCACCCATGTGTGTTGTGGAGGCGCCCCCGGCGTCGTAGAGGGAGAAATCCTCTATGATCGACCGCAGCTCGTCGTTCGACCGATCTTTCCTTAGTCTGCTGCGGTCTTCATCCCTGTGGGCACAGTTGAAATCCCCCCCTACGACAACCGGCATATTGCAGTGTATAATAGTTCTGAGTTTTGTAAAGAGGGAGACCCTCTCGGTTACGCTGGTTGGGCCATACACATTGACTAATCTAAGTGGGGAACCCCTGACACAAATATCTGTGACGAGGATTCGCCCACTTTCTGTGATGTTGTTCCCCATGATTTTAACAAAATGGTTTTTGGTCAATGTGCCGACCCCATCGGCTCGAGCGACGTTCAAGCTGGACCAGAGAGAGTCCCCCATTCTCCACTCCTCCCTCAGTGTCATCCATAGTGCGGAAAGGAATTCCACACTCCTGGAGAAGGATGACATCTGAGCATATGCATATGCTTAAATGATTGACTATTTTTTTCTTAGACAAATAGTGAAGTTGATGCCATCCATCCATCCATTATCTAACCCGCTTATTCCTGGTCAGGGTCGCGGGGGGTGCTGGAGCCTATCCCAGCATGCACTGGGCGAGAGGCAGGAATACACCGCCAACAACAGGCCGCCAATCCATCACAGGGCACACACACCATTCACACACACACTCATACCTATGGGCAATTTAGAGTCAACAATTAGCCTAAACTGCATGTCTTTGTACTATGGAAGGAAACTGGAAACCCACGCGGACACGGGGAGAACATGCAAACTCCACACCTCGGCCGGGATTCAAACTCGGTACCTTCTTGCTGTGAGGTGACAGTGCTAACCACTGCACCACTGTTCCCACTGTCAAGCATGGGGGAGAGGTGTGATGGTGTGGGGTTACTTTGCTGGTGACACTGTTGGACGAGTTATCTAGAATTGAAGGCACACTTAACCAGCATGCCTACCACAGCATTCTGCAGTGACACGCCATCCCATCTGGCTTGCACTTTAGTTGGACCCTCATTTGATTTTCAACAGTACAATGACCCAAAACACACCTCCAGGCTGTGTAAGAGCTATTGGACAAAGAAGGAGAGTGATGGAGTGCTGCATAAGATGACCTAATCTAATACCCAACCTAAACCCAATAGAGATGGTTTGGGATGAGTTGGACCGGAGAGTGAAGGAAAAGCAGCCAAGTGCTCAGCATATGTGGGAATTCCTTCAAGAATGGATCACTTTAAAGGTTGTTTCTCCTGACTTACTGTATTTTTCCATAGAGTTCAATAGGAAAATGGGTCAGTAGAAACAACCCTTAAAGTGATCCATCCATATCTACTGCATATCTAGCAGCAGAGTGATGGCTTGAGACTTGTTTGATACCTCAGACCCTTGATGACTTACAGTCATTTAGCCAAGCATGTGTTCCATACTATTCCTGTGTAATTTACAGCTCAATCTAGTCTCACCCCAAAATTCCCATAGAGATCCATTCAAATGCAGAGAGGTTATAGTATCGCCTGTAAGATTACCTGAAAATAAGATATGAAGAGTCTTTTCATGTTGTTGCGTCACAGACATCAGGAGGTCATGGCATGCAAAGGATATGCAACCACATATTAAATATGATGACTTTATTTAAGTTTATTTTAATTGGTCCAATTACTTTTGGTGCCCTAAAATGGGGGGACTATGTGTAAAAATGGCTACAATTGCTACATGGTTCACCCTCAAATTAAAGCTGAATGTCTGAACTTTAACCTCATAGTCACTGTTCCATTTCAAATCCAATGTTCTGGAATACAGAGCCAAAACAACAAAAAATGTGTCACTGTCCTAACACTTTTGGAGTGCACTGTACATAGGCGTGAAACAGTTCAGAATAAAATGAGTACCTTGATATTATGTTACCCGCAATTAACTCTCTCTTAAATGTAATCTCCCTGGCTGGGATTACCTGCTGTTCTGCTGATATTTAATTATTTTTGCTATTTTATTTTTGTTGTTGTTGCTCTAACCAGGATTCATTTAGTTCATAGTTATAGATTATCACATGCGATCACCATCATATTACTGCATAGCAATACCTGACAATGATGATTGTTTCAGTATGAAAATTGCTAATTGGTCCTATAGCCACAACATTGCAAGTTCAAATCTCGACTATTGTGGGTTCATAGCTGGCTATCACTGGGAGTCCAAGGCAGCAAGACAACATTGGCTTTGTCCTCCCAGGGATGATATAAGGTGGGTTTATGTCAGCCAGGGGTCTCAGGTTACCATTAAATTTGTTCCCTTGAACAAAAGGCCTGTACCCATGGCATCATCAGTGAGATATGAGCCGCTACTCCAGTCAGCACTATTATAGCTCTTCTGTAGTACTAGCCTGTGGTGTGGAAAATAGCTATGCCTTACAGTTTAGTGCATCAGTAGAGTGCACGCATTTCAGCTGCAGTGCTCCAGGACACTGTGGTGATAACACCATTTTCCAACGTATGTGTGTTTGTTTTGTGTGCCTACATTATGGACTTCAAAGCTTTTAACACATATTTATAGCTTAATAACTTAAACTGAGCAGGAACCCAAGTCGTATAATAAAATCAATAAAACTAAAAGCCGATAGGAAATATTTCATATAATATATACAGTTGAAGTCGGAAGTTTACATACACTTAGGTTGAAGTCATTAAAACTCATTTTTAAGCACTCCACAGATTTCATGTTAGCAAACTCTAGTGTTGGCAAGTCAGTTAGGACATCTACTTTGTGCATGGCACAAGTCATTTTTTTCAACAATTGTTTACAGACAGATTATTTCACTTTTAATTCACTATATCACAATTCCAGTGGGTAAGAAGTTTACATACACTAAGTTGACTGTGCCTTTAAATTTTTAATATTTGGTCGCATATCCTTTGCATGCCATGACTTCAACTGTAAGTACTGATAAATGTCTGAGTTGAAACCAACATTGCTTTTGTGCATGTGCTAATGACAATGTGAAAAATCTCCATTACCTACTTTGAATCTATACATTTAACTCCCAGCTGCCCAACCAAACCCCTGACTGAACAACCACAGTTCAACAATCCTTATCAAAATGGCTTTTCTTTTAGCAAGTAATTTGATTAAGCAAGATAACGTTTAATGTACTCTCTCCAATATTGGATTTAAAAATAATATTCTTTAGTCACATGAAGGGGTAACATTTTATCTATGTTTATTATCTCTGTAAAGCACTTTGTGGGTACTTTCCTCTATGAAAGGTGATATATAAATTAAGTTTATTCATGTATTATTATTATTACGCTTAATGTATGAATGGTAATACAATTTAATATTGTCTACATTTCTGTGTAAATACACACATGCATTAATTAAATGGTCTCCTATATTAGAATAGGCTACATATTCTGTGCAAACGTTGAAATAGAGCGCGTTTCCAGTTGACAACCTCAGAGTTGTATAATATGGAGTTAAATACGCTCAGGTGTTGGTCTAAATTTGACGTCATCCATGATGTCATGAGAGGCGGAGGCACAGAGCGGCTGAAATGTGGATGTTTCTTCTCCGTGGCCGGAGCGAGGAAGGGATGCGTCGCCACTAGGAGTCAGCCACAGAGACTGGAAGTTGCGGCGTATGAGGGGAATTACATGCACAGATCGCTTTTAAAATCCACACGGGATTTTTGATCTATTCAACAAACGATGCGGTTTCATGGAATGTCCGATCTGAATGTGTTAAACGCATTATAACGTTGAATGCTCAACCCTACTGCCAAAAGTGACGTTGTTTGACAGGGTGGAAAGAAGTCTAACGTTAACTCCAGAAATCGAAAACTGTCTGAATAAGACGTTCACTAGAAGGGAAGAGGAAATGGCACATTGGCAATTTACAAAAGCGGTTGCACTTTTTGCTTGCCCGTAAAAATGTGCCATCACGGTCGTATAGCCTACTTTCTGAAGAGGAGTTTGTGTAGGCTATAGGCTAGGCTGCTGAAAGGGAAACGTGAAACGTATTTTTCGTTTTGCGAAAATCACGGATTCTGAGTAGCCTAGCCTATTGTAAACCTGAGATCAACACTTGGAAAAGGCACTCAAGAGAAAGAAAACTACAGGCTATGGGAAACCTCAACTGAAAAGGGGGTGTACTAAATCCTAAAAGTTTCCATCCGATTCTGGAAACCATGCACCATCGCTACCATTAATAAACAGACTATTGGAATAAGTAGCCTACCTATTAAACTGTTCTGTGATTAACTCGCATGACGGAGACATATTATCTGTGATTCATTTGGAGGAATGGTCTCGCTTTTATTACGTGCACGGCGAACTGGGTTATGTTTCAATGATAGAAATTCGTTTTCTGCTGTGAGTGTGCGGGACTTCTTGAAACGCATCAAGACTTTTAGCCTACCTGGTCTATCCAGATAGAAGGTATATGACTCGGTAGGCGGCGCAAGCACTTACCTTGGTGTTCATTTTCATGGGGAGCCTACTAATACAAAATAACTACAGGAAGAAGGCAGGGTTGTCGCTTTTGTGTGTTTGCCAGCACGATTTGCTGAATCACACAAACCCTTCCGCATTGACATGAAACTTTGCTGTCGTTAGGTTGTGCGATTTTGTGCTTTCCTTGGACTCTTTCGAAGTTTCTTAAGAGGAACATGCAAAAACAGACACCATGTTGTTACAATGAGTAATTGAAGACTATAGTCGTACTTCAAGGTGCGTTTTTATTTCATCTATTTTCTTACTCCAACGGAAGCCACGAGACATCGACCAGTTATCCGCCAAGCTAGTTCATGCTGTGCATGTGACTATTGACATAAACTTTGGTTCTTTTTGTAGGTCCTAAAGCTTCTTGTTACGCAGTCACACTGTGGTATTGGAGAGTGCAAACGATGAAGCTTAGCAGACAATTCACAGTTTTTGGCAGTGCCATATTTTGCGTGGTGGTGTTCTCGTTGTACCTAATGCTGGATCACCTACAATTAGACCATACCAAAAACCCAAGCAACGGAGTGGGGAGGTTTCAAAACGTAAGTAGAGCTAAATTGTTTGATTCTTATAAAATGTCGTGCAGAAGTGACATATGGACAATTAAGCAAAACTATGTCACTGAACTACATTTTAACCGTTTGTTTTCGAAATGAGTAGGTTATTGACATTTTATAACGGAATTTTTTTGTGTGTGGTGTAAGCTATTCTGGGGTAAATTGATCACGCTTTCATACAAATGTGTAGGCTACCTATTACAGAGTAGCCTCATCTTCGAATGCAGTGTTGGCAGTGAGTGAACGAAGTAGGATACAGCCTATTTTATACAGCATTTGCATTCACCGTTCCCCGAAATGTTAGAACCTAACAAAATGATGCACCAATAATGACGCGTCACAGTACAGTTGGCTGAATGATTGCCAAGCAGAGGTGGAAATCCAGGGGACATAAAGTAAATGTCCTCCCCATTATTTTGCTCCAATCACCTGAATTTGCTAATTAACATAATTCTTCAGCGAGGAGGTAGAACTAATTAGTGAAATCAGCTGGCTGAGTCTATGGGTGGAAGAAACACATGGTAGGACTTTTACTTTATGTCCCCTGGATTTCCACCTCTGTTGCCAAGGAAGTTGTGGGTAGTGTAGTGTGTCCCGTGGAATTAAACTTCTCTCAATGCGACCAAACGTCATGCCACTGTCCATTGTAGTTCAACTATAGGCTACTTATTCTACTGTATGCGACCATGACTCGAAAAAATGTAACTTACGTTACAATTGTCTGTAGCTGAACGTTTTTGCAGACAGGCTGATAAAAGGAAATTAAATTCTCTACGCAGCTTTTTATTTATTTATTTATTTATTTTAAATTCGTCCTTAAATAATGAAGTTAATGCAGTCGTAGTACAATCCTCTCAGTTAATGGCACATACAAATATGTAGGCTAGGCTACTATAGCCTATAATGCTGTTTCAATAGATCCTACACAGTAAAATGTCCAGTGTTAATTCAACTCTAGCAGTGTAGGCTACAGCTTAATCTGGCCAGAGCAGGCTCATATGTACACTGCTAGAGTTAGATGAACACTCCCTAACAATGAACTATTGTATTGCTATAGTTATCTTCTAGAAAACTATAAGAATATTAGAGTTTTTTCGCCCACTATAATATCCATCCATACATCCATCTTCAACCGCTTATCCAAAGTCGGGTCGCAGAGGTAGCAATTCCAGCAGGGGGCCCCAAACTTCCCTTTCCCTGGCCACATTGACCAGCTCTGACTGGGGGATCCCAAGGCGTTCCCAGGCCAGCGTGGAGATATAGTCCCTCCACCTGGTCCTTAGTCTGCCCCATGGCCTCCTTCCAGCTGGATGTGCCTGGAACACCTCCCTAGGGAGGCGACCAGGTGGCATCCTTACAAGATGCCCGAACCACCTCAACTGGCTCCTTTCTACGCAAAGGAGCAGCGGCTCTACTCCGAGTCCCTCACGGATGGCTGAGCTTCTCACCTTATCCCTAAGGGAGATGCCAGTCACACTCTGGAGAAAACCCATTTCGGCAGCTTGTATCCGCAATCTCGTTCTTTCGGTCATGACCCACCCTTCATGACCATAGGTGAGAGTAGGAACGAAGATTGACCGGTAGATCGAGAGCTTTGCCTTCTGGCTCAGCTCTCTCTTCATCACAACGGTGTGGTAAAGCGAGCGCAATACCGCTCCCGCTGCTCCAATTCTCCGGCCCATCTCACGCTCCATCGTCCCCTCACTCGAGAACAAGACCCCAAGATACTTGAACTCCTTCACTTGGGGTAAAGACTCCCTACTCTGAGTAGACAAACCATCGGTTTCCTGCTGAGAACCATGGCCTCAGATTTAGAGGTGCTGATCCTCATCCCAGCCGCTTCCCTGATTGGTATGTGAGGGAGTTATAGCCTACAGAGATGTATGTGGATGTCTAAGGCGATGAGACTGCCTGCAGCTGTCTCCATGGAGTGAGAGGTGTAGAAAACTATTTGATTAGGGTCTAATAGATTGGTGGAAAGAAATTCTGTGATGTATGTATGTATGGTCCTTGCTAATCACTCCATGGATTTAAAGAGGAGGGAGACAATTGGGACCAGTCAGTTGACTGTACATAATTATTGAATGCAGAATGATCAAGCATGACTATTTTTTTTTTTAAGGAGAGAAGTGGAGCTGAACTTGCATTTGTGAAATGTACACTTTTGAATACAATTAAATATAACTAGCTTTACCAGTCATCACAATTCATTAGAAAATCCTCCGCTTAGTTTACACAGCCTGTCATTGTTGGCCTGCACAACCAGTTTTCATTGTCATACATTCTGTATAGTCTTTTATAACTGGTTAGACTTGTTTCCACCCTATATTGCAGACTAACATATGACATTTTCGCTACTTATTGGAACAAATAATCCTCAATTGAGATACCCTTTGGATACATTTCCACCTTATTAACCATTTGTTGCTGTCACAGCAATGACCACCTTGTACGCACTGGATGTTAGTTAGAGTCTAGCTTCCTGGCTGAATTGCCTTTTATCTTATGAGCAGCTGCATAGCTAGTGTGCAAACAAGCTAAAATAAAAAAGGAATAACAAGCAAATTGTCATAGCCATGCAGAGTTATGTTTCATAGCTGATTGTAAATGATTGTTTTGACATGTATATGGGTCATTCCGTGTCAAATCAGACAGAATCCAGGAAAGTGGTTGCAGCACCGTCTCAGATTTTGTTAAAAATTTGTCTATATAATGTTTGGGTCCCAAAACTAAGGCCTCTAAAATATTTTTGTTCAATTCCAATGTTTTTATTTTTATTTTTGCACTCTCAAAAACGCCTTATCTGGGAAGCCCTGTTTGGGCATTAATATCTTAAAGTATTATTCCTAGCCTCACCAAACTTAGGATGGAAGACAAACATGTTCTCACTATGACTCAACCATTAAAAGCCTGTACTGCATGTCATTTTATTTTTATAAGGCCCTAGATTTGGAAAAAAGTGTAAAATTCCTAAACGAGAGTGATATTGAGGGTATTATAAACCCATTTTTTTGCACCCATATGGTATCAATCATTATTTTTCTTTGAATACAATCTTTTATAAATGTTGTGCCAATATTTGAGGTCTCTAACACTAATGGACATGAAGATATTAAGAATAAAACAAGGCGTGGTAGCATTTTTCGGTCATTTTCATAGGACCAAAATGGTATTTGGGGTAGGTAGGAACATGAAAATGTATGTGTAAATAGCTTAATGTATGGCCATTTAGTGTACAAAGTGCCAATGTCCTTCCATGTTCCCTTCATAGATAAATACACATAGATAAAGGCATTGTTTTACCTCTAGGAAAAAAATATGATGAAGAAGCAGGGCCTTCCCTTATTATCTCTACTTATGTGTGTCCCAGCCTCTGAAATATTGATTGGAGTAAAGAAATACATGTTTTATAGAAAAAGGCATTAACTCTGATCGATGCTATATTCAATGGAGTGGTAAAATTTTATATCCCATATTTAAAAAAGAATAAGATACTCAATAAAAAAAAAAACTATTGAAAATGATGTGCAATGTAGCAAATTTTGTACTAGAAATTACATGTGATAAACTATTATCCTTTAACCATATAACTTGAACAAAAGGACTGAATTAGGTGGTATTTTCTTTAAGTGGAATCCCTAAGTTCCATTATTCACTGATTGGTTAATATAAGGGCATATACTGAAAATTTCACTGTGTGGACATGTTTCAACATGTGTATCGGTACAATTTCCATATTTAGCTTTCTAACAGGCACACTGTAAAATTACATGTATATGTATAAACACATCCAACCTTTTATGTGGAAACACATTTAGATACTCCCACTGGAGCTTGAGAGGGCCATTTAGGATACCAGGTTTTATCAAAATATTTCACTTATTTTCAATAACCAGGACCTTACCGGAGACACAATTCCCATCTCAAATGCCATGTATTCCAATGAACGTACTGAAAACATGTTTATCCTTTATTTCTTACAATTCCTATGACACAGATACTGAGATACTGAGGTAAAGAAAAAATGTAATCCTGAAATGGACGTTTTCCTGCCATAGGTAAAATATCTCTGAAATCTCTGTCTATTTTTGTATGAAGGAAAAACGGAAGGACATTGGCACTTTGTACCCTTAATAACCATACATCAAGCAATTTCCATGTATATTTTTATGTTCCAACTAGCTACCCCACATACCATTTTGGTCCTATGAAAATGACCAAAATATGCTACCACGCCTTGTTTTATTCACAATATCTTCATGTCCATTGGTGGTAGAGACCTCAAATATTGGCACAAAATTAATAAAAGATTGTATTTGCAGAAAAGATAATGATTGATATCATATTGGTGCAAAAATGTGGGTTTGTAGTACCCTCAATATCACTCTTGTTTAGGGATTTTGCACTTTTTTTCCAAATCTAGGGCCTTATAAAAATAAAATGACATGTAGTACAGGCTTTTAATGGTTTTGGCATACAGAAAACATGTTTGTCTATCATCCTACAAAGTTTGGTGAGACTAGGAACAATACTTGTCAAGACATTAATGCCCAAACATGGCTGCCCTGATAAGGTGTTTTTGAGGCTATAAAAATGAAATAATATGAAGGGCTGAAAAAATATGAAAACATAGGATTTGAACAGAAATATTTTACAGGCCTTGGTTTTGGGACCCATTCATGATATAGACAAGGTTTGAACAAAATCTGAGACGGTGCTGCAACAACCTTATCTGATTTGACACTGAATCAGATTAATAATCAGCTGTGTATTATTAACATCCCTAAGGAAAATATACAGTTTGTAGCTACTACAGAAGATTTAAATGAAATCTTTGTTTTAAAATTGCAGATACTTTATCATTTAATCACACTATCTTGATTGTGAATTAAAAAAGAATATGAAATGGTAATAAGACAATTGCTTGTCTCTACTTAAAATGTTCACCTACCTTGTCTCATTTGTCAGGGCAAATTTGAATTGATTAATACCCTGAAGGAAGTTTATGGTGCATTCAAGCATGTATTTAAGGGTGCTTAAGTCCCTTTTTATTCTGGTTATAGTTGACTGTTCCTCTGAGCCACATACAGGTATTAATAAGGAGATACAATTATTTGCAGTTGCAGCCAGTTGTTTAAGGAAAAACAATTAAGTGAATTAAGGTTGAGCCATTCAGCATGTTCATTTATTCCTGACACCGAAGGTGACATTGTCTGAGACGAGGAGCTCAGCAGTGGGCTGCTACTTTTATTAAATTATCCAGATCATTGATACTACCATGCCATTGCGATGATTTACCACGAATGCTCTTGCTTCATTTCAGTGTATGAATATTCGGGGTTTGCTACACTATTTGTATGTGTGTGTATGCAACCAACAAAAATGAACACATTATGAACTAGGCTAATAATGCGATAAAGAATGTAGCCTATGCTTTGATTACTAAAACTGAAAGCTATATTAACCAAGAAAATCTGTGGGAGGATGTACAGGGCAAACTGAGTTCAAAGAAAGCTAGGAGTGGCTCTTTTCATGCCATGAAAGACAATCAATGTTAGTGATGGGACATTGAAAGGCGAGCAACAGTTTGTATAGGTGAAGGTGGCTTCAGACAACCAGGCTCAACTTAATCTGCTTGGGCTGTAATTAATTCACCCGTTTTGGGAAATGCTGTAGAACGTGTGCATTTCTGGATTATCATCATCATGGGAAAGTGCGACCCGTTTCTGTGCAATGCTCATTTGCGGACATTACAAGTTGTTTTCTGTAGTCACATGGGATTTCCATGACTTGCCAATGAATAAAGAGAAAATCGTCTTAATATCATTGGTCAATTTAAGAGAAAAGAAATGTCTGCCGAAAATGTATTTTCTGTTCTTTTAACTCATTCAATGCCAGAGTGTTCTGGAACAATAAGCCTCAGCAGTGCCTATAGCCAATATGGCTGCTGACATTCTAGATTTTTAGACTGATCCTGCCAATGTGCGAACTTCTATTATTTTACCTATTGAACAGAATCATTTGTTAATGAGGATAGATGGCACACCTGCTGGTTCAGTTCACTATTAGAGCAATGTCAAACAATATTGATGGTAATATAAATTATTTATTTTTAGTGCTTTTCAGTTTGGTTAACTGGACTCTTACATTTGTGATGTGTAATAGTCGAAACAGTTTTCCATAAAAATAAGCTCTTGCATACACTGCAAAAAATGTCTGTCTTAACAAGTGTTTGAGTCTTGTAATGACTTAATTTTTTTTTTTTTTTCAAAAGTGGAAAATATTAGCTTGTTTTAAGTAAATTTTTGCTTGACAAGTGTAATTCTTACCCCGCTGGCAAATCTTGAAATGAGTAGAACTATCTCACCCCACTGACAGATACTGTTTTGCTAAATAAGATTCTAAAGTTTAAATATAAGATTAAAATGCTTGTTAAGATTTGGTTTTTGCAGTGTATCTATAGATATGTAAAAAATAACAATAAATATAATCACTGGTAATTTGTATAGATATGTAAAAATGCAAAAATGAGCTGTCTGCGTGAGTTACTTTGTATCAACTTTGTTACTTTTGTTCAACTAAACTGAGGCAAAAAGTGGTGCAGAAATGTGTTGGTAGCCTACAAGTTGACCGAGACAGGTTATTCCCACGCCCCGATGTTGGTTTAGGTGGAGTGTTATTCTAGATTAATTTTAAAACATAGGCTAATTATAACTTCATAATAGACCCATGTAAAAAAAAAAAATCCGGGTAGAAGGACGTCAGCGTAAATTGGTCATTATTTCATTCTTTCTGACTCAAATCCGGAAATATTTACCGGTATAGCAGTGTAAAGACTGCTGTGGTCGACGTTAGTTGCCCTCGGCACTTTAGACTGTTCATATTTTTGTTGACTGATGTCGCCCACGGCACTGAATGAGTTAAGGCCTTACCTGTCAGAACTTGTTTATTTTTGTGCTTCTGCCTTCAGAACACAAGAATGAAAGTTTTTTGACCAGCATTTTATCATGCATATTGATTAAATTAAATTCCTAAGTTAAAAGACCTTAAACAAATAAGCTGGTACTTTGCTATTTAAAAATAAAATAAAATATGTTGATCTCTTGATTGATTAAAAACAACCCCCATCAATCCACAGTCATACTGTGAATGGCAGAAGACTGCCATGTTCTTGTAATGGTAAGACCGATTCATCATTTAGGCCTAATCCTAGACCAAGGAAGCAGTTATTTGTAACCAAGAAAATACCATTCAGAATGGTCCACAATTTGTCATTTTTAAGTTGACTCCTTAAATTCTTTTCTTGTTGACACCTACTGAATTGGATTTACCAGTCAACATCTGGAAATTGGTATGTTCCAATCAAACGTTGGCTTCGCAATCTGTTGGCTTGACACTCATAAAAAATAATTATTTTACGTTTAATCGCTGACTTCTGGCAATGTGTTTCACATTGTCATTGCTTTAGTATTACGTTGTAAACATTGTCTAGGGTTTTTTTTCCCCTTCAGTTCCTTCTGGCATAATGATGGGCTGGCTTTAGAAATAGACCCTCCTGGAGGCTGTGGGGCTGTGAGACAGAGAGCGTGTCACTATCTATAGTCTGCCAAGTTAAGTTTTCTTTGGTTCGCTCCCTCAGGGCATATCAGTGCGGCACCAGGGACTACAAATCGAAAGGACGAAGTCTGAAAATGAAATCTACAAAACGTCTTCAGCCATAAAAACATTATGAGGTTAAAGAGATACTGCAGAGCCTTTTCTAAGGCCTTTTTTACCGCTTCAATTTGAACTGGAACTTGTGAGTAGGTGTGGTCATATGCCGATGATGCCATGTAGTCATATTATGAATATTCATACGGTCAAGGAGTGAAAGGGAGTGTCTTGGTGAACTGACTCAGCCCCACTGAACTCTATGCTCAGCCCCCTTCCTGCTCTCTCCTCACTACTAAACAAACAACAAAATGGCGAGCGAGTGACAGCAGTACTGCAGGGAGTTTTGAGGTGGTGGAGTTTGAAGAGGAGGAAGAGGATTCCTTCGCGGTGGAAGACTCTCCTCGCGAAGATGCTTGGGCAATACAGCCATATTCATTCGAGCCACTGGAAGCAGCAGCAGCCGCCGTATTGGTTGAGCAACGTCTTCGCGAGGAGAGGACCGGGGATGTAACCAAATGGTAGAGCTAATGTCACCTAGCTAAGTTAGCAGTGTTTGTCTGCCTAAAGTAACGTTACTATTGAATACATTCAAATACACAGCAAAATCCAGTCACACAGTAACGTTAGTATATTGAACATGGCTGGTTGTAGCGCCCTCATAGCTCCACTTGTTCCGGAGAGAATTGTTATCATTTATTAGCTAACATTATTCATAAATGATAGCTAAGATTACTAGCTAGCTAGCTAGCTATGTTACCAGTTCTCTCTGGACCAAACGGGGCTAAACTCACACACAGTAGACTGCCTTGCATTACCTAACTTATCGATACGTTCCGTCTCTCAGCAGATTATGAAAGCTAACAGAGCCGGTGGCGTTGCACCGAGGAACGATACATCTCTCTGACTCCTTGGCATAATGCAGGCAAGTTAGCTAAAGATACCAAATAGTAAGACGTTGTAGATGAATAACTCTATGTAGCTCGATATAAGTCGTAATATTAACGTTAGCAGTAATACAAAGCAATTCGCATTTGAACTTGAACTAGCTAGTTAGCAGTACAAGGGTCTCAGTCTCAAAGAGGAAAAAAAACAAAAACGTTGGTCTCTGCTTTTATACCACGTGCCCAGCCGAGACCACCCCTAGGACCACCTCAGCTCCACCCATTTTTATATTAAGGATCTCGTGACATCATGAATCCCCGGAAACCAGCGTATTGGTAAGCCTACACAAAAACTGAGATAAAACCATTTTGACTAAACATGAGATTTTCAGACATAAACAGTTGTGTATGATCATAATCTAACCCAAAACATCGGTTTTCAACAGGAAAAGTATCACTTTAATAAATATGAAAAACCTTTTACTTGATCTAGTTGGAAATGGTGCCCTTATTGGAATTAGTTTCCCCCATGAAACCCTTTGCACCCCACCCCCATCCACTCACCCAAAAGTGTGGTCGTTCAATATATTACCAATCAAGTGGATAGACCTATTTTCTTTTTAAAAATTTAAATAAATATGGGTTTATTGCTCTTAAAATGTCGAGTATTTATTAAGCCCTTGAAAGTACATTTTCAGTTAAATATTTGTTTTGATTTTGATATTAAAATATTTTTGCTTTTGATGTTATTTTTGTGTTTGCATCTTTGCTTATCAGATGTCCTTAACAAGGCTTACTTGGATGGCTTCCACAGCCCCTAACCCAGTGGTCGCCAACTCTGTTCCTGGAGATCTACCATCCTGTAGGTTTTCACTCCAACCCTAACAAAGCACACCTCATTCAACAGCTAGAGATCTCATTGAGCTACAAATAGGTAGAGTCAGGTGTGCCAACTTAGGGTTGAAATGAAAACCTACAAGGAAGGTAGATCTCCAGGAAAAGGGTTGGGGGACCACTGCCCTAACCCATGTATTAAACAGAGGCTTTAAGGCATAATTTAAGGTCAAATCCATTACACAAGTACCATATGCATACTCTGCCCTGCTGCCCTAAATTTGGAGAATACAAAACTATAAACGATGCATTAACTTCTTAATAGTAGATTAATTTGTTTCATTTCAAGTTAATCGGAAATGAACAATGAACAGCTTTGCATTTACAGTGGTTTGTGGTGTGTTGTGATGGTTTTCATATAGTCATATGTTTTGGCGTCCAGAACTTTCTAGATACTTAACTGTCAGAATTAAGAACATGATTAAATGCCCAATTTGTGTAATCTGTACTTTCTTTTAGATTTTTCTGGCCTCAGATGGCTTGCATTTCAGAATTTCCTAAGGAAAAATACAGTCCATGTTAAAGTAAACATCTCAAAGTACCGTCTATATTCTCATGTATATGCTTGGCAGGATCAGAGTGAAGATTTAAAGCCGTCTTTGGCTCTATTGCCAAAGCTTTTTTTTTTGTGTTTTCGCAATGTTTTAATGGAAAATTTGTGATGTTTCAAATCCAATTCACATTTTGAAGTTTGGAATACTTTTGATACAGTTAGGTTATATACTTAATTTATTAGTTATATTTTGCAATTGGCTTGTATAACACAACCTTTTCAAAGCTGGAACATGTCAAGGAGGCTCCCTCCTCAAACAATATAGGCTAGTTTATAGCATCTGGGGGACATCACTTGAGTGTACACATTGGGAAATTTCAGTTTTACTGAGGACGGGCAGTGGATTAAAAGAGTATTGTCACATCCGACCAAGGGTGCAACTGCATAAGATTCCTGTTGTTGCCTGCACATAAACGTTAATACGGGAAGATTGATTTTTCTGAGCTAGAAAAAGTTTGAAGTGTAAGCATGAAATATATGGTCATCTGGGTTTTTTTGTGTGTAGTAAGTCTGCTATCAGGCAAAGATCTCTAGTTTTGGTCAGGGGTCAAGTTCCTTTAGCAATCTGTCCTGTCCTCACAAATTTCTAGTTTCATGCTGTTGTGAATGTCTTGTTCAGACCCCATTAATGTGAATACAAAAATCTTAACTAGATATGGTAATGTTGGCAGTGTTCATTGATCTTTTGTCATGGTTTAATTTGAAAACGTTCTTTTGTGAACTTGCATGAAAGGCAGAAATATGATAAGGAAAGATTAGTCTACATTGTCAACATGTTGAACAAGTGCACTTTGGTTTATTGACAGTAGTGAAAGTTTTTTTTTTTTTTTTTTTTTTCCCCCCCCCCCGTAACAATTGAACAAATATTGGTGCCATAGACATGGTGAGGATTTGTATCTGCACCATGGGACACCGGCTTCAGCTGGCTGTGGCACCTGCGAGGCAACCCTCTGTCATTTAAAAGATTCATTTACGTAAGTCTGTATTTAAACCTTAAAATATGTCTGGTAGTGACACCTGTAATCATAAATGATGAACACTGCACTGACTTACGGCACAGACTGGCTTTGAAGTATGGCACAGGATAAGTGCCAAAAATAAGACCATGAAGAGGCCGGCGGAGCGTACAGAGGGGATGGAAAGTATTTGGGCAGTGACAATTTCTGTTTTGGCTCTACTCCAGAATATTGGATCTGAAATGGAATAGTGACTATGAGATTAAAGTGCAGACTTTCAGCTCATGTTCCTATTGAACTCTATGGAAAAATAAGTCAAGAGAAGAAAGGACATCTCTGCATTTATTTTGTATTTGAGTGAGCAGGGCTTTTCACGGTTGTTCTGGCATACGATCGGGCTATTGGTGGCTTTATCTTGTTGCTATGACGGAATAAAAAAAATATTTTTATGAACTCACACATAGACGCATGCTATTGTCCACTGTGTCATGCATGGGTAGGTATCGTTGCAGGTGAGACTGGGTGGGGGGGTTGCTTAGAAACTCCACAAGTCACGAATCGTGCACTAATAAAGATAAAACACGGAGTTTGTTGTTTCCACTCATAGTTTGGTTGCAGGACAAATGAATATCTGAGTTGAGCAAAATATTGGCACTATGGCCACTAGGGGATTTGCATGAAGTGTCAAACTACTGTTATTTTATCAAGCAAGCAAAGCTTTGGGGCTAATGTTACGGGACGAAGGGTTTTCAGTCTTTCGAGAACAGTGTAACATCACAAAGGGTCCATAGTTGGAAATTAGTACATTCAATTCAATTATAGACAGTGCCTGAAATGTCTTGCTATATCTGCAAAAAATGTAGAAGAAAAAAAAAGAAAAAGACTGTTTTGTCTTTTTTTTTTAATGAGACTATCGACATTTCCTCAAATTGAAACCTGAAAAAGAGGTGGTAAATGTCAGTTGAGGAGAGAGGAAAATAATCTACAATGACCTGCAATGATGTAATAAATGGTAATCGTATTGATAATCCATAATAGAGATATTTTTCTGTATTTCATCAGGATCTGTGTTTGATGCCGATAAAATTTAATTTATTTGTTTCTGTTGGAGGTAATCAATTCTCTCAACTCCAGATGTTAAAATGAATGTACACTTTGCACATCCAGGTGTGAGATTTGGATAGATTTTTAGGCCTGTAAATTTCAGTTTTAATGACTGACTGTTTATAACCTCTTAAAAGGCACATTTGCCATTTGTAGTTTTGCCACATTTCTGGCCTCTACATTTGAACAGGTGCAAACAAACAGATGTAATGTCCATTTTACTTTAACAATGGCAAATATTTTACTTGCAAAACCAGCTGACATGAGTTGAAGTTTTGAGTACATTTTAAATTCAAGTTGCCCCAACCCATTCAAATGTTTCTCACCAAGTTAAAGAAACGAATGGCAGTTTTACAAATGATCAATTACTATATTTGATAAACTTAACATTAGGTCAAGCAATTGCTAGACAATAAATACTAGGTATCTTTAGGATAAGGCTTTTAAAGTGTCAGGCTACTCTTTGATCTCTCTTTTACAAAAACTTTGATCTTTATCAGATGGTTAATTTATACAAAGTCCAGCCAACTGATGACAAAAGCGTGAATCCTTTTACGTGGTGTGTCTTAATCTTCCAGTATTAGCCAAGTTAACCATTCCTAATCTGTTTCCCTAGTCTTTACCGCTCCATGGGCACAATGTCCACCAAACTTTGCTCACCCATTACGACATTTACCAGCTCTACTCCACAATGCTCAACACTTTTTTCTTCATACAAATGATATATAGCTGTTTACAGTTCAACCACAGATGTACATGTGTTGTGAGCAAGGAGAAAAGCAGCTTGCCCGAAGACATTAGTTGATCAGTGTAATCTAAGGATAATTTTTTAATGATGTATTATTATTTGGGTTTCTTGTGCTGGGATTATGCCTTTGGGCACAATCATGAAAAAACACAGACTTCTGACTATGCAGGCCATTTTAACACTGTTCTTAGAATTGTACCATTCTAAAGAGCTTACGCCTGTTATGATATAATGGCATGTATAGACAGTATCATTTCCTTGTTTCGGTTTCCTTTTGGCATGTAATTATTATAGTTGGGGGGCAGAGTAGTAGGGCAAATTCTCTGGGTGTAGTGTTGGGATTATAATATCCACATGTATTGAGAGAGAGACTGCCCTTTCCACCAAGCAAGTTTGAGGGCCGGTTCGGAGCCGGTGCCTAATCTCAAACCGGTTCTTCGCGTTTCAACATCAAAATAAATGACTCTCGGCCAGGAAAACTGGTTCCAGAGCGGCACCAACACTTAGCTGGTCTAGAACCAAGAACCGCTTACGCCAGGGGCTTACGTCAGGGGCTGGGGGCGGGATTATCGTGACCAACCAAGACCAACTAAAACTTTGTGATCGCCATTTTTTTTTTTTTTTAAACTGAAAAAGAAACGGCACAAATACGTTGGACCAGTCATGTTTGGATGCAAATGTAGGCTCGCAAAGCCAGGAGCAACACTAGAGATGCGATGTAGTCCGCAATTGTTGTTGCTGTGCTTGAAGCTGGCGCTAGCGTTGCTGGGTAAGCGGAGACGTATACAGTGACGTAATGACGTGACTCTCTAGCCTGTGTAAAAGCAAACCAGTTCTTAGAAATTTTGCAAGTTGAACCAACTGCAAACCGGCACTAGCACCAGCCCAGAACCAGAACTAGGTTCATGTTGGTGGAGAGACAGAGAGACAGGCCCATTGTAACGGAGCTAATGTATGAACGTGCTGCTTGGGAATGTCATTGAGGGGAATGACTGCTTGAGGGAGAAGGGTTAGAAGCAGCAGCAGGAGGGAATGAGGAGTGAACAAGCACTGTAGCTGAAGTGCAACGGGGTCACTCCAGATAAGTCTAGCTGCTGTCTCTCACTATTGGCGTAACATCTTAATGTCTCTCACTTGATTCCTCTTGCTTTTTTCCACCTTGCCCTGTTTGAAGGGTTTCCTTGAGGAAAACGATCATTATTTTTTCAGAAGTCTGAACACTGCATTGGTTTGCTTGTTTTTGCTGAGCTGATTGAAAGGCTTTAAATATTACATGGTTTTTGTCCACTAGAGTGTCTGAAATTTTGCTCAAATCTAAGGGTTTATAAATTGAGGACAGACAACAAAGGGCAAGAGAGACCTAAGCTACCAATTATAACTAATTTGTTATAAGTGCTACATAAGCAATTATGTATTTCTCAAGTTTTAACACACACTGTATGTGTGTCACTGCAGCCCCAGCACTGGAAGAGACACAGTTAATGAAATTTTTTGTTCTGCTATATACCAAAATAAAGAGGAGAAGAATTAAAATTCTGTGCCAGCTCATGTGAAATCATTTTCCCATGACCATCATGGCAGAGGAAACTGGAAAATTGTTGGCTGAAAATGAGTTGAATGTTTTTATTTATTTATTTATTTTTTAAATATAATTTTTATTTTTTTATTTAACCCAGTTCGCCAGTTTATATTAACCCAGTATGGAAGCATATCCACGCCAAAATTCAAATGAAAATTCTAATTGACGATTGCATTTCGTTTTCATTCGATGTGCGCAAAAACCATGACAGCCGAATTCAAATGAAAATGCAAAAGGCCACGTTGCGTTTTAATTTTCAAGTTAATGTACGCACTTTATCTGACAATTGTAATGCAAATCCATTTCACACTTAATTTCTCGCCCTCTACGACACAACCCTGCCATAATTTAAATAAACTGGTAAACGTGTTTTTTTCATTTTCATTTTAATCACAAGATCCATGGCAAAAAGGTAATGATAATTCAATTTGCCATTTAACGTTTCATTTTCTTGTTTTTGTGGCACAAGGGTGACATACATCAAATCCAATGGCATTGCTTCTGTCAACATGATCATTTCTGCGTGCGGTGATGCAAAAACTCAAACTGAAAATGCAATCTGTAAAGTCTGCAAATCAAACTGTAGGTAGGCCAGAGCTTGAAGAAAGGGGTATTACAGGGACCCGTTCAGACCCAACCCAGCCAAGAAGTCCAGAGTTCGGTCATCAGGATAGATAGTGATATTTCCTAGTTCTCTGTGTTTGGGGATTAATAACATAGGCTAAAAGATAAGAACTAGAAAGGAAACGAAGTAAATGTTATGATGAGCCATAGCCAGCCCAATGTTAACCAATTTAACAGCTTGTATTTTCCCCTGTTTAGTTAATCTGCTGTGATAACTAGCCAATAGCCTAATATTATGGGTTTGCGTGGTCAAAATCAGCCAGCTATTCTAGGCAGGCTATGTGCAAAATACGTTACCCTTTTCACCGTGGGCATTTCCATCATGATCTTAAAAAATTTTCTTAGATAGCCTTATGTGCAAAGCTGGTCCACAGAAAGCCTGAGACTGCAGTCAGGATGGGACACCGCCTGAGCCTAGCCTATAAAAGACAGTGGAAAATTTGCATTTTCATTTTGAATTTTGGCGTGGATATGCATCCATAAACCCAGTTCGCCAACTTCTGTTTTTCTCAGCCTACAAGTACATGTACTAACCAAATCCACACCTGTTTGCTTTCAGCACTTTAACACAAGAAGGATACGTATCTTCACAGCATATGCTTTTTGAAACATAATTAATTGAAAATGTAATCATTAGGCCTAGCACATTAAAGGAAGTTGAGTTTTAGATGAGTAGGACATTTAGTGCAATGAACTTCCATTTAAGTATGCCTGCTGTATTAAGTCCACTTTGTTAATGCAGCAGTTTGTTTACGATGGGTGAAACCTTTTCCCTTTTTACTGCACATCCACACCACAGTGTCACCAACCAGCAATAAATAGATTGTGGGGTAAGTTGTGGGTTCATCCATTAGTTAGTACCTTGTGTGGTGGAAAGTGCTATGCTTCGTGACCGAAATTACCAACTTGGTTGTAAGACAAACGGCCAATGGAAATGCCTGTTCTGGTCTAAAGTATCCATTTATGCTGCCTAATGTGTCACAGGCCAGATATGACTGGAATTAATAAGCACATAAGGCAACCAGGCTGCAAATCTCTAAATGGGGGCAAAGTCTTTTGCATATTGCATTTAATCTCAGATAGTTACCACCAGTTGGGCAGTTTTGATGAGTTTTAGCTTTAGATTAGAATTTGTGATCTTCTCTCGCATACTATCTATGGGAATATCAGACATTAAAGAGCATCGGGTAGGTTCAGAGGTGTATAATCCAGGTTCAGAAAGTAAAAGTCCTCCCCAGTATTCTGTTCCAGTCACGTAGATTTGCTAATTAGCAAATTAATTCTTCAGCCAGGAGGTGGAACTAATTAGTGAAATCAGCTGGCTGAGTCAATGGGTGGAAGAAACACATGGCAGGACTTTTACTCTCTGTCCCCTGGATTATACACCTCTGGGTACGTTCTGGAATACATGCAAAATGTGTCACATATTTTAGTGGCAAGACTTAAAAAATAATCCAGCAGGGATGTCACATGTTTTTGGGGCATCAATGCAGACCCAATATAAAATGCACTGGGAGTGTGCATGAATCTATAAGGAATTAATGATTCCTTTGTTCTGCCAAAAGGACTTAAGTTTCAAAGAAACAACAGCTGGCCACAGATGGGAAGGGAGAGCCAGTTGCTAAATAGGTGGCCTTTGAATGTAGCCAGGAAGAATATTTTTTTTCAGTAGGATGGCTTCAAGAGTATAAATCTGGGAGACAAGTAATGCCTTGAAATACAATTCAATTTAAACTTGTCTAACATTTCCAGAATGTTAACCTGAAATACTAAGACTAGGATGAGAATTTGGTGTACGGAATATTTTTATAGAATTTAAGTTCAAGAGGGATTGGACTCTAAGCTCCCTACCATGCAAATTATATTTTAAACAGCAAGGGAAAGAAACTGGGTTCAAGTAAATTCTGTTGATCTGCACTGTGCTAATGGGATTTTTATGGTGTATCAGAAGTCCTTAGGCATATATACTGCAAAATAATCAAGGAATTGACAAGCCATGCATTTATAGCACAAATGCAAATTGCAACCACATTTTCACATTTGTGTCAGAAGTAGATAAGCGCAGGCATCAATTTATGAAGGAAAAATGTAACATTTTATTTGTATAGCAAAATATTTCAACCTACCTACTTTATTAGAGTTACAGTGTCTGTATAGCTTTGCTTGAGATTTTGGGTGGTAAAAATATGTAAAAAAATAAGAGGTTCAGATGACTATATGATTGAGCTTTTTAAACATTACATTTAATACCCAATGCACCCAGAGAGCACCTACCACAAATATGTTTCTTTAAAAAAAGCCAGGGGGGTATTTCACAAAGGGAATTAGCCAGCTAACTTTTGTAAATATACTGAGGTAAACCAGGCTCTTATTCAATTGGATGTGTCATCAAATTGAAAATATTTACTAAAGTTAGCTGGGTAACTCCTTTATCCTGCTTCATGAAATACCCCCAGATCTATTATAAACATGCACACACAGCTGATGAACCAAATGTTAAGATGAAAAGGTTCCCAAATAGTCTAGTTCCATTCAAAGTATGAAGTTCCCTGTCCCAACCAAATGTTATACTGAAAGACGTACATTTGTATAACATTTAGGAATGGATTTCAGAGAAATAGGATGTGGAATGGAATCCGCAGAGACAAGATATTCAAAGAAGGAAAGTGAAGAGCTGTTCCCAGTTAAACAAATAAACTTGGTAGCCAAGTCTAATTAAACAAAAATGTATAAGACTATGGAATCATCTAGTTCAGTTGCCAGAGGAGAGGCTGACCAAATCGATTTTCAACTGGCACAGAGCACATAATTATCCATGGTCAATAGATATGGGCGCAATATTTTCTAACTTAGACTTGCAATATATTTTTAGAAATAACCTGCAGTGTAATATAAACTTAGTTAAGCAAGTTTATTCAGAATTATATGGATGAATGGGGGGTAGGTATTTGGAATAAAGCAAAGCTTAGAACCTATGTCCAAATTAAATCACAATACTGTGCAGAACCATACATTACCTACAATCTAAAAAGAAGACGGAGGTCCCTATATGTGCTCAATTGAGAACCAGTTCCTTGCCCCTGGCAATTGAGGTTGGCAGATTTATTGGCTTACCTGAAGAACAACTTTTTGTGATCTGGGCGTTGTTGAAGATGAATTTCATTTTGTGTTCCATTGTACTAGGTAGAGTGACCCAAGAATGTTTTTGTTCAAAAGGATGCAAGTAAAGAATCCTGTTTTGGTCCTGCGAGGGGGACATGTCGAGGTGGCTCTTCAAGGAGGAGGTTTTTGTTTTGGGTAGGTTTTTAGAAGGAACTTGGAAGAGAAGACCGGGTATCTTATATCCCCAATCGTGACAAAAGAATGGTGTAGGCCGCGTTTGTTGACACCTGCGCGATAATTGAAACGCGAGCTATTATAACTAATATCGCGCTATTACAAACTTACAAAAATGCTATTCCAGACTTGAATAGCCTACTGTCCAGTGTCCATATAAGAACCAGACTGAAGTTTGCTTGTGTCTCCTTGTGCTTTGAGTTAGTTATTCTCTGTGTGTGTATAAATTATTTGAGAGATTTCTTCCTATACTGTAATTCTCACATCCAGTCCAATGAATATATGAACAGCATAAGAGAACCTTTGCATAATGATAAAAATGAATGTGATTTTCTTCACCCTCCAATTTCTTACTCGCTTAAAATAGAATGTGTGCATTGCTCTGGGCCCACTCTGCTGGTCTCTTCCACTGGTGTGTATCAAAACAGCAGATGTATCCTGTCTGACATTCGCATACAGTTATTCAAAGAAAGTCCCCCTTTTTGCAGCTGATAAAGAGAGCAGAAGCTCCTATCTGTTTGTTTTGCTTTTCTGAAAATTAAGCTGACGGAAACAAAAGGCTCTCTGTCACAAGTTGAACGTCCTGTTGATGGATATTGAATTTCCTCTAGGGTTGATGGCTGGGAATTTTGGCAACAGTAGCCTACTATAGTACAGGGCACTGTTGGGCTTTTGTGGTTATATAGCAGCTAAATGGTTTGCATGTGATCAAGTTGAGTTCTCGTTTTTTTTAGCGTCATTCTTTTCTCTTTTGATCTTCTCCTCCCAGAGGCTTTTATCTAGACGCAGGGAATGTGGCACACGTGTAGAAACAACTTGGCTGTTCATCTGAAGACACAGCTGAAGCACCGGATTGATATTACATTCCTGTTGTTAGCATTGTATATTTTCCTAATATAAATTATTCTTCTTAATCTGTTCTGCTGTATGAAGTTTCCCCAATGCTTATCCCCTTTGTCTTTATGCCATGTCACCAGGAGGCCAGGATGCATTCTTTCTCCTTTATTATAACTTGGCGGGCTTTTGACAAACATACTTCCCACCCTCCGAAGGGGCACGGGGAGGATGAGAGCCATGGCTGTATTCCTTAAAAAACTTCTTTTTTTTTTTTTTGGTCATTACAGGGGAAGCCAACTGTCCCAATCTACGTTCTTCCCTTATCTTCATGTCATTAAGACTGGTAACCAGTTACAGGAAGCCAGGAAGATCATAAAGAACTAGATTTTCTATGAGGCAAAGGAAATATGGCCTCTCCCCGCATGTAGCCTGCTTGCAATCCTAGTAGTTGATAGCAATTCCTCAGCTCCAGTGTAACCCCTTGAAGATGTACAGAAGGCCAAAGAAAAGAAAGGGGGAATGCTCGACAAATCATTGCCCTCTACAGCAGGCATGTACATGTTTGGAATATTCTGACCTGTGAACAACCCAAAAACTACTGAAAATTATAATCGGATGTACATAACATGTATGATGTAATGCAAGCTTGACTGTTGGAAACTTCTCAGTTACATTGTGTTGTACATTTGAATAATTTAGCAGACTCTCATCCAGAGAAACGTACAGCTTATGTTCTTTATACGTACAATCCAGTTATACAGCTGGATATTTACTGAAGCAGTGGGCCTGCTTGCTCACGGGTACAATGGCAGTGTCCAATTTGGGAACTGAATTTGGGTTTGCAAGTTTCCTAACCGTTATGCTACACTGTCACCCTGTCACTGCCTCTTAACAAGAGCTCAGTTTAATTGGCTTTAATTGAGGCTAATCACTTGACAGCAAACTGATAGAGGTTGGTTCAGTTTACGTGTGTTGGAGGACATGTGTGTTGTCCTCTGTAATCTATGGAGAATATTAACAAAGGGATGTTTCCACAGATGCAAATAGCCATTCCAGATTGCTAAACAGAAATGGGGAAATAATATTTTGCAGTGCATAGTACATTTCCATGACAGTGTGAGAATGTGTAGAGCTCCTTAATAACTGGCTAGATAAAGGTGCAGGTTCAGATGAATCTGAGTGTGCAGGCAGAGAACTGAACTAGAGAGACTGCATTGGGCAGAATATACTGTATACTCGCATGCTTTGTGAGTCGCTATTCATTAAAGTATGTAACCTAATTACAAAAAATCGAAACGTTCTGAAACAAGTTGATTTAAACAAATTTAAACAAATTTCAAATTAACCTCAAGGATGTAATGACTAATGACATTAATTGTTTTTGAACTGCACTCAAATGCTAATTAAGTGTAATTTCACTATTGCAACTTCAGTAACAACAATTAGCACAGATTTGAGTCGCAGTAATCAAAGACAAAACATCTGTCAGATGTGCTTGGAAAGAAATGATCGAGAGAAGCTTAATCATTTTCTCTCCTTCAGCTTCCCTGTTTTCCTGCTTTATCATAGCAAGTGCTCATTAAAAAAAAGACATTTGTTAGAAAACCTCTCTGACTATATTAACAGCTGGCTGTCGGGTGTGCGGTAGAATGTTTACCTCTGGTATTGCTAGAATGAGACCCAGGTCAGGTGTTCCTGAAGAAGTGTAATGAAAATGCAAACTGTCGAACTAAAACTAAACTAAATCAAAACATCTGTAACTTTAAAGTGGCCAACGACAACTGTTTTTCAAAGTACGCGTGTGCAGCTTCTATATCTTTATCTGTTTAACCAATAAAACTGTCCACTCTTTTATTGGGTAGAAAACCAGAAGTGCATGAACAGCATAAACTGGGAGTGGTTTAACAAGTTAAAACTGTTTTCTAGCCTAATGTACATTTAGGCTACGGGTATGCTATGCAAACCTCCAGGTTTCTATCTAAATACAGATACAGATAACTTTGTTAGTTGAACAGATACATATACTGCTCACCTCTATTTCAGTGGAAAGCTAGAAAAGCATATCATGGTGGTGCACAGATCTTGTCAGTAGAGTATGGCTTGCTAAAAGGGAAAGTATTGTTCTATCAGTGGGAAAAGTGCCTTTTTTCAATATGGTTTTGTTTGGATGTAATTGAAGCACTTGCATTGATATTGTACCTGAAAATAAGATATCGAGTCATTTTGATGTTGTTGGGTCACAGATATCAGGAAGTCATGGCATGCAAAGGATATGCAACCAAATATTAAATGTGATGACTTTATTTAGGTTTATGTTAATTTGTCCAGTTATTTTTGGTCCCCTAAAATGGGGTAGGGTGGTGTATGTATAAAAAGCTACAATTGGTTCACCCGCTATGGATGCAAACACCCTCAAATTAAAGCTGAAAGTCTGCACTTTAACCTCGTAGACACTGTTCCATTTCAAATCCAGTGTGCTGGAGCAGAGAGCCAAAACAACAAAAAAATGTGTCACTGTCCAAATACTTCTGGCTGTACTGTACAAGACCAAATAGTAGGTGACCATACTTCTGGCTTTAAAACTCAGTTTGTGTTCAGGCAGTCAAGAACATGCAGTTCGATTTCCTGTCGTACTGTCTGGTTATATTTTATTTATGCGGTTTGACACTCGTCGATTATTGTTTTGGGTAGGATGCAGGAAGTGATATTGGTAAGCACTTGCATCCCTTAACCTTTGTAATTTACTCATCAGTGAAACCACCATAGCTTATTGCAGGAGTTCTGTTCTGTCAGGAAAGGAGGTTACCTTTAAACATTACAGTAACATTTATGAATAAAGTATGAAAAAAACTGGCATTTAATATTAGTTACTCGTTGTGGCTTGGACTGGGCTTAAAACCTGGGCTGTCTTCATATGGTAATGGTTCAGCCACAGTGACATGTCTCCCGATCTCCTACCTGTTCCGTCTGCTTTTGGATGTGCCATTCCACCAATTGCCCATTTGCTGTCTAGCCGGTTCCCCCATTGGTGTAATGAACTGCCCATGGCTGTCAGGCACGGCCGATACTTATTGCTGCCTCAAGGCTGGGGGGTGGGGGGTGGGAGGGAGGATGATGTTAGGCTTTTAACATTTTCATTTACTGCCGCCTGTAAAATGTTGGAAAAAATTTAAGTGTCCATGCCCGCTTTCCAGTGAACATTGATTTACCATATTACCTTCATTCATTAATCATACCTTTTAATAGAATCTCTCAGGAGTACTTTGGGATTCTCAGCTGTACTCTTCACTCTTTTTCAACATCC
Organism: Synaphobranchus kaupii; assembly: GCA_029718625.1. Lineage (NCBI taxonomy): Eukaryota > Metazoa > Chordata > Actinopteri > Anguilliformes > Synaphobranchidae > Synaphobranchus > Synaphobranchus kaupii. The sequence continues at coordinate 26,139,500 of CM056392.1, read as the reverse complement.
TGTTTTTCCTCTCAGTATGTTCCAAAGGTCAGGTGGTCAACAGAGTACAAAATTCACTGACAGGTGGGCTGCATTAGAGGGAAAATAGCCGAAATTGAAATTCATACATTTCGAAACAGTTGGTCAAGAGGAAACCCCTGCGGTCAGGGCCTAGTTTCTCTTGTGTTTTTTTGCCAAGCCCAATTGTAATCCTCCTCATTAGAGGATGGTGAATTTGTCATCTACTACCCAAAAGTAGAAAATCTTTCAATTTAAGTACAAGTATATTCATTTATTCATTCATTTATTCATTCATTCACTGTACAAATTCATGGAAACAGGGAAGATATACAATATAGAAGTTTTTACTCTGCAAATAGAGCTTGTCCAACTCAACCAGACAGCTTAATTCACCACTGCTTAAGTGCCAGGGATAAGTGTAAGAGAAACACAAGGATTCTGTTTTCCTGTCACGGCTGGAGCTGCAGGACAGGTGTTGCTCTCTCTCTCTGCTGCTGACATACCACCCTCCTCCCCTTTTCCCAGGGCCAACTCTCCATCCTGCAGGAGAAGATCGACCATCTGGAGAGGCTGCTGGCAGAGAATAACGAGATCATCTCCAATATCAGGGACTCTGTGATCAACCTCAGCGAGTCGGTGAAGGACGGGAGGGGGAGCCCTGAAGTGGGGAACCTGACCCGAGGGTCCTACCCAGAACTCCTCGCTTCTCCCCCGCTCGTCGTCCCCATTGACTCCCAAGACTGCCAGTTTGCCACGAGGCCTTACGCCCAGTCTGCAGATGAAGTGCAGGTAAAGAATAATCTGCATCTAACATTTTTATTCACTGTTGCCAAATTTAGCTGTAGCATAACGACTCAAAAGCAGGGTGCTCTGTGTTCTGCCTCAGTTACAGTGGTTCTTGTCCTACTTTAATGATTCAATGTTGCATATAATCTTTCCTTGGTGCTCTGTAGTAATAAACCCTGCATTGGGGGGGGGGGGGGGTGGGGGCACTTCCCGTGATTTTATTGGAAGCTCGGCCCAAGTGTCCACATTCTGGAACAGAACCAGAGACAGTGAAATGGTTTATGTCTCACGCAGAGAGCTGATGAAGCATGTGTGTCACAGTCTCACACCCAAACTCAAGCAATTTTGTGACCACTGCATGAATATTTTGTCGAGAGGTAGCCTGAAAGTGAGCAGATGGACTCAGAACTCATCGTGGCCAGAGGCTTGCTGAATTCAATCAGAAGATCAAGAGTGCAGAGTCCTGTTAGCCTTCAGGTTTCTTTAGACTCAGCCACTGTGAAGTGCAATAAAATCGCTTTTAAATGATGTAATGCTGCGTTTCATTGTAATGCTGATCTTTTCGAATACGTCTAATTTACACGTATGATGAGCCAAAGTTTATCAGTTAAAGATAACTCCTCCTTAGAATTCAATGTATCTTTTGTTAGCAGAGAATGAGATGAGTTGAATGAATGAGATCCTGAAAACTATTATATCCTCAAAAAATATTACTCGTCCGATTAATTTCACCTCTTCGACATTTCAACCTGAAGTTTTTGGCCAAATGAGTAGATTAGCACATGTTGTAAGAATATAACAAGCAATTCTGAGGTTTTAGTTCAAACTGAGCCATGACCTTATACATCTGAAGTAATTTACCATTGTGCTGCAATATTCAACCATCTGAGACCTTAGCATAATTGTGCGATATCCGAGAATTTAATTAACGTGAAAATGTGAATATTATTTCCTAACATGCCATGAATATCTTACGAAAGTACTCGCGTTCATTTAATCTACATTGAGTTGGGATCTTTATGCGCAGTAACGGTCTGTCTCCTATCTGATCAACCGGTTTAATTATCAACCCGGGTTTTCTTTTGTAGCAAACGCATTTGGCGTTTTCGGGAGTGAATAGAAAAAACTGGTGGAGATTCAAAAAGGTTGTATTTTCATTCATAGATGTACTGTGTATTTGCCCATCTTATTCATGCTGCGGTTGTATCAAATGTACTGAAGTATAGGACAGATGAGGGCTTCTGAAAAACAAGCATAGAAATGAGATTTCATATTTCATGTAATTTGTTTATAATTTATTTATTTTTTCTCCCAGGTTGCAGGCAGTAAAAACTGAAAAGTTATCCGTGGATAAATCCTTCACCTCAGTGTTATGACCAGAAAACATTTATATAAAAAAAATGTGTAAATGGTCAATAAGGGCAAAACAGTCAATGTAGAACACAAGCTATACAGACCACTAACCCAGAAGGTTAGCGGTCTAATACAGGCCGTGCTGTGCATAATGTTGGGCACTGCACGGACTGAAAATCACACTATTCTTATCGTGGCCTGCTTCAGGTATCAGTCATGGCATAACACATCTAGGACTGAGTTCTTTTGGGGCGCATGTGTGATTTGCGATGCTCAAATCAAGACGAGGTGATAAATGTGGCCCCATATAACCTTGTAACCTGAACTTGAATTATGATTATATGTGTCCGCTTTACTCTTGATGTGCGTTTGGTAATATTATTATCGCCCTGTTTATATTCCCGCATTAGCCCTAAAATCTGACTCTTCCTCCTGATAAAAATAACAACCTTTAGCCGGATTGCTTGGAATCCTGCATTTGGACAGTGCAGCTATAAGCTCTCATATTATCGTTATAACATGCAGTATAACTACAACCGTGGTAGTAGATTTAAAATTATATAAACGGAGCAATTCCACTGTCACTGTCTTTAAGTTGTAGTCTCAAAAGCAAAACGTACTCTTAAAGCCTCTTTTTTCTCTTTCGCAGTATTGGCTTTGTGTGACGAGTGCCCAGTTTTCAGCAGCTGTTCTACATTCGTTTGTTTGCGTGCTCTTTTGCCATTTACTCTTCATTTTGTTGGGACACCAGGAAAGGCAGAGGTGCCGTACGGATGCACAAAAAAACGGTTTTGAGGGTAAATCCCTCGACTGGAACATTACTGGGCCTGGAGTGATGTCCACCTTCCCACTTGTCAGATGAAGGGTGAAACCGCTGGGACTTCAATTGAATTTTTAGACACTTCTATTATTTCTTTCAGATGCTGGATGTGTATGACCTGCTCAAATTTGACAACCCCGATGGTGGAGTCTGGAAGCAAGGTTTCGAGATTTCGTATGGCGGGAACGAGTGGGACAGTGAACCGTTGCAGGTTTTCGTGGTGCCCCACTCTCACAATGACCCTGGTAAGGAAAAGAAAAAAAGCCCTGCGCCGCTGTCGCGAACGCCGCGCCTCAGCCGCGCCTCAGCCGCGCCTCTGCCGCGCCTCAGCCGCGCCGCAGCCATTGCTTTTGAGGATTGCGAAAGTATTCTAAAGTAATAGCTTGCTGTGATTGTGCTATTATGGAAAAAGGCCTACTAGCTCACCTAAATTCTCTAATTTTAAGGTTGGAAGGGACACAGCACTTTTCTAATTACATCTCTCAGTTCACAACCTGCAGGCTTTGTCTTTTAAACGAGGCCATCATTGCAAATCAGTGCATGGGGAAAGCTATTATTTTTAAAAGGACCTCATCATAAATGCGAGAATGATAATTGGGTTGGTTAAATGTACAGAGCAGACATGAACTGCATTCTATTAACTGTGTGACTTGGTTATGATGATGATATTCATGGGACGAAACGAAAAAGGGAGTGGGAATTATGGAGGTATTTTTGTAGCAAAGGTCTCGCAAATCTGTAAATGGTTTCACAAACCTGTAATTGGATTTGTAAATCTGTAAATGGTTTCGCAAACTTGCAGAATGGATTCCCAAATCTGTAAATGGTTTCACAAATCTGTAGAATGGGTTCACAAATCTGTAAATTGACATTGCAAACTTCTAAAACAGACTGCAAACAAATCCATGGATTACAACAGTACGAATCTGCTCCTGCGGATTACATATTGTTTTTTGTCAGTGTCGAATCTGCGGATTCAAGGTCTCCGCCGATTCCGCAAACGTTGCAGTGAACCTGTAGCAAAGGTTTTGCAAACTTGTAAAGTGGTTTTCATATCTCCAGGAGTGGGCAAGGCCAATGCCTGTTCTTTCAATCAATCAGACGAGCGGATTCGGGATGACTGATGTTTCTGTACTGCCATTAAGAGCGCCTTGGAACCGTCAGGTTCACATCGTGCCATGCGCATAACTAAGATTGATAGTGAATTAATAACGTTAGTTTATTATAATTTGCTTGCTAGTTGGCTGTCGGTGCATTTTACATGCATTTGGCATGATGATTCCTAATGGTATTTCCTGCGTAGCACTATATGGCATTTGTGCAGTCTACTGTGAAAAACAGTTTTTTATTTATTTACGTAGGCTAACATGTAAAATGACAACAAAGAACCATCCCAAATATTAGTTCAGCATCTGAACAGACATAACGGTTATACGTGCATTTAACATGAATTAAAGGATTGAAATGAGGGTGGGATAAGCATATTGTCGTTGGCTAAAACGAGGCCAATGTTGTTTGGCAATGTCGAAACAAGAACGGCATAAATAATGTATTGCGACTACCCTATCAAGAAGCCTATTATAAAATAGCCTTCTGTATTTATAACACAAGATAGCTAGCTAGGCTACTTGTTGCTTTTAGAGACTTCAGTGTTATTTAAATCTTAATGTAACTTAGGCTACTCGCACCCTCTAATGTGAGAGATGATGCCTAGTTCTATCTATATAGCTGTTGACATCCCAAATCCACTTGTCTGATTGGTTGGAAAAACATACATTGACCCTGCCCACTCCTACAGATACGAATACCATTTTACAAGTTTGCTAAACTTTTGCTTACGGGTTCACTGCAACATTTGGTGAAAAAGTCGAGAGCTTGAATCCGCAAATTCGACACTGACAAAAACTATGTAATCCGCAGGAGCAGATTCGTAGTCTTGTAATCCATGGATTTATTTGTAGTGTGTCGTACAAATTTGCAACATTGGCCACATTTTAAACGAAGTCTGGCTAAACATTATACAGGGTGACATAAAACATGCTTATGTAGGATGCTGGGCTAACTGTGACGCATTTGGCATAACATGTTGAATAAGGTGTTATGTCACCCTTTATGAAGCATGACATTTGCTTATGTATGATTTATGAAGCCATTATGTAATGTTTATGAAGGCTTTGCTATATAAAGCCTTTATATGGAGACTTTGTTTAAAGTGTGACCACAACATTAACTGCAAGATTAACCCATTTACAAATTTGTGAGACAAAGATACCTCAAAAAGTATAAATGAGGCTGTATAAATGCAGTATAAAGCAGGGGACAATCAGTTACTGAATAGTTAACTATACTCACTTATCAGTTGAAACCTGTCCCAGACTGCTGTGATTGAGCAAGACAGCACTGTTGTGAAATAGTGTTGTGTTTGAAGGGAAATATGTGCTGTTGCCTTTCGACTATTACTTATTTGACCAATTCTGTATGCGTTTGATAAGATCAGTAGGCTAATTCAGACAACCTTAGTACAGTAGTTTCCCACGCATTGCCCATGACAGCCATGACACCCTTCTCCTCTGATTTAACACGCTGTCTATTGTTACAGTTCCTCTGCTGTGCACAAACAGAAATTGTGATGACACTGAGGCTGCTTTAAATTATATGAATGTTTCACTTGCGCCGAAAACAGTGACATTTTAGTCCTCACGTTTCGGAGCCTCTGTGAGCATTTTTTGATTTTTTTTTAGAAACATCTCTGAGAAACACTTCACAGCTGCGAGACACCTGCTGTGTGATTTCTGCCAAGAGTGACTGAAATCGAATTACCACTCGCGTCCACTCTAAAGGCCTCTGTTTGCGTCGCACTGAAGGTTCTTTGACATTAGGCTGTCCCTGCCAAAGTCATTTACATTTGGTTTAAACCAAAACACGTAAATCTGGTATGCATTATGGGTTTACATCACAACATAAGCAAGTTTAATGACAAAAACAGACTGTTAAAGCTTGTACTTTGCCTGTAATGCAAATTGAATCCATCACTGTGCTGAGTCTGGTATTGGAGGAGCAAAGAATACTCTTATTCTCTCAAAATCATTACAGGTTAAATCAGAATGGGTTTTTCTATGCTATTTTCTCTATCTCAATGTACAATATACCATATACAACAATACTTTCATGAATTCATCTTGAGTGTAACTTCACAGCAAGGTTTATGAAATTAATCTTCATTGTGCGTGCTTACTGTTTTATTCTGCATACTTAGTTTTTTTATACCTTAGACATAAGCAGATTTTAAATGTTTTCTGTAGTTTTATAACCTGCTTCAGGCTATCAGGCACCAGGGTACTCAAAAAGTATAATTAACTTTTAACACAAAAACACAGACTCCAAATACTTACCTAAGCTGTAGATATGGTCTGCTCGGTATGCTAAGATGGTGTGTGTCTGGATTACTTATGTAGAATTTGAATTTATATTCATTTTAGCAGTGTACTTGAATCATGTTAACAAGCAGATGGGGTGCATATTTACTGTGCATTTTAGGGGCTGGAGGCAGCTTGGAGTCTGATGGTGTTTTTTTTCACCAAAATGTTATGAACTGTGAATCCTTCCTTAATAAAAAAATTATTTGTTATTGCAAAGAGTTATAATTTGAGTGCTCTCACGTAAGAGTCAAGTGTCACATACGGATATCACAGTGTGGAAAAATACTTCAGATTTTTAAAAATAATACTTTAGAAGGAGATTTACATTTCTCCATTGTGAAACTGGAGTCTTGCTTTCCAGTATTAACAGCTGCTAAGCTGTTAGGTATGGAACAACATTACAGACTTAAATATATTAAAGGGAAGTTGCCCTTTAATAGTTTACATCTTTCTGAGACAAAACTGAAAAGAACAAAACCATCGTGTCACCAGCTTTGTGCCCAGATTGTGGCATCATTCTGTGTTATGTATAAGTATTTTTGTGTTTGCATTGTACCGAGTAAACGACAAAGGCAGTCCCCTGTTATCTTTCTGCAGCACCCTGGGGAACAATGTTATTTCTGATCTAATAAGCAATGTTCTGCTAGCTGGCTTCAAGCGGCATGATATCGTAGCATAGCCGATGCACCACGGGGAGTGGTTGCGTTATCGCCTGGGGAACGATGCCGAGCTCCGGCTCCTGCGAGGCGGCAGAATGTAACGTGAGACAGCAGAAGCAAAGTACGAGTTAGCAAAAGCACAGAGCGGCGTCGGAGGAGGCACCTTTCATACGCGGCTTTGACACGCAGTCTTACGAGCGCCCTTATTGGCCCGCCAGAGTGTCACCCAAGAGCTATGAAATGCGGATCCCTGTCCGACTGAACCCTCCCACGCCCTGTGGAGCTACTGGCCACAGTCGGCACTGACACGGTCCGGATTAGATACCAGGCCGTGAGGCTCATCCATGCACCACAGCGCGGTGCCTGAACTGACTGAGCCTCACTAATGAACTTTCTGATTGCACTAGTGGGACGTTTCTCCATCTACGTTGACCTGAGATTACCTCATTTATAGATTCGCCTTATGTTTTCTTCTACCCGGTGTTTGTTTGTTTTTTAAGCTGGAGTTGGACTACTATGAAGTGAAAAGGCCCGGATTTTCTAAGCATTTTTAGGGGAGTTCTGTACCTGCAGAACCAATCCAGAGTGAATAATGGCACATGCTGTGTATGTATTAAATATCAGAGAAATTTACATGTGAATTAACAGGACTGTGCAGTAAATCTGAATCTGCAATGGAAGTTTTGGTTTTGAACTTACGTAAACTGTGCGAACCTGAGGTGATTTGCCATGATTCATTTGCGCCTGCATTCAGTCTGATTTTGCTGATTTTAAGCAATGTTTTTTTTTTTTTAGTTCCTATGCAATCCTTTTTTTTTTTAGTTGCCTGCATGCTGTAAGGCTCGAAAGCACAAAATGGATCAGGGTTTGTGCACGATATAAACGTCTATGTTTGTGTGTACTGAATAAAGAGGCTTATGAATGAATTCAGTGATAATACTGTTGTTTGTTATAAATCCTTCATAATTATGCTTGTGAGTCAGCTTTTTCTGATGATTTCAGAAAAACCTAAAAACAATACTTTAGCTTGCATTGTTCAGCGGGCTTTTTTAATGTCTTCTGCAGAACCTCTGAACATCATATCCTGAAATGATTGCAGTGTGAAGCTATGCAATTCGTGCATTTGGTCCACATCTTATATAAGGAAGTGTGATTTATACATTCTTCCCAGAAAAGAAGAAGTAAATCCAAGAGTTAAGGACAAAGCCAAACTGAATGAAAATATATCAAGTTTCCTTTTGCACCCTGCAGCTGGAACTCTGTTGCATTATGCTGTCATGAATAGTTAAATGTACTTTTTCATAAACCATAATGAATTTACTATTTTCATACCTTGTAGATGCGCTTTGTGACATGTGAGTATTGATCAAGTTGCTCTATTACTATTAACATAGTTTTTCTCCTGCACTCTGAACCTGATTTTATATTTCTTATATCTAATTAATTTATTTACCCCATTCCCACTATATCCATGCTCATATTTGCATGTACATTTTTGAGATGGATAATTTTAGCATTCTTTTAATGGTCTGGAATAAACTATTAAGGACATGGCTTAGATAGCTGAAAATGGGAAATGGGGTTTGTTGTACTTTAGCAAGTTGTCCTAATGGTGTTATTGATTAGAAAAGAGTATGTGAGAAATAGCATTTTCACTTCCCGTTCACACTTGAGGGAACCTCCCAGTTGCCTGAGAGGCAGACTTTTCACTGGCTGCTGAAGGCGGAGTGCCAGGGTTCTTAACTCCCTCCTGGCCGGGGCTTTGCCAGTGGGGTTTCCGGTTAGTTTGGACACGTTACGGCCAATCTCTCCCTTCCCAATGACTTGTTGCTTGTTGATGTTGAAAATGACATTATGTACGTACTGAGAGGCGTGAATGTTCTCTGTACCCGTTTTCATTTGATCCGCTTCTCCTTACAAGCATTCTGTTAGCTCTCCTCCGAGACCTCTCTCCTCAGCCTCTCTGGCTAAGTAATAATGTCTGTTTTGGCTCTAAATGAGCTGTTCAATTAGGGAAGTCGGGATGAATGGTTGCAGCCACCCTATGTTGAGGGCCGTTGCTTTATTAAGTGCTCTCTCCGTAACGCTCAGAACACATTTGCTTCGCCGTGTTTGTGCAGCTGTTATGATATCAGCGTAAACACAATTAGCAAAATAATTTCTTCGGTTGCTGAGATGCCCCCTTCCTTTGTAATTAATACGAAAGGGTTTGAAAGTGTTTCATAATACCCACTCAAAATGTGTCTTTACCTCAGATGGGAGGGACACATGCAGTTTCTGTAACACGGTGAAGGTATCTTCACTTTTAAAAAAAATCTTCATTCATAGCGCACCTGTATTATCTCAAAAATTCTGGTGGAGCAAAATATTTATCTAATGTAAGAATGCTCCTGCTTGATGTCAGATACGTGGTGAATTTGGCATCTTTCTCTTATGCATTGGTACAAGGAGTTTTGGTTGCATGGTCTAAACGTCGCATTTCTTCATTAACATGGGAGCTCTTTGCTGTAATGAAACACCAAAAAAGTGCATGCAACAAACACAATGAAATCCCTGCAGGAAACCTTTAACTTCTCCAGTTCTCTCTTTTTTTTTTTTTTTTGGTACCCTCTGGATTTTTGGCATGTGTACAATCTCACTCTTCAGCACGGAGGATGTTGGAGGCAGCTTTTGAAAAGTGTTAAGACTGCTGTTTTGTTCTTCCTTGTCTGAATGGGGGGGGGGGGGGGGGGGAGGCACAAACAATGAAGGTGGAAATACTATCTCAGACATTCAGTGACACAGGCCTGTATCCTGTGGTTATATCACTTTGCATGCAGCTTATGTAAGCACCAACTATATAATGTATCTCCATGTTAATAGTTTTATGTAGCCTATATTACAACATTATACAATATAATTATGTAAAGGACTTGCTTCAAAATGTTTGCTTTTTTTGTTGAGCAGTTTAAAATAAAACAATGAATTTAGAATTTAGAGTTATGCGTGTCCCTCGAATCCCTTTGAAATCCAATCTGGAATCTGGGGCAGTTGACGGTACAGGCGCTCTGCATGACATAAACCGACAGACGGTCTGAAATGAGTGAGAAATGAGAGGTTGTGACTTTCCACCATGCAAAACTCGTGTGGATCCGTCGGTGTGATTTCTGATATGATGGATTATAGGGCACACCACTCTAAGTCCTTCTGACCTTATGAGATGCAGAAATGAACACGGTAGCCACTGGAAACGGCTTCATTATTATAAGCTCTCCTTAAAATTCACGGTGCTGCACATATGCCCAGCCATTAAAATGAAACAAAAGTTTGGACTGCGGTGGAAAATCTTTAAACCCTACATGTGTTTCAATAATGGCAGTTGTCCTCCAGTCCATCAGCGTTGACATGCTGTGTAAATATTCTTATTAATCCCACATCCACTAGTAGCAAACGGTTACTTTGGCAGACAGAATTGAGTTGCCGCATCAGCAAAGAGAAATGGACTAATTTGCTTGTTAATATGAAAAATAAGTTGCTTATTCAAATCTCATGAGACACAGCTTAACATTATTCATAGGCCACATGTCATTCATAAGCAAATGTGCCCGTCTATGTATTCTAACCTGTTTGAAATGCAAATCAAAATTAGGTACTTATAGTCATCTTTTCTAGTGTTGCCCTGTTATCCAGAAATTTTGGCAAGAGGTAGAATCTGAAATAATGAAAGTTCTGGGTCCACTGGTGAAACGGGATCTCATTTGTGACATTTTAGGTATGAACTTGAGTGATTTGCATATACTCCAAAATAAGATAAACATAATCTCATTGTAGTATTCGGCATGTCTTACAATCCTGCCGATTTGGATGGAAGACTCCCCTCCTTGTCCATCTAAATGGTCTAAAAACACTTTTTTAGAATTCACTTTTCTGTTCATCACATTTCAAAGCTCCTTTGTGGACTGTAATGAACAGAAATTTGATATGAATTCACCAATAAGGTTAATATGACCTTGGAACAACTGGGAAATTACATTGCCAGGATTCTCTGATCAAACTGAACATGCCGCACGATTTCAGTGTTATAACGTTAAATGTTTTTACTCTGTCAGTTTGCCAGAGGTGATGAAATGTATTTATTTCTGCATTTGAAGTGAAGCAAATTGACACGGTGATGTAACACGCACCATCCCAGGGTTAAGTAATGCAACTCTATACAGTATTTTAAGTAGTCCGCCTGGGCTCTGAATTGCATTTCTGTACAAAAACTAGGAAATTATATGTTTTTTTGTCCCTACGACTACAACAAGCCATTATCCATCTAACCTCACTAATTCTCTTTTGCATAGCTCAATAATTTGGATAATTGAATCACAAAACACAGTATCGTTTTTACGGTTAAATCCAAGTGCTGGTATATCCAGGCCAGGGCATAACATCATAAACAAATCATAAATACTTGTTTGTGCCAGTGATAGTTTTGTTATCTTCCTAGTGCAGATCTGTGGCTCAATTAGAATTTGAACTGTATATTTTACCATATTGCAGCATCATAATATAATAATATTAGATATTTAAACGAAACTTAAACTTTCTTTTCACTTACACTTCTAAATTATAATTACATTCAACCCCATCTCCTTCAGGACTGAACCATATGTTCCATTTTGTCCTACAGCCATAATGCTAAGCATCATTTTTGTGTTGACATGATTTATGGAAAATCAGACACTACGATGTGACGTGAGCATAATGATTATATGTGTAATTGTGGATGCTCGCTCACCTCGTGCGCTTGTTCGTTTCAGGGTGGCTGAAGACGTTCGATGACTACTATCGGGACCAGACGCAGCACATCTTAAATAACATGGTGGTGAAGCTCCATGAGGATGAGAGGAGGAAAATGATATGGTCTGAGATTTCATACTTCTCCAAATGGTGGGAGAGCATCGACAGCCAGAAGAGGGACGCCGTGAAAAGGTGGGCCTCATTTCGGTGCCACTTCTGCGGCATAAACCAACAAGGTAGAATTGGGACTTATCTTACTGATTTGTGGACCAATCAGTTTCATATTAAGCACCGTTGCATCAGCAGTAACAAGAAAACATTATGCTTGATGGATCCAGCTTGTGAAAGCTCCCAGTATTCCCATTTTAATTAAAGTCCTGGCAGGGCCGTCTGGGAGATAGGCGAGGCCCTGTGCAAAGCCGGCGGCGCGAGACCTCTATCATGATGCAGTACGTTTTCTCAAGCGCGATGCATTGTAACATGCGCTCACATTGCACCCCCCGCTGTTGTTGCGACGTAGCCTTCCCTAAGCTGCACTGCCGATAGATAATAGATTAGAACACTATAGGTACTAGTCTTTGGATTAGCTTACAACCATGCTTATTAGTATTTAGGATTTATAAAGCAGTCATACCCCACATTGAATAAGCACATTTTTAGTATTTGCAATTGCACCGTGCAAAAACACCAGTGTCTATGCTGTATTTTATGGGCCTATATGATTGACTAATAATAAATATGATTTCACGTGTGAACATGTATGAATTTAATGAAGGTAGACCCTGGGAAGTTTTTAAAAACTGAGAGGCTGCACTCACACAAAACCCTGCCAAGAACACAACAGCATCGTGGGCAGCATCGTTCTTACGTTTTATGGTGTGCTCATTGTGTGCAAGACGAGTGTAATTCATTCATGAGCCAGTTATTATCACTGTAAATTCAGTATAGCTTGCTAGCTAGCTAGTTCAAAATAGAAGTGAAAATTATGTTTATTATAGGTAGCTAGCTAGATGTAGAAGATAATTTTTTTTGCTCAAATGCGAAAATCATGCTGACATAAAACCTTTACCAGAAACGAAAGTAGTTACCTCTTCGGTTGTCAACATTGTGCTGATATCTCCCCTAAATAATGTCTGTATTATCTTCCACAAGATACTACAATATGCATAAAACTAGCTATATTTTATTTAGTTTTGTCTATGCAGAAGTATATCACCTGCCTCATGGCCAGGTTTGTTTACTGTGTTAATGCGCGTGGTTGCTCAAGGCATTATAGCGTAGGAGGGCGAGTAAAGATTCACACTTGAATGGCGATGCTCTGAAATGGGCGTGACTCTCGTTTGCAGTTGCTCATTAAACAGTCTTTGCTCCGTTTGCACGTGTCTGACATCATATCCCAGGTTCTTCCAGTAAAGACAAAAAAAAAAAAAGTCCCTACCTGGGGCGAGGCCCTCACGGGCACGAGGCCCTGTGCGACCACTCCGTTCGACCCCCCCCCCCCCCCGCTAGTGGAAGGCCTGAGTCCTGATATTTTTCACAAGGTGCACCTTGTAGGTAAGGGTTTTTAGCAGAATCCAAATAAAGGGTGAAAAATTTTGAATAATGACATTGCAGAGAGTCGCCTCTCTGATGTTTCAGTTTTGGGGTGCTGGAGGAAAATCTAGAAGGAGGCTCACAGCAAATGGCTATTCTTTCAAGTAGCAAGTTGGAATTAAACTAACTCATCCCAAGATGGTGAAGGTCGTAAAATCACTGGAGAGATGCACGTTCTGTCCGCCGTCGGTGGCTGTAATTGGCTAGATCCGGTGTTTTTTTCTGTGGGGTGCATCTCTTCACAACAGACTCGGAGTGGTGAACGTGTGCAAATGATTCGCATATATATTTCTCTGATGGCTTGCTACCTCTTGAAGGTTTCACAACTGTGTACTCATTATCTGGGTCAAACTGTGTTGTCCCAAAGTGTTCTTCAAAAAAAGTGTACCACCTTCACTGTAAGGTTGAAAAATCATTTGTAAGCAAATTCAATGTTTCATGAAGCGTAGCACTATTTATGAGGAATTCTGTTTCTCAAATGTGACATGATGCCTCTTAAGGTCAACGCTTTGACCAAAATCATGCACAAATGCTTATAAATAATGCATAAAGGTGGTGTGCTGTGGTAATGAAGGCATTATTCATGTTTCTTGATGTTTTTAGCAAATATGTTTTTATATTAAGTGTGACCCATGATCTTTATGACTGTGTGCGTGCGTGCGCACGTGTGTTTGTTTCGTAATACATGTATGTATGATTTTTAGTCATTGGAATCCCAATTATAAGCACTTAGAAAAACAGCCCAAGGTATTGGATGGAGAGCCATGCAAAATGCAGGACTAATATTTATGCACTTTGATAGGCAGAAAGAGTTCAAAGCTAACCAGATACATTTTTTTAAAGGTTATTAAGAGTTTAAAGGTATATTGCGAACTTAAATGGTATTTCCATCTTCCCATCAGCTTTCTGCTAGCCTGAATTTATTTATGGCACTATTAATTTAAAGTATGAATTAAAGTAGTTTATTTTATAGTACGTTTTAAGTAAATTCAGATTCAGTAGCATCCTTACTGTCTTTGCTTAATTTTTAAAGTGTGCATGCACCATCTTTTGTAGAGAATTAGTAATAGTGGTGTTATGATTGAAAATAACTCAACATTGTAAATATAAACTGGTGTGGTGCGTGTGTGTGTACTCAATTGGACAAGGACAATACGAAATATCACATTCAACTCCCATGAAATCACACTTTATTATTGTCGAAGGGGCCATGTTTTGTATGTTTCTTGCACATACATACAGCTGTGCAGTAGCTTAGTTGGCAGAGGCTAAAAAGAATGCCTTGATAATATAATATGTACAAATAGATATCGCTGAATCAGTCATTCTCAGTCGGGTTGACACATTTCTGTGTACAATTTGGGACATTTTAAGAGAAAATAACTTTGCCTCATCTGAACAATATTAAAGAAGATCAACATAGTTTGACAATTGAGATCTTCTCCATAAGTATGTAATCCCTTATCCGTGCCTGGCAGCTCCACACTGTGCCATTCACATCAGAGACAAATCCAAGCCGATACAAAAATAAAATACTTTTTAGTCTAGTTTATGTAAATTGAGAAATCAGATTTAGCACAGAAAAATGGCAAAAAATAAATATTCTTTTTTACTAAAGTAATGGAACTATAAAAATGCTTGTTAGTATAAAATATTTATCATGGTAAACCGGTTACTAAATCACAATCCAACGTGGATTATGGAATTTGGTTCCAATGTAAGCACTGCATGCACACAATATCATAAATCACAGGCAGTGCATTAACCTGACTCACTATAAAATAGAAAAAGCAGAATCAGTGGAGTATTGGAATTGGGGAGTTATACGGTAGTATCTCGCCACCTCGGGACTCGCCGATGGTTTACACGTCACGTGGTGCTGCCCATTGAGCCAAATAAATATCGTCCGTGCCGTCATCCACAGCTCTCAACACGTCCCTCACCTTTCCCTCCTGTCCATTTTGTTTGCCAAGGTGTTTAAGTCTTGTCACATACCTCCTCTTCCACCATTTTCTGTGATTATTTACGTAACCGTTCAGAGAAAACATCTGCTTCCATTTGGCAAATTATACTATTCAATTTTGTGAAATCCAACACTGAATTAATTTCAGGGCAATCGTTTGGCCTGCTGGTGATTGATTTGGAGCTAAGGAGGAATTTGCAAGAGCAGTTTGTTTTGCTTTTAAGTGTCTGACACTGCACACGGTCTATGTTGTTAAACCAATGTACAGTTTTAGCACATACGCACAGAATTTAAACCAGAATAATGGTAATCTCATATCTCCACATATACTTGGTTCTAAAGAGATCTTGTCTGTTCTTCTCTCTGTTCAGATTGTAGATTATGTTCAATTTGAAAAGAACATGGTCATTATCACCTTTCTCAGTTTAAAATGACAGATAAACCACAACAGTTATATACCTGCTCATCTGACAAAGTAATAAAGCATTTATTTGTGAAATGTGCTGTCTGCATCAGAAGAGGGAAAAGGTGATTGATTGAAGCATGTCTGTGCCATGACGAGAGAGATCAATGATGAGATGTGTGAAGCCTGCTTTTTTTCTGTTTTTTTGTACAGCTTGACTTTGATACATAACTCTGCTGAGCAGTACGTTTAAATATCTCAGTGCACAGTAAATGATCTTTTTTGGAAAAGACCAAGTGTACTCAATATCAAAATAGTGTTTTTCCCCAGGATACCTTTAAATGTATTCTCGTGGGGAAAAATGAATCAGTGTTGGTTAAGGTAGATCTTGGTTTGTGGCTAGTCTGTGCAAAAGAAATACTGACATATGTATACTCCTCCACAAATTTAAGCCCAGTCTTATTATTGAATGACATGAAATGTCATGAATCACTGTGCAAATATATGTGACCTCAAATTGCACAATTGCAAACTTAGCAGGCTTGAAAGCATGCAGATATACCACGAGCCTTGAATAAAACTCATATTGTATGCTTCCAGCAGATTATTTGACACTGCTAATAATTTGGATCTATCTGGAGCTACCGTTGTGCTGCCAAAATTTTTGTCAACAGTTAGCACTGTTTTGTACATTGGTGATTGCATTGCCCAGGGTCGGTTAGGGATCAGTGTTCATCGCTATCTAGCGACCCCTGCTGGTCGATCGGGTGCCCATGGACTGCATGCGAGGACCACAGATGAAAGGTCTTCCTCCAACTCCACTCTGTACTTGATTAGTTGGAGTCTGCAGTGTGAGAAGAAGCAGCTGGCAACAGCACATATTTCGGAGGAGAACTGTGGATGTCTACACTCCCAAATCGGCAGATGGGTTTGCAGCATGAATGCGGCTGCAGTTGCAGACGATTGGCCGTTCCAAATTTGGGTGGGAATTGGTGATGCTCGGCCCCACTTTGGGTGCCAAATTTATAAAATATAAAAAAATACTTATTTATACTTATTTCATTAGATTTTATACACGTGTGAGTATAACGGAACATGTTATGTAATTTTAAGGATGTAAATGATTCATGATCCTGCAGTAATATCTACAAAACAGAATAGAAATCGAATATTTCTAGAAATGGAAAGCTGAATGTAAGAACGTGAGTTACTGAACGACTGAAAATCAGCTCTGCATCAATATCATCTCAGCCGAAGCTCTCTTGAGATATTTAATCTAATGCACTTCCTCACAGGGCTGGTCACAATATAAAAAACAAAAAAAAAACTAAGGTAGCATTTGGAGGAGTGGTGTGAAATGGGATTAAAAGGCCTGTTAGGCCCCTTGCGTGTAGTAGACTGCAATTTTGTGTTTGCTTTATCGTGTTCGATTGTTTTATCTGGGAGAAAAAGCACTGGCTGATGTGCTGTCTTCATGCTAAAATGTTTTAAAAGTGTAGGAGAGTGGTCCCTGCGTTCAAGCAGTCCCTACACCCCCCCCCCCCCCCCCACCCCCACTGCAGTGGCGTCCCTGTTGTCTGGCCAATGACAGGAAATAGGGTAAACACTGCTGTTCCTTTTTTTCCAATTTGAGCACTAAACTACTTACAGGAGAAAAATGTTATGTTCAGTGCTGAGTTGTCGCATTCTTTTGTTGTTGTTTCGGTGTGCGTTTTATATGTCCAGAGGGAGCCTCGGCCTGGAAGCTTGCGTTTAAAGTCAATTCCAGAGCAGTCAAAGGATGCGGCTTTATTCAGGGGTGCCGTGGGCCACACTCGCCGCGTCAGACAGTAGCTTTCCACGGGACGCTCATGCCGCCACTTCACCTCCGTGGCGGTAGCGCCTAGGCTGAGCGTACAGTTTGCTGAAGTGTGCAAGTTGTGGGAAGTCGTGCAAAAGGTTGCATTGTGGAATCTCATTCGCGGATGCCATTAGGGGGAAATGACATGCCGAGGAAGGCTTTGCGGGAAGAAGAGCGATCATTTTTCATTTGAGATCTCAAGGGGTTCCTGGGTAACAGAGGAGAGGCCCATTAAGTGAAATTGTGTGCTGCACTGTAATTACAGCGAAATGATTTGTGTAGGTGCATTTATTATGGCAATGAAGTTTAATCTCTTGCCAGGGCAGCAAAGACAAAAAAACTACCGTAGTCTTAAAAAAAAAAAAAATTTATTCTGTGAATTAACATTTTATCTCCTAAAAGGAAAAAATAAATCTCCTCAATGACATTGCAATGACTTATTGTTGGTGATTAGAAAATAGTTATTCAGGCTAATTCGGTAACACCCCAGATCAAGGTTTATTGAGCAATGAAATATTTAAATTTTATTTTAATTAAAAAAATTTAAATAGCACATCAAACGCATCTTGGTTTTGATAACAAATATGTTGTGCGTCCGCCCATACAACGTTTCTAAATGACATTGTTCTCTTCAGAAATCTTACCTGGAATGCCAGACAGTAGTGCCACTGTCCCTTTAGATGATTTTGTATATACCCCCAAAAGGGCTTTCATGAAGTAAAAATCACAGGGATGTCTTCTCTACAGGAAGTGAATACCTGTGCCATGAATAAGATGGTAAATAGAAAAATGTATGTACATTTATTGGTAAATTGAACAAATGGGGTACTGTGGTTTTAACCTCGCTGCAAAACCTGTGAAAACATAATTGCAGTGGGAAGAACGTTCCCGTCTCATATCCCCTGCTGCATCTCAAAGATTAATTGGCTCACCTCGATGGATCCTTTCACGGCTCAGACGCAAGTGTCAGAGTCACAAGGGGTGCGTGTTACAATCATAAATACAAGGGATTACAGCCAAGTATGATGTGTTCTGAAAGGTTGCCATCCGAGGCTGCATCAGAAAAACACAACACCACGGTTTTACTCAAGAATATCACATATGGTACAAAATTTAACAGAGAGCGTGGCTGTTCTGTACGAATTCCATTCCTTAGCGGTTCCCCCTTCTTTCGCTTGTGATGGGTACTGGACAAATGTTTGCCTAAAGGTGAAATGTAGTCCATTTCAGAAATAAAGCCATTTCAGTAACTAATTTGGCCCTCCTACAAATGTTTGGAATGGAATTTGCTAGCCTTATTTACCATCAAGGGAAAATTTTTTACATGGTTTATGGATTATGGTTATCAACAAAGCTTTCTACATTTCTTCCTTAAGCAGAGCAATGACCCTTGAAAAGTTGAGCAAAACAAATTATGTTATGTTTATGTTAAGTTATGTTTTCCAATCTTTGAGCATTGTCAATTCAGTCAGTGGATTGAATGTTTTTTTGTTTTTTTTATAAGGGGTTTTCTATTCTCTGCATTAAGAAATCTCTATGCAGACTGTGCAATTGTCAATCACCACTACCTAATGACATACACTTATATGCCAGATTGTAAACGGTTTAACAAGTTGGCTTATGTCATAATTGGGCACATCGGTTTATGTAGATGAGTTTGCTGTTTACAAACAGTGGAGAGTGCACGCACAGCTCGGGGGGGCAGAACGGGACAATCTCAGGCATTTAAGCCGCGACCGCTTTCGCATCATTTCATCATCAATAAAAGTGCGATAAAAAATTGGTGCAATCAATGATTCGTACAAAGCCAGAGTTTTGTTTTTCCTGAAGGTAGAGAAAATCAAAGGTATGACACCAACTGCATTTATATGACTATGAATGCAGCTACGTAGCATTTTGTCTTTAGATTAAATAGCTATTACATTACATTACATTACAAGCATCTTATCCAGAGCGACTTACACAACTTTTTTTCTTAGCATTTTTTACATATTATCCATTTATACAGCTGGATATATACTGAAGCAGTGCAGGTTAAGTACCTTGCTCATGGGTACAACGACAGTGTCCTAGCTGGGAATCGAACCTGCAACCTTTCGGTTACAAGCCCAGTTCCCTAACCATTATACTACACTGCCGCCTATATCTATATCTATATAGCTATATCTGATCTAAATAAAAAGATTATTTCAGGAGGTGGTCTAGTCTAAAATAAAGCATTCTGGATATTGCCGCTGAAATTACACGGACTCTGTGTGATACTTGTGATCTTTTGACTCCTGTCTGCATGCGCATATTCAGCGTTGCTTCGCAAGAAAACTCATCTATAATAATAATAATAATGCATTCAATTTCTATAGCGCTTTTCTAGGTACTCAAAGTGCTTTACAGTTTAAAATTACACACAGTAAAATTATTTAATAAGTAGTTAATAAAAATAATAATAATAAAAAATAAAACATAAAAAATTTAAAAAAATAATAATAAAAAAAAAAAATAAAAATAAAATAAAAATAAAAAATAAATAAATAAAATAGAATAAAATAAAATAATTAAGACAGATAAAAAGAAGGAGTATAATTTAAAATTTCAGTCATGGGATAGAGGGGAGGATGTTTAACAGGGGAAAGCCAGTTTGAAGAGGTGGGTTTTGAGAGCCTGTTTGAAGGATGGTAGGGTGGTTGCCAGACGGATGTGGATGGGGAGGGCATTCCAGAGGGAGGGTGCAGCAACTGAAAAGGCCCTGTCGCCCCAGGTCCGGAGCTTGGTCCTGGGGATTGTCAGATTGTTCGTGTCAGCGGACCTGAGGCGACGGGAAGGAGTGTGATGGGGGAGGAGGTCAGAGAGGTAGGGAGGGGCCAGGTTATTTAGGGCTTTGTAGGTGATGAGCAGTATTTTGTAGTCAATCCTGTGTTTAACCGGGAGCCAGTGGAGGTTGTGGAGGACAGGGGAGATGTGATCTCGGCGACGGGTGGAGGTGAGCAGACGGGCAGCAGAGTTCTGAACGTATTGTAGTTTATTGAGGATTTTGTTGGGTGAACCATAGAGGATGCTATTGCAGTAATCGAGTCTGGAGGTTATGAGGGCATGGATGAGGGTTTCAGCAGCGGAAAGGGACAGGGAGGGACGGAGGCGGGCAATGTTCCGGAGGTGAAAGAAGGCAGTTTTGGTGATGTGGTTGACGTGTGGTAGGAATGAGAGGGTGGGGTCGAGGATGATGCCGAGGTTGCGGACATGGGTGGAGGGGGGTGACGATGGAACCGTCAATGGTGAGAGAGAAGGTCTGGGCGGAGCGGATGAGGGAGTTTGGGCCGATGATGAGTATTTCCGATTTATTGCAGTTGAGTTGGAGAAAGTTCTGTTGCATCCAAGTTTTTATATCAGCAAGGCAGGTGGTGAGGGTGGAGTGGGTGGTTGAGGTGATGGTTTTGGAGGAGAGGTAGAGTTGTGTGTCGTCTGCATAGCAATGGAAGCGGAGGCCATGGCGGCGGAGAATTTGACCCAGGGGAAGTATATACAGGATGAAGAGGGGGGGGGCCGAGCACTGATCCTTGGGGGACACCATGAATGACTGGGGCGGTGGAGGATTGGCAGTGGTTTATGGAGATGTATTGGTGTCTGTTGGAGAGGTAGGAGGTGAACCAGGAGAGGACAGTACCGGAAATACCAAGGGAGTGAAGGCGTGAGAGGAGGATGGAGTGGTTGATGGTGTCAAAGGCGGCGGTGAGGTCGAGGAGGATAAGGATGGTTAAAGAGCCGGAGTCAGCAGAGAGAAGGATGTCATTAGTGATTTTCAGTAGTGCAGTTTCTGTACTGTGATTGGTGCGGAAGCCGGATTGGAAGGGTTCGTAGAGGTTATTGTTGTGGAGGTGGGTTTTGAGTTGAGCGGCGACAGCTCGCTCAAGGACTTTAGACAGGAAGGGGAGGTTGGATATGGGCCGGTAGTTGTTGGGGATGTCAGGGTCGAGACCAGGTTTTTTTAGAATGGGGGTAACGGCAGCAAGCTTGAGGGAGGGGGGGACGAGACCAGTGGACAGGGAGGAGTTGATTATGTTGGTGATAAGTGGGGAGAGAGTGGGGAGGCAAGCCTTGACTAGGAAGGTGGGAATAGGGTCGAGGGCACTGGTTGATGACTTCATACTGGTGACTATGGAGGAGAGATCGGATTCGGAGATAGGACTGAAG
Source organism: Synaphobranchus kaupii (assembly GCA_029718625.1). Classification (NCBI taxonomy): domain Eukaryota; kingdom Metazoa; phylum Chordata; class Actinopteri; order Anguilliformes; family Synaphobranchidae; genus Synaphobranchus; species Synaphobranchus kaupii. Next base: position 26,117,715 of record CM056392.1, on the reverse strand, counting down.
GATGAGAATGAATGGCTAGGGAGTAGGGGGGGATCTGGTTGAAGGCATGGGGGGGTGGTGAGGGAGGAGGCAGATAGCTGGCGGTGAATTGTATCGATTTTAGATTGAAAAGATGACAGGAAGGAATTGCATTTGCTGGCGGTGAAGGAGTTAGAGATGGTGTCCATGGGCTTGAGGAGTTTGTTGATAGTGGAGAAGAGAGTTTTGGGGTTGTTGGAGCCAGTTTGGATGATGAAGGAGTAGTGCGAGGAACGAGCGTTGTTGAGGGCATCTTTGTATTGTTGTTGGTGGAATTTGTAGGCATCCAAGTGAACAGTGAGTCCGGTTTTATTGGCAAGTCTTTCAAGTTGGCGGCCCTTGGCTTTGAGTTGGCGGAGTTGATCGGTGTACCAGGGGGCGGAGTGAGTGAAGGAGACGGATTTGGTTTTTGTGGGGGCAATTTCATCAAGACAGGAGGAGAGTGCAGTATTGTAGTTATTAACTAGGTCAGTGACAGAGGCGTTTGGAGTGAGGGCAGGGTCGGAGATAGTGTCGGCCAAGATGGAAGAGAAGGAGGAGGAGTTTATGGAGTTGACCTTACGAAATGTGATGGTGCGTTCCTGTTTGACAAGGGGGATGGGAATGACAATGTCCAGGGTGATAGCCAGATGGTCGGAAATTGTGAGGTCAGTGCTGGTGAGGTTGCGGATGGTGATGCCAGAGGTGCAGACCAGATCCAGTGTGTGTCCTTTTCCGTGGGTGGGGAAATCAATGTGTTGGGTGATGTTGAAATAGTGTAAAATGTCCAATAGTTCTATTGTAGTTTTGCAGTCAGGAGAGTCGACATGGATATTGAAGTCACCAAGTAGAAGGATAGATGGGGATATGGCACAGAGCTGGGTTAGGAATTCGGATAGGTCAGAGGGAAATAAGGGGTTTGGTTTGGGGGGACGGTAGATGACAGCAGTGACAAGGGGTTTTGGACCAGACAGTTTAAAAGCAAGATGTTCGAAGGAGGGGGGGGAGGGAATGGATATTGCGCTGGTTTTTATTGTTTGTCGGTGAAATGTTGCTATGCCGCCACCGCGCCCATCCTGGCGTGGTTTGTCCATATATGTGTATCCAGCGGGTGCAGTTTGGTTAAGAGAGAAATATTCAGATGGTTTATGCCAGGTTTCAGTTAAGCAGAGAAAGTCCAGTTTGTTGTCAGTGATGAATTCATTGAGAATGGGGCCTTTAGTGTTTAGGGATCGGGTGTTAAAAAGTGCAAATTTGAGATATGATTGTGTCTGGGTGGGCAGGTTTGCTTTGATCAGTGAGCGGAGGGAGGCGGAGTGAACGTGGTGTTTGTTGTGATGACGTAATGAATCTGCGACAGTGCGAGCGGGTGACCAGATAGACGGGATGGAGTAATCAGATGAGTTGTAAACAAAGTGTCGGCGTGAACCTCTATGGATGTATCTGGATCGGCGTAACAGTCCACGGTGTTTGATGGCGGAGATGCATAGAGGTGGATTGATAAGTGTATTAAGTTTGAGAAGCTGTGCAGTGGAGTATTTGATCATTTTGAAGCGGGCGAACGCAGTTAGCACAGTGCTAACTGCCTAACGTTAGGACTGGGACGAGCTGAGGAGGCTGCTAGCTAGCTAGCTAGCAGCTAACTGGAAAGGTGGCGGTCCCAGCCGGAACCGCTCCAAGACAGCTGAAGGGCTGTCCAGGCTGCAACTTTCTGAAGCAGTGGTGGTGCCGCCGGCCAGATGGAAGCACAACAGTGCAAGCTGACAGGAGAGGGCCCAACAGCAGCGGCGGCAGCTGGCAGCAGTGAGACGGACTTTGCAGCAGGCAGCAGTGAGACGGACTTTGCCTGAAACGGGAGCCCGGTGTAGCTAGCTGCTACATTAGCTGGTGTAGCAGGTATGTAACCACCGTAAAAAAGTAGCGAGCAGGTGGTGAAAGAGTTCAGGCAGAGCTTGATAAGGATCCAGAAATGCCCAGGTTTGAGGCTGGGAAACGAGCGTTGAGAGGGCTGCTATGCTGTGGTCCTGGCCAGGGCAGGGTAACCGCAGCTGGGACGAGCTGAGGAGGCTGCTAGCTAGCTAGCTAGCAGCTAACTGGAAAGGTGGCGGTCCCAGCCGGAGCCGCTCCAAGACAGCTGAAGGGCTGTCCGGGATGATACTTTCTGTAGCAGTGGTGGTAGCAGTGGTGGTGCCGCCGGGCAGATGGAAGCACAACAGTGCAAGCTGTCAGGAGAGGGCCCAACAGCAGCGGCGGCAGCTGGCAGCAGTGAGACGGACTTTGCCTGGAACGGGAGCCCGGTGTAGCCAGCTGCTACATTAGCTGGTGTAGCAGGCACGTAACCACCGTAAAAAGTAGCGAACAGGTGGGGAAAGTGTTCAGGCAGAGCTTGATAAAAGCTAACAGTCCAGGCAGGACAAAAGTCCGACGTTAAAACAGCTAAAACTTTGTTAAAACTAGCTAAACTAACTAAAACTTTGTTAAAAACTAGCTAAAACTTTGTTAAAACTAGCTAAAACTATGTTAAAATTAAATTCAAATCTCAGATGGAGAAGCGGCGAACAAACACGCCAGCGTCCTCTCACATCCGATGAACATCCGGGGGAATCTACATCTATATGGCACGTGTAGATCAAGGTCATCCAAAGCCCCCTGTGGTCACTGTAGGCATTGCATTGTCACAATCACCTGACTAATTATATAATTAGGGATCCATTATGACTCTGTACTGACCAGGTGCAACAGTAGGGTACCTTCCTGGTACAGTGCACAACGATAGTGTCCATTTATTTTGTAGGGTATACAACAGATCCATACAGGCACAAATAGTCCGCCATTTGCAGACAAATAACGTCAGTCGTGGTGTGAAATAAACAACAGGTGGAATCCTCTGTCAAAAAAAATGATTTTGGTAGAATTATTAGATGATGTCATCCAAGATTTATTTAATTTTTGAGTGCAAACATTCCATAAAGATGACAATCCTAAATTACGTGCATTTTAAAATAGGCATGTAAGAAATGGTGGATTTATTCCCAGAAAACAACTTTGGCAGAAGTACGTGCCAGAGGCTGCTGACTTGCATGAAGAAAATATAATTGCGTTTTTTATGTCCCATAAAAAATCTACTTCCCATTGCATAGAAAATAACTTTATCGCCCAACGCTATAAACATTTCTGCCACATGTCTGCAGTTCTATGCCCTGAAGTCAACATATGATAGTGTGCTGTTTATTCTGATCCATGCTTAATTACTGCCAATTGATGTAGACTATTGGGAGGTGATATGTGATATTTGACTGACAAGAAGGCTCTATCGACCTCTTGCTGAGGGATGACTGAATTGCAGGTGAGAGAACTTCCCTAGATAAACTGGGGTCCCTAATCACAATAGATACATGCAAATAGCTAATGAAGACCTGAACTCACAGGACCATTTACAAGCTGTAGTCAAGTAATTGCACTCTGTTTGAGACAACCGGTGCAGTATCTTGAACATGTATTTTCCCAGATCAGCCTGATTTGTTCATTATTTTAGTTTTTCAAAATGTTTGTGCACAATCGTTTGTTCTTATGTTACCAAGTGGTCTCACAACTAGTACATAATTGTAACGTTATTGCAACCTTTTTATAGTATCCTTTTTTTACAGTCATTAAGTCACAATTATCCTGCTATGCTGTGAATACATTTTCCAGAAAGTCATGAAAATCTTTTAAGGACATATTTGTGACCCGACAATATCATGAGAATACAACATTTCCCTGATGTTTTGCAATGTTAAACCGCTACTGTGCCATATCAGTAAAAGCAAGAAATGTCAGTTACGGTTTGCTTGACAAGTGAAATTTTCTTACCCCATTGGCAAATATTGAAATCGCCGAAACTGTCTCACCTCATTGGCAATATTAGAAATATGATTCTATTAAAATTATCTTAATAGAAATAAGATTTGAAATCTAAATATAAGACTAGATAAGACTAAAATACTTGACCTATTTTTTGGTTTTTGCAGTGTATAACTTTCATTGAAACGGATTGAAAATTTCAGTTCCTAGGTTATAGAGTGCTTAAGATATAAAGTCATTTGAGTGCTCTGTGTTAAACGTTTCATGTATCTGTCAGCAGAGCTACTGCATTGTAAAAGTTCTAGAAGTTTCTACACAACTTCACACAGTTCAAAATATCCATAATACAAACACTGACTTTTAGAAGGTTCTTTAAGATTATCAGTATGGGTAGGGAACGGGAAAAAAATAGAAACGCCAGTGTTCTATAAAATCATTTGTTACAGTGTTGGCCCATCTCACATGGATAGTATGGCCTGTATGCACAATGGCCAGAGTCCAGCCGTGCCTGAAATTCAAGTAAATCAATCAACTTGTGCTTAGTTGATGAAAGTGGAAAGCGCTGTCTTAGGCATCCATCTAGAATTTCCCATAAATCTGGCACAGGTGTGGCTGAGAAGGTGTGACTGAGAAGGCCGGTATATTGGTAGATAGCGCCATGTTCCTCAAGCCACTGCGCGAGTACTCGCGCTCTGTGGACAGGGGCGGTGAAAGACACCCATCACTGCCGGAAAAAGAAACGCTTTAAAACGAGGTGCAAGATGATCACTCCGTACCAGTAACAGCATTCCTTCTAAGGGAATGAGTGCCTCTAACCATACTGGGAAATAACGATTTCGAAAAAACACGATTTCCATATTTTGCTCACCGCCTATGGATTTCATCTTTGTAGGTTTAATACGACTCGGGATGTTTTCATTTTTTAAATTGTATTTACTTCACATGAGGTCATAGTTTCATAGTACGGGTGTGGAATATCTAAAATACATCTATTTCCGAAGTTGCTCTATTTCTCCTTAACAAATGCAATATTGAGTATTTTCAGAATCCTCTTTGGTGGGGATTCTTTACTGTCATAGTAAAGACAGTTACCATGTTATCTTCTCTCTTTCTCTGCTATCACCATTGTACTTATTCTAGTTATGATGATTAGTTTCTGTGTATGGAGTCATTACATGTGCCTTTATTATCTTCAACAAAAAAAGGTCAAAGAAATTCACACAGTGTAAGATAATATGCCACTAAAAACAAGGAAATTCCCAGCTAATTTATTTTCTTTGCCAGAATTAATGGATTTTCTTTAAACGTGTCACATTCTGTACTTTTATTTTAACCTTCCTCTTCAGCAGTGTCACGTTCGTGTACTGTAAGGTGACGAAAGATAACTTCAGTCAATTTAGCCGTCCGTTTTAACTTTTGCAAATTGCGTTTCTCAGGCTCCCACTTTTTGATGCAGTTTAATTGCTTTCTGACATTCCTGGTCCAACATTGCTTGTCTTTTGTGTCCCGAGTGCATTTCTTTTTGAATGTTCTGAGTCGCACTTTCAAGGAACAGTTTGCTGTTTGGTCATGTCTGGCGTGCGTTGTAAAAAAAGGCCTTGTATTGGGGGCTTTTGATGATTGTCAACACTTTTTCTTCTGCCATTCTTTAAAAAGCCTTTGCATTGCCTCTCATCCATTGCACCATGCTCCTGTGTTGCGGGAGAGACATTTGCACACTGACAACTCGAGGCGAAGCTGGGCAATGAGGCCTGGTGTTGGGTGTTGTGTGGCCAGCACCGCTGTCACAGGCAATGAAAAACACAGACTACCACAGGAAAGTTTTCTGCTCGCAGGACCGCCGTACGGATGGCGCGTTCGCGCAGGTCGATATCCGAGCTTCTGCAGAACGAAATGAAAACGTTTCCCCTAGCTCTGGGGGAAGGCATTACCGACGCGTCAGAGGTCCGCCTGATCTACTGTTAAATCCATACCAAAATGTTCTTTCCCTGAGAGGAGAAAAGCAGCCGATCAATGCAGACATTAAGGAATGTTATACCGGTCAGTGAGGAATTCCCCACGCGGAAAAGTATTCGGAGGAGAGCGCATCGTATGTAAAACGAGCGTTGCCGCTAATGACCCGATTTATTTATTTATTTATTTATTTATTTTTTGTCCGCTGCTCTGGATGCTGCTGTGCCTCGAGTACTTGTTTAGCGGTCCCAGGATGGCAATATGTATGCACTCACTAAGAGGCGGGGACACCCAGAATGAATCAGTGGCCTGTAATTTGCTTTGGGATGTTCAATAAAGGGAAGGTGAAGGTAATGGAATGCACTCCTGTAAGCAGAGCAGGCTTTCCTCAATGTCCGTTGGTCTTCCCTCCCTCAGGCTGATCGAGCGTGGCCAGCTGGAAATCGCTACCGGAGGGTGGGTGATGCCTGACGAAGCCAGCACACACTATTTCGCCATCATTGACCAGCTTATAGAAGGCCACCAGTGGTTGGACAGAAACTTGGGTATGTATGTAACTATGCATCTGATCAGAGCTGACTGAAAGTTTTATCCCCTTGAATTTTTCTTTCAATGGGATAAAAAAACAAAACAAAAAAAAAACAACTTCTTTAATGTTAGGCTAATTCCGGACTGGTTGTCCATGTGCGCACGTAAACGTTTATTGTTGATTGAAATGAACATAGCTAATACCTTTTCTGTTCTTTTGATTTAAGGATTGGTTGCATCATGTGGAGTCCAGAGTGGTCTATTGTTGGCCTATTGTTATACTCACTATTCTTATAAGCCCCAGCCAATTAAGATTGTAGCCCTACCACTACCCTGCGCACGCACATAGTTACATAACCACAACCACGGTAATAAAGCCAGTGCACATCCTCATTAACTGTCTCATTCATTCACACATGCACACACACAAGCACACAGTTACGCCCCGAACCGCCGTGCAGAGACTAATCCCTCTTTCTCTCTGTCCATCACACACGAGCTAATGCACACATACACACACACACACACACACACACACACACACACACACACACACACACACACACGAGCACACAGTTACGCCCCGAACCGCCGTGCAGAGACTAATCCCTCTTTCTCTCTGTCCATCACACACGAGCTAATGCACACACACACACACACACACACACACACACGAGCACACAGTCACGCCCCGAACCGCCGTGCAGAGACTAATCCCTCTTTCTCTCTGTCCATCACACACAAGCTAATGCACACACACACACACACACACACACACGAGCACACAGTCACGCCCCGAACCGCCGTGCAGAGACTAATCCCTCTTTCTCTCTGTCCATCACACACGAGCTAATGCACACACACACACGAGCACACAGTCACGCCCCGAACCGCTGTGCAAAGACTAATCCCTCTTTCTCTCTGTCCATCACACACGAGCTAATGCACACACACACACACACACACACACACACACGAGCACACAGTCACGCCCCGAACCCCCGTGCAGAGACTAATCCCTCTTTCTCTCTGTCCATCACACACGAGCTAATGCACACACACACACACACACACACGAGCACACAGTCACACCCCAAACCCCGTGTAGAGACTAATCCCTCTTTCTCTCTGTCCATCATTCACTCGCTAATGCACACACACACACACACAAGCACACAGTCACGCCCCGAACCGCCGTGCAGAGACTAATCCCTCTTTCTCTCTGTCCATCACACACGAGCTAATGCACACACTCACACACACACACACACACACACACACACACACACACACACGAGCACACAGTCACGCCCCGAACCCCCGTGTAGAGACTAATCCCTCTTTCTGTCTGTCCATCATTCACTCGCTAATGCACACACACACACACACACACACACACACACACACACACACGAGCACACAGTCACGCCCCGAACCGCCGTGCAGAGACTAATCCCTCTTTCTCTCTGTCCATCATTCACTCGCTAATGCACACACACACACACACACACACACACACACACACACACACACACACGAGCACACAGTCACGCCCCGAACCGCCGTGCAGAGACTAATCCCTCTTTCTCTCTGTCCATCATTCACTCGCTAATGCACACACACACACACACACACACACACACACACACACACACACACACACACACGAGCACACAGTCACGCCCCGAACCGCCGTGCAGAGACTAATCCCTCTTTCTCTCTGTCCATCACACACGAGCTAATGCACACACACACACACACACACACACACACACACACAAGCACACAGTCACACCCCGAACCCCCGTGTAGAGACTAATCCCTCTTTCTCTCTGTCCATCATTCACTCGCTAATGCACACACACACACACACACGAGCACACAGTCACGCCCCGAACCGCCGTGCAGAGACTAATCCCTCTTTCTCTCTGTCCATCACACACGAGCTAATGCACACACTCACACACACACACACACACACACACACACACAAGCACACAGTCACACCCCGAACCCCCGTGTAGAGACTAATCCCTCTTTCTCTCTGTCCATCATTCACTCGCTAATGCACACACTCACACACACACACACACACACACACACACGAGCACACAGTCACGCCCCGAACCCCCGTGTAGAGACTAATCCCTCTTTCTCTCTGTCCATCATTCACTCGCTAATGCACACACTCACACACACACACACACGAGCACACAGTCACGCTCCGAACCGCCGTGCAGAGACTAATCCCTCTTTCTCTCTGTCCATCACACACAAGCTAATGCACACACTCACACACGCACACACACACACACGAGCACACAGTCACGCCCCTAACCCCCATGTAGAGACTAATCCCTCTTTCTCTCTGTCCATCATTCACTCGCTAATGCACACACACACACACACACACACGAGCACACAGTCACGCTCCGAACCGCCGTGCAGAGACTAATCCCTCTTTCTCTCTGTCCATCACACACAAGCTAATGCACACACTCACACACACACACACACACACACACACACACACACACACAAGCACACAGTCACGCCCCGAACCCCCGTGTAGAGACTAATCCCTCTTTCTCTCTGTCCATCCATCATTCACTCGCTAATGCACACACACACACACACACACACACAAGCACACAGTCACACCCCGAACCCCCGTGTAGAGACTAATCCCTCTTTCTCTCTGTCCATCATTCACTCGCTAATGCACACACACACACACACACACACACACACGAGCACACAGTCACGCCCCGAACCGCTGTGCAAAGACTAATCCCTCTTTCTCCCTGTCCATCATTCACTCGCTAATGCACACACACACACACACACACACACACACACACAAGCACACAGTCACACCCCGAACCGCCGTGCAGAGACTAATCCCTCTTTCTCTCTGTCCATCACACACGAGCTAATGCACACACACACACACACACACACACACACACACACACAAGCACACAGTCACGCCCCGAACCCCCGTGTAGAGACTAATCCCTCTTTCTCTCTGTCCATCACACACGAGCTAATGCACACACACACACACGAGCACACAGTCACGCCCCGAACAGCTGTGCAAAGACTAATCCCTCTTTCTCCCTGTCCGTCACTCACTCGCTTATGCACATGCATATACAGTCAGGTCCATAGGTATTTGGACAGTGACACAATTTTTGTTGTTTTGGCTCTGTACTCCAGCACATTGCATTTGAAATGGAACAGTGACTGAGGTTAAAGCGCAGACTTTCAGATTAAATTTGAGGGTTTTACGTCCATATCGGGTGAACGGTCTAGCAATTGTAGCCATTTCTATACATAGTCCCCCCATTTTAGAGGACCAAAAGTAATTGGACAAATTAATTTTAATAAAGTTATATTTAATATTTGGTTGCATATCCTTTGCATGTCATGACTTCCTGATGCCTGTGACCCAACACCATCAAAAGATTCCTGATATCTTATTTTTAGGTACTCTTACAAGCGATACTATAACGTCTCTGCATTTGAATGGATCTCTATGGGAATTGGGGGGTGGGACTAGATTTAGCTGTAAATTACACTGGAACAGTGTGGATCACATGGCTGGCTAAATGGCTCGAAGTCATCAAGGGTCTGACGTATCAAACAAGCCTTAAGACATCACTCTGCTGCCAGAAATACAGTAGATATGGATGGATAACTTGAAGGGTTTGTAGATACTTTTTGCGCTGTGCTTCTCTTTCTCTGATGCACTCACTCACACAGACACACGGAAGGAAGCACAGTGACACACCATAGCACAGTCTGGTACAAAGACTAATCTCTCTCTCTCTATCATATTATATTTCATAAGATATTTAACAGTATGACATAGTGAACTGCAAAAAATATCCAGTAATGTAGTAATCTTTATAGTGTAATGTAGTGTTTTATTTAATATAAAGATCAATGTTCTCCAAGAGCTCCTGGAAAAATGTGAAACTTGAGTTTCATCGATCCAGAATGAGCTTCATATTTTTTACACGATTGTGTGTGCAGTGCAAATTACTCAACAGTCTGTACTAAACCTCAGCATTCATTCCAAGCGATCCAGTGACCCACAAAGAAGGCCACTGTGTTCCACCCTGAGGGGACCCCCTAAATTAGAGTAACCTTCTCCCCTAGGCAGCAGGATCCATCTGGAGCTGTTTTCACATGGAAATGTCCTCCATGACTCAATATTTATGGAACCGACTGCCGTTTGGGCAAAGGATCCTCTCCATACCCCCCCCCCCCCACCCCCCTGCCCACCCATCACGGTGTCCCTGCAAGGCCCCCCCCCGATAGCCACAAAATGTAGTTACGCTACGCTAGGCCAACTCAGTCTTATTTTCAGCCCAGCTTCACGTCTCTAGCCCCTGTAATTACTCCCGTTTGTCATCACAAGCCAACATTGTGGCAGATGTTGTTTTTTTCCTGTAAGGCAACACCTGTCAACCTATGGCCTCTTGGCCTTTACAACACAGGACTAAATAGTCTAACCCCCCCCCTCTTCAGTCAGAACGCCACAGCGACACAGGTGACTTTAAGAGCGTACTATGATTACACACGTTACCACAGAAAATGTAACTGCCAGTGGGTGTAATTGGCAAATTTTTATAGAATACCAGGCTGGAAAGTCTATCCAGTTGCATCAGTGAATGAACTTAGTGATGATTATATCTTTATGTTGTGTACAGTAACTACAAAACATAACTTTGAGAAATATTGTTAGGTATACATACTGTGTAAAAGCATGTTAGCCGCCAAATCAAAATCAACGTAAGGGACATGGTGCTGGATGCAACACAATTGCATAACATTTGATCATTTCTGTATAACAGTTATGGAACTGACTAAAATCCTTCAATAAGGAAGTCATACATTTTTTTGCGTTAGTCTTATTCATTTGTTTGTTGTTATTTGCACATACAGGTAGTGACAAGGGCACCTGACCAACAGTTTTGACTGCTGGACGGTACCAGTGCTCCACAGCGCTGTAGCTACAGTAATTCTGCTTCTGCCATTGAACGCTTTTCTACAGAGGACTGCCTGTTACCCATTTAACATTGAGACACCACGTGGTGCATTGTAGAGTCATTTCCAGCTGTGATCCGAACACCTAGAGCCAAAGCTAAAAGCTCATTGTACGGTGTGGAGCATGACCGATGGCTAATTTCGCTGTGCAGTGAGCATCGTAATGCACAACATATGTACCGTGAAAGAGAATCTGGCGCGAATGCGAAACTGTGATCCTCATTCTGGAAGGGTCTGTAGAAAATGTGAATTCTTCCTTGACAGTCATCTGTCACTGCATATACAACGGGGACTAAGTGGTAGCGATGTCCAAACTGGGCCCTCTCCTTTCCGGAGCCTTCCGGAGCCAGACAAATGTCAGTTGTCACTGCTCATCTCCGAGGCGGGAAATTTAAGGGGGCATTAAACCCTCACCTGCTTGGTGTGCAACGTGTGTGCATCACCCCCCTCTCTTCTGTGGATGTTACCGAGGTCAATATTTATATTGGTGTTCCTTCAGTAGGGTAGTGCAGTACTCAGTGTCTCACATCATAGAGAGGTGTCTGGAGGCTGGTATCGCAACATCCTTGTCATTAATCAAACCTCTCCGAATGACTGACCTCTACATTAACGTAAAGATTACATTACATTATACACCCGTTATTGATGCAATTCACATTAAGTACCTTTCTCAAGGGTACAGAAGTTTCTTATCTCTGCCTCTTATCTCCCGTTGCTTGCCTGATCATTAGCCTACCTTTGTTCCAATATTGCTTTCACCGAGGGGCAAAGGTTTTTATTTTTTTTTATTTTTTTTTTGATCATTTAATTTTGTCCAATGTCACTGAAGTCTAAATCAACCATGTCGATCCTTAATGCTTTCTGGAAACAAGTTTCATGGTACTTCAGTGTAGGGCTGCACGATACATTGTTTCAGCATCGACATCATAATGTGCGCATGAGCAATAGGCTAGTGACTTTGTGAAGGACGCGATGTTTTCTTTTTGCGTTAAATTAAATCAATCAGGTCATGCTAACACTATTTTGCTAAGGCAAATTAAATCATCACGTCATGCTAAAACTTTTTTGCTGCTTGATGCAAAACGAAAACTCGCAAGGTTTGCATTTTCCATGACTAATCTAGAAGAAAGTCCGTCTGATATAACATAGCCTAATTTTGGTTATTTAAACAAGGTTTGTAATTGTGGTATAAAATGTTAATTTACCTATTTTGTCACTCGTGTTAATTCCCTAATGTGATACTGCAGCTTGAATGTTACGTTTTTAAACTGGAGAACAGTGATATACAGCCTCCTGTAATCTCCTGGATCCCTTCTAGACACCACCATTCTTCCACCCATTCACAGATGAGCCCCCTTATTTTAGGGTGAGCAACATGCATTATTAATAATCATGTTGGATCATGGACTTTAGCCTGGATTGATAGATGAGTTGGCATATTATCTGAATACGATGGTGTCGTGGTGAGTCAACCAGAGTAATAAACAACTGCCTCATTTCTTCCTCCAAAACCACCCTGATCATTGCTAGAGTGATTAGTTATCTGCAAATGGAGCTATTCAAGTTAAAAGCAGCATGTATCTGGTGAAATTATCGTATTCCTGTATTTTTTCATATCGCACTATATAATTACAAAAAAAAAAAAACATATCGCAATGTAATTTTTTTCGAATATCGTGCAGTCCTACTTCATTGTTGTCATATGAGGATCTTATCAGATCTGTTGTTGTGTTTCTGATATTACGGGCAAAGATTTTCTCCATCTTCCTCTCTCTGCTCATATGTAGGGGTAAAACCGAAGACTGGCTGGGCTGTAGATCCTTTTGGGCACTCTCCCACGATGGCTTACCTACTGAAACAAGCTGGCTTGTCGAACATGCTAATCCAGAGAATACACTACTCTGTGAAGAAGCACTTCGCTGCGAAAAAGACACTGGAATTCTTCTGGCGTCAGAACTGGGGTAAGTAGCTTGCAGTGTTGTGGAAACACTCTTTTTATACTTTGTTAGACTTATACTGGGGTTTTTTTTTTGCTATGATCTGCTGATGGATTTGAAGGCTCAGATATAGACCTGCGTGAAGTTCTGGCTGCCAAGGATGTTGTTGAAGTGTATTGTGGTAGTCACTTCAGGAATATGTATGTCATGTGTTGTCAAAAAACATATTGTCTATGGTATTCTCATATTTTATGTTAATTTGATCCTAAATGTATTTAGTAAATTAGTAAATGTAGTACTATATACCTATACAAAAAGTCATGTTTCATATTATATATTGCATTGTACTTAAAATGAAGGAGGGAATTGCATTCTAATCAATGTTCATCAAATGTTCATATTTTCTCATTTTGGTTTTTCTGCAAAAACAAATAATAAATATTTTAATCATTGTTCATTTAATGTTTAATATCAGAGCATATAATGATGAATGGAACATTTGGTTCCCCAGAATCCAACACCACCACAGTTCTGTTTAATTATGATAATTAGCTGAATGCTATTTGAATAATTGGCACATTTCTTTATTGGATTTGGTGCTGTGTTCGAAATTTGTGCTGATGCCTTGGGTTGTAGGGATTAAGTTGATGGAAATCATCTTGTTTGATAGGGTTGGCTAAGCACTGGTTTGCCCCCCCTGCTGAAGCTATGTAATATTGGAAATAATTTTTCCCGCTCCAGTTTAATGGCTGTTCAGTTTCTGGTGCCATGTTTAAAAACGGCTAGCTTGTATATGTGGTTAACATTTGCGAGTGCGTGTTACGTTGGCAAACAACGACATGAGGATATTTAACAGTGTTCAACAGCGCGGTATTAAACGTGACTAAACTGTACGCCGTAAACACTACATTATGCTGTGACGACCAGGACGCTAATAGAGGTGGTGGTGGTGGTGCAAATATCTCAAGATTCCGGTCTTGCAGAAGGGCACTTTCCCACAATGCGAACTGTCGCGCAGCAATGCGCAGATGAGTCGAGTGTAGCGCTCCAATCACAAGATTATATTTGGAGGTCAGACGGGCGGTAATCCACGTTTGGCTCGCAGCCTCTGCGGCGCGTGTCCGGGAGCAGTCGGTGAACGGAGCCGTTGGCACGCGAGAAGATGCATTTATCCACTCATTCTCCAATTGAGCCCGTATCCCAGATGCTCTGCACCGGACCTGGTGGCTTTCCAGCTCTCCCAGCCTGCCGGTTCAGTTCTCATTGATCCCCTGGCTGGTCACACAGTGAGGCCTTATTAAATCCCGCTGCCAGCCGTGGGCTTTACACGTTTTCCATCACATGCAACGGCCAATTTTCTTTTTGTGGAACTGCGATTGTAAACTGCTTACCGTTCCTTGCTTTCCAGTTGTTGTTTACCTCCTGTGGAATAACTTGATTGAGTAGCTAAAGGCCGCAGTATTATGAGATTTTACCCAGTTCCATTTTTAGGCCTTTCATCTAGAATCATGCATTGACAGCATTGGACAAATAGATATTTTTTCCCCCCCAAGATGAATATAACTTTGGATGAGATCTGTACAGAAATCTTTGCCAAAATGTAACGTCCCAATGTGTCTGCATTGACAAATATTGCTTGATTTTTTAAATTTATTTTAGTTTGTTTTTGCGTATGTTGTGAAGCCATTAAATATCCTAACCAGGATGCTCCCAAGCTCAACACTCAACATCATTTAAGGACACACTGCACAAAAAAAACATGTTGAAAGCAGAAACGTTATCTTGCTCCATATGGCTAAAAATGTGAATATAAGGTTTATTGCAAGAAGATGAGAGAATTCCAGTCCACATAGAAGTCTGGTGCTGACTAATGATAATTTTCTGGGAAACGTCAGGGAATAAACAGCTCACTGCCTTATGCATTTTGCAGAGAAGTCAGTGTAAAATGCTCCATTCAGGCGGGATTTAAAAAATAAAACAAAAACAAAAAAAAAAAGAGTGAAATGTCCTCTTGGATTGAGAGTATTTATCCTATGATCCAGCCTTAGATACATGGATTAATTTTCATATAATTGCGCATTGTAAACTATGTTCTACATTAACTTTTTTATTATTCTCATTCATTTATTTTTTTATATTTTCTTTTGTCCCTCTGATAAAGTGTGTGTGTGTGTGTGTGTGTGTGTGTGTGCGCGCGCGCGCGCATGCATCTGTGCCTGTGTGTGCTTGTACGTGTGTACGATTTTGCTCAGCTGAGGACTTCCACATCGTTCAGTGTTTTTAATGGTATCTTTTCATTTTTGTTGAATCTGAGCCAAAGTGAGAAGCTGTTAATCAACGCCCTGATATTTCATGCTTTATCCCAAAAGGTTTCCTGTACAGCTGTTATGCATATATAGACCTACCCCTCCAATTAGTAGAAGTTCAGTCTTCAGCTGCATTATAATTTTGCTGTGTGCGGCACTGAAAGCAGTTAGGCTTCATGAACTACATTACAGTTGGCACGACCAATCATAAGCTCCCTTTCAAACTTCTGTGATCGTTTAAAATCAATGAGTTCATGTCAATAAATGCTAGACACACCCATCAATGGTTTATCTCTAGGATTCAGTAATATGTTATAATATGTATCTAAAAGTGCCTTGACAACATAAATGTGTGTAAATAATCTTGTGGTGTGCAGTATTTCAGTACAGGAGATTATTGTTGTTTTTGTTTGATAAATGCTGCACTATGGTTAACCTATAAGAAAATCAGAAATGGGGACTGACGTAAGCATGATTATCCTTCAATTCTAATATTGAACTATTAAGTGGCGGTGATCATTTATGTAAAGTTTTTATCCGTGGTATTTATCCGTGGTGATAAGTTATGTTCATTTGCATTTATGTTAATTATGGCACAAAGAAGTAAATTCACATCTGCTTTTGTTCAAAGTTCTCAAACCAACCTTATTAAAAAAACAAAACAGAAATCAAAGTTCCGAAATCCTGCATTTTCTACTTATTAATTGAATAAAGTTTGCCACTGTTTGATCTCATTTAAAAGTAATTTATATGGTTTTGCCCCTGAACTTAATAACAAAGCAGTTTGGTGCAAAATTTTAATGTGTTCAGTTTATTTGATCCATTTGAGATATTTTGTGAGCAGTGAGGTATACCTGAGGCAGATTACAATGTAATAACAACAAGGCAAAAATAGCAATAATAGCCCAGTTAAGGCAATGCAAGACTCACCACTGCATTATTTATTAAGTTTCCTCCTAGTTTACTTTAGGACATTTGCTTGGAACGTACAATGTCAGTGTGTCAGATACTGATATGGGGAGTGACAACATGTGTTCTTTGTTATGAGCTTTTTGCAGTTCCTGAAAAAGTAGCTTTTATTCATTTATCTTTAGCGACGCAGTCGATGCCAAGCGGATCATCCTGTGTAATTCTGTAAATTAGCATTTGCACAACCAGGCAAAGCGCCGCCTGTTGCTAAAAGCCGTTACTGTTTCGGAAATCTAGTGATCCCCCCCCCCCCCCCACACCCCCGGGATGTAATACTGTCAGTGTTGGTGCATAATATATGTGAAAAAATTGCAATACACTTGCATTTATTCCATTATGAAACCAAGTCTGGGAAGGTCATTTCCATAAATGCCTATCTTGTGTTTGCAGTGCATTGCCCACTGTTTTTTGATACATTTTATTATTGTTATTTGAGGTCATTTTATGTTTTATATTGTGTGAATCGACTGTAGCCAATAGTATGATGTTCTGAAATATAGCTATTATGCCACGATGGGCTGTAAGATTTATGTATGGTGAGTGTAATGAAATTGTCGCAACGCTCTCTTGAGACTTGACGGAGCTGTAACCTACACGCCTTCATAGCTGCATTGAGTGAGAGCATTAACTATAGCTAGAGAACTGAACTGAATTCCGTTCTCTAGCTGTAGATATTCCTAAAATTGAATTTAGTTGTGGGGCAAACTATCAGAACATAGTGATCTGTGTGACAATCCGGCATTATTCCATGGGAACCCATTAAAAGTAACAAATCACAATTTAAATGAAAATGAAAAATATTCAAGATATGGATTCTGTGCATCAGAGATTTGGCTCAAGAGTAGCTATGACTAATGACTTACCAGATAAATTACATTTCATTGAAATGTATTGCTGATACATTGCCTTGCAAGTACTAAAAAAAAAAAAAGACCTACAAATGACTAAAAACATTTTCTGTGTGCGTGTGCGTGTGCGTGTGCGTGTGCGTGTGCGTGTGTGTGTGTGTGTGTGTGTGTGTGTGCGCGTGGTATTTTTTAAATACAAAGCAGCGATAAAGTAGAGTTTATCCCATGGGCTTTTACATCTGAAAATGAAGACATTTTTATCTTTTATTCTTTATCTGGAGAAGTGACACACATGTGGAAATATTAATTATGGAAAAAATATGAAGGAAAAATAAATAGTGAGGCTTGTCTTCAATCCAATCTGGTAATAAAATTAAATATTGCAAACTAAGACCTCAAGGGGAATTTTAGCTTTTTACATTGCATGTGCACGTTCCACCAATCTTAAATGATTCATGCCATAAACTGCACCCTTTACATTACACTAACTGTCTGATTAGAAATTCTCAGATATTTATAATCATACCATTTAAACTGCAGGGTCTTGCTGGAGCCGCACAGTCCCTTCCTCAAGGTTACGGCAGTTGAGACCAGCCGGTGGGCTGAGCCGTCGTCAGCGGGGTGGGGGTGGGGGGGGGGGGGGGGGGGGGACCCTGTTTTTAATTTCTCTCTGCTTCCAGACCCAGACTCCAGCACGGATATACTCTGCCACATGATGCCCTTCTACAGCTATGACGTTCCTCACACCTGCGGCCCCGACCCGAAGATCTGCTGCCAGTTTGACTTCAAGAGGCTCCCTGGGGGCCGGATCAACTGTCCCTGGAGGGTACCTCCACAGGCCATCACCGACGGCAACGTCCAGCAGAGGTGACCCTGTCATAGATAACAGCAGTTTAACAGGGCGGGGCTTAATGAAGCCAGAATTAGCATGGGATGCTGCCGCTTTCACAGCCTTAATGTAGCGGCATCATGGCACGTTTTGAGTGTTTTTCTTCCCACCGGGGAGTTTTTACCTTGTTTGCTGTTTGGGGGTTCAGGCCTGGTTGTGGTTGGGCAAAATTGTGGTTGGGCTTGTTAACTAGATCCTCCCTGGTTGGGCTTGTTCACTAGGCCCTCCTGCGTGGGCTTGTTCAGTAGGCCCCACCTGTGTGGGCTTGTTCACTAGGCCCTCCTGGTTGCTGTGGTGGTAATCTTTCCTTTATTGCTGCTGCAATTGTTGCTCGTGTTATGCTTTACTTTCTGTGGCAGAGAGAGGAAATGAGGCAGGCACTGATGCAGTTTCACAGTACTCTGAAGTAGACAGTGTATTGTTCCTGTGGAAGCATTGGTCCCTCTCCACCTGATTGCATACATCTTTTGATCTGGCTTAAAGTCCATATTTCCAGTGAGCAATGCAACGATAAGGTGACTCCAATTAGTAAGGGAAATCATTGTGGGTTGCTTTGCCATCCATTCTTGCACAACTGAAAGAATGGCTGATCTCTTGTTTTATTCTACATGCTTGGGTAGTTCTTTCACTAATTTGTGTTTATCCCACTTGGCGAAATGGACATGCCGTAACACATTAAGTTAGGCTTTAGGGTGTGAATTTCTTTTATCTTCTGAATTTCTTGAAAAAAATTCAGAACTACAAGAAACTTTAATTTGGAGATCCCGTTCTTTGTTGGGGAAAATGTCATATATTTGAATAAAAGTCAATAAAACAGCAGCATGCACACTTCCAAAATAAAACGGATTTATTAGTAATAACTTACAACTGATTTATTTTTTACATTACAATTTATTTATTTGGAATGCAAGGTATACCCTGGTCAATATTTGAACCTTTTGATTTTATAGTGTCCTCCCTCAAATTGCAGATCATAATTCTAAAACCTATTTCGCACATAACTTGAACATTTATCATTATTGTATGGCTTTTGAAGGAGAAATAAATTAGAGAACCGCAAGTTGAATTGAGAGAGCATATATACTGTATAGGCCCTTTGCAGTGCAATGGTTTAGTACCTGCCGTGTGTGACAGATCTGAACATGCTGTTCTACCAGGTGGAAACGAACCCAAGGTAGGGAAGCCTCAAGGGTCCCCAGACTTTTTGGGAAGCATATACCGAAAGATATTGGGGTCTCAAAATGCTATGATTTAAAAGGAGATCACAGTATGTATGCACTTTCATGGTTGTGACCTAAATAAAATGACGGCTTTTACTCCAGGGGAAATTAAATTGATTATGATTTGTGTTAAAACATTTTACAGCCTGCAGTTTCACTGAAAACCTCAAATGAAAAAAAAAATTTCCACTGCAAAAAAAGTCTGTATTTTAGTCTTGAAAAGAGACTTAAAATCTTTTCTTTCTTTTTTTTCCTCAAGTAGAAAATATTAGCTTGTTTTAAGTTACTGTCTGCTTGGCAAGTGGAAAATCTTGAAATGAGTTCATTGGCAATATTGTTATCGTATTTAGTAAAAAAATAAAACAAAATAAAAATAAAAATTGAAATAAGATTTTAAGGACTTTATTTTTCGGCAAGCTCATGGCGTGCGTCGAGCTATCATAGTCAATTGCGTAGCACATGGCGCACTGGGCGTGGCTACTGAATTTAGTTATTTTCGGAGCAGAGGCGAGGAGTGCACAGTTGACATCACGCTGCGCAGGTTTAAAATTGGCTGGGTTATGCTGAACATTTATCAGTGGATTTGCTTCAGCTGGATTCAACCATAGTTAATCAAATTACCTCTTTTCGGTCCTTTCAAGAGCCATGTGCATTGCGACCCGGCGTATTGGGTTAGGGTTAGGGTTATGTTGTTAGCAAGCTACCAGAAAAGATGACCAAAATGTCGGCAGGTCGGACCAAAGATATATATATATATATATATATATATACTAGTACTAGGAATCTTTTTCTGGTAGCTTGCTAACAACATTGAAGAAAATAGTATAGGCTACTTTATAAATAATTTTAATTACACAAAAAAAAAAAACATACGAGGACTGGTTATTTTTTGTATTGACAGAATCAGCTTCTTTCGCGGTCGTATACGTGCTGGAAGTGTCATTTTGAAGCGTGAAAATACATGCCGAAAATGTCACTTCGCCGATGCGCTGGCTCGCCACCTGCCATGCGCCAGCCGGAAAATAGAGCCCTAAGTCTGAATATAAGACTAAAATACTTGTTGAGATTGAGATTTTTTAGTCTTTGCCGTATGCTGTTAAGGGTAGGCATATTAAAATGTGCTGGTGTCACCTATGAGGATACTCTATTTTCTGTCAGCATGTTACAATCCCACGCCCTAAAGCGAGTGATGAAGTCATGCAACAAGTCATTCATATAATCGGCACATGATCCTTAAAAGCATTTGACACAATGAGAAATGGAGACGTAGATGAGACGTAGAATGATGCATTTTGGGCTTTCCTGGGAGTGAGACTGAAGTAGGCCAAATGCTGATAAAAATTTGATTGTGGCTGGTAAGATTCTTTCCTCTAGTAGCCACTTTGGCAGGTAACAAACCAGGTTGTGTTATATTGTAAAAGGTAATATGGCTGGTAAAATATTGAAGATGGCTGGAGATTTTCAGAATGCACTCTGACACTCTGACCAGCGAGTGAAAAATAAAATTTCATGCCCCGTTTCAAATGCACAAAATAGTTTAAAATCTGATCACGTTTTAGCTTTTCAAACAAATTAATATAATTTCAATATGGATACTTACTGCAGTAACAGTAAAGAGCTCCTTCAGTTTAAAGTTATGGTGCAGGGTGGGTTCTCCTTCATATGCAGCACTTTTCCATAACTGTTGAGGTGAATTTTGCTGTGAACAAAGCTGACACCCCCTTTTCTTCTCGTTGAAAGGGCCCATATGTTGTTGGATCAGTACCGAAAGAAATCCAGTCTGTTCCGTACCAAGGTGGTACTGGTTCCCCTGGGGGATGACTTCCGGTACACGGAGGCCTTGGAGTGGGACCAGCAGTTCCAGAACTATCAGAAGCTCTTTGACTACATGAACTCCCAGCCTGAACTGCATGTCAAGGTCAGTGGCGTTTTCCTCCTCTCTGGCTTTAACCTATAGCCTGATAGCAAAGGCACACAATGTTCATTCTATTAAAAGGATTGGCAGTATACAATATGCCCAAACTTCACATTGTCAATCAACTCATAAATAGACAATACTTCAGTTGCGCGGTTATAGTATTAACGCAATTTCTTTTCACTGGTTAGTGGTTCCTTCTCTTGGGAATTCCGAAATTAGTTAGCAGCAAAACACAGTTAGATAATTATTGATATTAAAGTTATTTGTTGCTATGCTGTTTTGATATGTTAAGGCATATTTACAGAATTCTTATGTATATAATGTTCAATTTCCAAAGGAATTTTTCGGTGACAATTCCTTGACTGTTTTATCACGGTTTTGCAAAAATACAAACAATTTTTTTATATATTTCAGTTCTTTTAAGTTTATTTTAGGTATATCAGGAAAAATCACTTTTTTCAACGTCAATTGCTCCTACTTTGCCTAATCTTCACGGGTCTCGAGGTGCGGTGGGAAAGCAAACACGAACACGCTCCAAGAACTGTTTTAGTCCCCGTTATGGATAGTTCCTGCCCTACAACCCAGTGTAAAAGGGGCTAAAGAGCCATTATGTAAATGACTCCAGCTGCAAACTTCCATATTTAAATGAGAGATTTAGCATGGTTGGAATGGTTAGGAATAGGCTACTGTTACACTGCACAAGCTGGCGGTTTATGGATATAAACTGATTTAAGTTTATGGATATTCCAAACGCACTCGTGTGTCCATACGCCCCATCGGTCAGAATAGAATGGACGCACCAGTGTGTCCGTACGTGTCAAAGAGTTAAGAACAAAGAGTCAGCGCACCTGACCAGTTGGACTCGGAGTAAGCTGCCGTAGACTGGCTTCTTCTAGTGACTTGCTCCACGTCATCTCCTATTTCGCCCAAAAGACGTAAAATGGCAACGCTAGGTGATTTGTATCTATTATTTTTTGCCTCTGACATTCCAAAGATATT
Source organism: Synaphobranchus kaupii (assembly GCA_029718625.1). Lineage (NCBI taxonomy): Eukaryota > Metazoa > Chordata > Actinopteri > Anguilliformes > Synaphobranchidae > Synaphobranchus > Synaphobranchus kaupii. Next base: position 26,095,253 of record CM056392.1, on the reverse strand, counting down.
TAGAAGAGTGGAAAATACCCACTCTCTACGTTGTGGGCTTTACTTGCTACGACGTCTCCTTCTTGGTGCAATGGCGGCCATCGTCTTATCGTTTGTGTGTCTTTTAATACCATGTTTAAAAACATGTATTTTTTTCAGGCTTTTGCTTCTTCATTTCCCTTGTGGGAATTCATATTCATCACTGGTCACCTTCAATACGGTAATTGTGGATTGTAGATTGTACATGTCTGTGGAGGTTAAACTTCTCCAGCCTTTCCCGAATGAAAGAGCACTTGATCAATGCAGACCTTTCACTCTTTTAATGACTAAATTCTGAGAGGTACTCAACATCTTGGGTATGGATCATTTGTCAACTGCATATGCATACAAATCATATTATACTCTTTTTTTTTTCCCCAAACACATTTTCCCCCAGAAGAGACCACAATGTTTTACCACAATAATAGGGATATATTTGAAAATTGATTTTACGGTTGGAGGGATTTGAACTTGATTATACACTTCTGTATTATTTATCATATTTTCAGCTTTTCAGTGAGTGCCAGAAAAACGGAATATTATATAAAAATGACGTCTGTTATTTGTGATGGTCGTACATGTGTGTCTTGCAGCATAATTGAGAATCCTTTTTACTTGCCTTCGCAGGCCCAATTTGGCACTATTTCAGATTACTTTGCGGCTGTCCGCAAAGCAGCCGGTGTTGACTCAGTGAAGAGTAGCAGTCCAGCATTGCCGGTGGTGAGCGGGGACTTCTTCACATACGCAGACAGGGATGACCACTACTGGAGTGGATTTTTCACATCCCGTCCATTTTACAAAAGGCTGGACCGAATGTTGGAGTCGCACCTGAGGTAGGCTGAACGATACACCTCTGCTATGAAGTTTTATATTTATATCTAAAGAGCCTAATACCCTTTTCAAAGCAGTACTAGGGATTTTTTAAATTATAAAATATAAAGGGGTGTATTAAAGATATACTGTGAAGTCAGGTTATCGAATGAAAGATGAGAATGAAGGTGGGGGGAGGGGGGTTGGGGGGTTGGGGGGGTGGGGAGGGGGGTTGGGGGGTGGGGAGGGGGGGGTGGGGAGGGGGGTTGGGGGGTGGGGATGGAAGTAGGGATCGTGGAAGGGTGGGGTCTCCAGGCGCAGCGCAAACATTCATTGCAAAGAGTTAGCCCTTTTTTCTTTCTAAATGTACAGCTACTCACTCTATCTTGCTAAATGATGTTTTCCTATGAAAAAGTGGGCGGTAGACGGATTAAAAAGAGTACTGCCAAGTCAACGCAGCTAATTTTTAAATGACTATACGGTACAGTGGTTCGTCTAAACGTACAGCCTAATGCACTACGCGCAACTGAGAATATTTGAGAGGTGGACATTTTCGACAGTGATCAGCCTAACTATTTGAAAGGCGGAGAGAAAAAAAAACGGAATTGGAATTCTCCTAGAGGAAGATACGGGAAGTTGCTCTGGTTCTGTCACATATATTGAGGGATGGCATTTACGGAAAGTGGCACTCCGGAATCTCACCCGGTCCCCCCAAGCGTATTAATATCACTGACAGCGTCACTGCTGGGGCAGACATTAATTATGGAATTTAATTGAACACAGTTTAACAGCTGAAGCCTGAGAGGGGGGTGTAAGCCTGCTCCTTGCATAAACGATGTAGACACGCAGCGCACTTCGCACAACAGTTCCTCCCACGGTTTGGGTTTGTCACTTGAATATATCACGCACACCGAGGGGAAAAGGCATCATTTCCCGTGGTACAGCGAGAAAGTAGTTGCGCAGATTAACATTTCACTTGTAATGCGCTTTATTGTTTTTATTTATTTATTTTCATCAGCAAGTTTGCGTGCTTTTAATTTGCTGCTCCCCGGTATTTGAGTGTGTGACTAAACTGATGATGACATATGGGACAAGGATCTCTCATACCAGAGGAAAGGTAGTGGGATACTGATAGATATGTTTAATTCATTTAATCACATACCCTGCTGCAAGGTGGCATGAAAGATTGCCATCAGTTTGTCAGTTATCTCGTCCGATCAAAGCTGAGAGGCTGAAAGGCCAATGATTGTGACTCTATTTGCCTTCCCTACACAGTAGTCATTTAGAGTCCAATGCTTGTTTCCAAGAATCTGAATTTCGCGTGTATAATGGTTGTTATTTTTGATTTGATTATCTTATTACTATTAGGTCCGATATTACTAAATGATCTGTAATTCAGATACATCTTTCAAGTGTGCATCGTTTGTGTTTGGATAATGAAAATACAGCCATACAGGCTTTTTTTGGTACTGACAGAAGCCTAAATGGCCAGCCATGCATTCTCTAAGCCAGGGGTCTTCAACCTTATCCCGCAAGGGCCGGTGTGGGTGCGGGCTTTTGTTCCAACCAAGCAGTTACACACCTGATTCTACTAATCAATCACTAGAGTCTTTGCTAAGGACCTTGATTAGTAGAATCAGGTGTGTAACTGCTTGGTTGGAACAAAAGCCCGCACCCACACCGGCCCTTGTGTGATAAGGTTGAAGACCCCTGCTCTAAGCCATTCATGAGGAGTAGAACTTGTGTTGCAAACTCTTCAGTAGCCATCATTTTTACTGGCATGGCTCCAGCACGGCAAGGTCTAAAATACATTGCTAACACATGAGCTTTTTCACATACTGTGTCTTTATTTGAACAAATGGATAAAGGAACCTGACTCAGGCACTCGCATGTGAGCTTGAATTTGAATATAAAAAGGCTAGAAAGAGGATTGAATGTGTTGTTTTTCACTCTGAAAGAAATGGTATCTCATTAGCAAGTTAGCTAATACTAGTGTTTGAAAGGCTGTTACTAGCACACCTATAAGTATGTATCTTGGGAGGTAAAAATGCAATGCTGTAGCGTCTTTTCCCTTCCAATCTCTGTAATTCTGCTGTGACTGATCGGAGCTGGAGATCTTTGCCACATTTAAAGCACGGCCAAAAAAGAGGGCGCTGAAAAGCCTAACTTTGTCACTGTCCTGCTCTCGCAATGTAGTGTTGGAGATGATGGGATCTAATACCGCTGCCCTCGTTTCCATCCAGGGTCCTTGTCACCCGGTATTTACACGCCTTTCTAGCGGTCATCCTTTGCAGGTCAGGTGATAAATTGCTTGCCGCCTGCTTTGATGCAGCGCTTCATGTGTGTAATGGGGTTCGGTGTGTTCCCGGTCGGCACGGAGGGTCACAGCTCGTGCCGATCACCGTGACGGGAAAGTCGCCTGGCAAGTGCTCATTTTAGCAACGGGAGAGCGAGGCTCTGTGAACCCATCATGGGTGGATTCGTCCCAAGTTGTTAGGACAGATCTGTGGCTCATTAAGTGTTTTTTTTTTTTTTTTCTAGACTGGGCCCAAATGTGCAATGGATTGTTTTGTTACCACGAAGGCAGCATTGTATGACAGTCAGCTGAATCTCAGGGGAAAGGAGTGAGGGTTCATGGTGGGTCAGTATTGTACTTTGGGGAGACTGCAAATACATGTATGGCCAAGCGGAATCATCTCTGCGTGATTCTATAATGAAAGGATGGTTTTTCTCTTTCATTAGCTGGTAAAGTTAAAGCATTTTTATTCAACTTTGCCGTACTGTTTTTCATATGTTATTGCTAATTGTCGTAAAAGAAGGTAAAGCCCAGCATTTTGGGAAGCCTGTCCGGGCAGCGTATTCGAAAGTGTGTTGCATGACTGAATGGTCCTGTGAATTTGCAAGTTAAAAAAAAAATGCAGCAAAGCCTATTGATTGCAGGTCCCTCCCCGTATCTTCCCTTTGGTTTCTCAGTTCTCCTGCTGTGCCCCTGTGGCTACTGGTGTGACCTGCTCAAGTGTATCAACCCCTTAACAGTTTCCTGCCTTTCCCATTTGAATGTACAATCATTAAAGATGAGTCAAATTATATCCAATATATTTGAGAAGATTATGAAGCGTGACTAATTTAACCATTTCCAATTTCTATGCTAATTTCCTCTTGCGTACCAGGGGAAGGAATCTGCAGGGGTCTGTTTAAAATGGCCATTTATGGGATGTAGCACTGAGGAGTACTTGGGTTTCAGTCCTATAACCAGGAGCTTAACCTGCATCATTGCTTTGAGATTCCATCTCAAGTAAGTGCTCGGAGGGGCATGTGCGTATTGAGGGAGGGGGGTACACCAAAAAAAGAACATGCTCTCAAGCAAGATATCACGCTCACAAACATGTCACATTGCATTTTTTCACGTGTCATATGTAGAGCATTGTTAAATGTTCGTATCCCACCGTAGAATCCCCTGATGTCGCAGTGTATTCTGATGTTTTTTGACTTGGGTTGTTTCGGGTTGATGTGGGTTGACGTGCCGCCATGGGGTCCAATGCCTCCAGCTCATCAAGCTACCTCGCAAACAGTCAACATTTGAGCTTGCTTTGGGAAGCACAAGTAAACTAAAAAAAGTTTGAGTGCAAAGAAAAACAAAACTAAAAAAAAAACAATTGGCGGCCCTCTCCAGACAAAAATTGCGTACAGTGGTTGAGTTTTGAGATTTTCATTTTAAATGTAAATCCTGTATATCTTGCCGGTTGGCAAATTTATGAATTTTTGGCTGACTTATGTTTATGTCTGAAATCCATAATATTTGCCAGCCAGCAAAATGCACGGTGTTTCAGAGCTCTTAGTCTCATTAGTGTTAGTGAGACTTTTAATGTAAAATGTACATTTTAGATTAGGACTAATCCGAGCATATTTCAGATACAGTGCCTAAAGGCAGTGCAATCAAATCAGTCTGCCTCTAGCGCCAACTGTATCCCAATATCCAAATGAGCCATTCACAATAATACAAACCTCAAGACAAAAGCAGGCCTCTCCCCAAATAATGGTATAGTGACGCTGCGCCGCCATGACGGCGTGCCAGCGCCACCTTGTAGTGAAACAAGTGACACTTTTAAAAAAAATCTGTGTAATCCATCCTGTGTCATGCAAGCGACCTATAAATTAGAACTAGCACATCTCTGATTTTCATTCGTCTTAGACAACTAGGAAAGCTGTAAAATTAACTATGATGTGTGTATTTCTCCGGGGAAAGCGAGGAGTGGCTCTGACGAATTACGCTTTGACGATTTACCTCCGCATCCACCGTATGTCTGGCAGAAGTATACTATTAAAGTATTAAAGTATACCAATATGCGATCCATTACATACTATTTATAGAACTAATCATATCCACTATTAACTTTTCCCCCCCAAATGCTGGGTACATTCAGAGAGCTTTAACTCGACTTTACAGATTTATTCTAACTAATAAGTATAGTCAGTCTGCATTCAGCCTTTTTCAATCGACCTGCTGTCTCCCCTATAAGGCAATTTTCTATTTAAATGTGGTCTCGGAACCCAGGCGGTCAGATCTCGAGAGATTGTAAAATGTTCTCTCTCTGCCATCTGGGGACACCACTAGCTGTTACTGCAGTAAGCATGCCTGGGCTGTGCCGGTTTTCAAACTGTCAGATTCTAATTTTGGGGCTCGCAGAAGGACATTTGCATTTCGAGATGCTCTTATCCAGAACGATTTTACATAAGTGTATACATATAGGTTTCGGCAACAAACAGTGCTCATGCTAAGTCCTCAGGGCCTTGACCGATAGTAGTACTCAACGCATAATCTTACAAAATAGGGCTCGATGCCACAGCAGTTACAAGAGGGAAATACAAAATAGTATTACTTGGAAGCGGATGGATTAGAGGATGTCGTTTTAGATAGGTAAGGCTTGTAGACCCATGTGAATCGCTCAGAGTTCAGCATTAGGTGACTCAAGGTGCAGTTTAAATAAGTGCGTTTTTTATTCTGCAGTGGATGATTGGCCGTGAATCTGGTGTCTTGATTATAGCGAGGAGCTCATTCCACTACTGGGGGTCAGGATAGAGAAGATGGAGTGTGACATATTAGACGCATACTTTTCCTCGCTATTCAACCACTTCCCTGTGTCTAATACTTTATGTTTGAATCACTGGTGTGAATTACCTCACTGGGTTAATGTAATGTCCTCATTGGCTCATCATGTCAGCCAATACTAGAGAAGAGAATGGCTTCAGTCACTTTCTGTGCTTACTCGTTTGGTTCAAAATTTTAAAAATCTAACGTAAAATTGTAGCATAAGTGCCCCGCTAAGTTTTGGCTAAATGGCAGTAAGTCATCAAGGGTCTGAGGTATCAAACGAGCCTCAAACCATCACTCTGCTCCCAGATATGCAGTAGATATGGATGGATAACTTGAAGGGTTGTTTTCCCCTGACTTATTATGTTCAATATGAAAATGAGTCAGGAGAAACAACCCTTAAAGTGATCCATCCATATCTACTGCATATCTGGCAGCAGAGTGATGGTTTGAGGCTCGTTTGATACCTCAGACCCTTGATGACTTACTGCCATTTAGCCAACCATGGGTTCCATACTATTCCCGTGTAATTTACTTAATATAGTCCCACCCCCCAATTCCCATAGAGATCCATTCAAATGCTGAGAAGTTATAGTATCGCTTGTTAGAGTACCTGAAAATAAGATAGCAAGAGTTTTCCAAACTTTAAAATTATTATATCTAATAATTGGACAATCATTTACACCTGTTTTGTGCACCAGACATCAATTTTAATCAATATATTTGATAGTAAAGGGAGGGGTGTACTTACTTTTTCCTTACGAGGAATTTGCATTTATGTTCATTTCAATTGCATTTCAAGTGACTCCAAAGTCTACTTTTTTAGCATCATTTGTTGAATTAGTTTAATCAATCAATATGGTTGAAATTAAAATAAAATAAACTTGTGTCCAGATGTGTCAAAAAAACTGACTACCGTTTGAGGGTGTACTTACTTTTTCACATGACTGTATGTATGGTTCTCTCTTCTTTAGCCTGAATGGCGCGAATGTAAACAAGTTGCGCCAAGAGCTACAAATGTCAGTGCAACCACCCACCCACCCACGCATGTTTTATATGTCATTTTTCAAACTCTATTTGGTGTGACTGGTTTCATTTCATACTGCAGAAAAGTACAAAGTGGCACACACTGAAGCTAAGAGGTGAACAGGGAACAGCTAAATAAAAGAGACCGATATGATAAATATGCATCGATATAGCTGTGAGGTCGCTTACATTTTTCATGGACCTGTCGCTCTTTAATGCAGACGGATTACTAAGAAAACATGGAAGTAGGTCAGTGGCACAAAACATAAATCTTGTAGCCATGACATCTCTGATTAGGGTGACGTATTAAATGCAAGGAGGTTGCAGCTCTGCCTTGGCTTAAGTTAAGGCCACTAATTCACACGCGTAAAAACTAATTCTCTTGCTCGGATGGATTGTGTTTGCGCTTGGCTTGTTCTCGGGCCAAATTTCCTCTCATTGCACGTACGACACCAGCATGGGGGAACACGGCATCAGCAGTAATCCTGGTGTTTTTCCTCTGCTTCACAGACTGGTTTCAGAGCCATGGCTAAAGGCATTTTAATGCAGTGCGTGTAGTAATTGCATTATGCAATGTGGTGTATATCAATGTGAAATTGTATTTGTCCCAATGTGATAAGTTCATTCATTATGAATGTTCTCGGTTGTCTGGGCCAATGCACTGGAACCTTGCATAGGGAAGGGCTGTCATGGCCCCATGGTCTGGAACAGATGGACACACACTTAGCTGTTACAGTATTTTATACAGTGTGATACACAATGCATTTCGTTTTAAATGTTCAAACCCCAATAGTATGTAAAATGCACATAAAAGCAGAAAGCAGTGATTTTTACATTTTATTTTACATATATTTAATTGAAATCAGTACAAAGAAAAGATGTTTCATGAAAGAATACCTTACCCGGACCACTTCGCTAGGACTAACCCGAGATAAGGAGGACTGGAGCACACAGAGCTCAGAGCAAAAAGACTGACGTTTCGACGTCAATGACGTCTTGAGTACCTATAGTCCTTTTTTATATAGCCGGCCTGTAGCACGTTTGGGATTACCCCCTTTTTAGAAAGGATGTTTCATGTTTTACCTTATGAACTTTATTGATTTTTGTAAATATACGGTAATTCCAAATTTGATGCCTGCAACACGTTCCAAAAAAGTTGGGACGGGCAAAAAAAAGACTGGGAAGTTCAAAAAACACCTGTTTGGAACATTCCGATGCCATCATGACTGGGTATAAAAGGATATCAAAAGACTCTTGATATCTTATTGCCGGGTGCCAAGCCGGCCTAGAAGAGCAAAAGTCGCTAACTGACTGACTGATGTCTACCTTGTTGAAAGTCACGCGAGAAGTGGCGTAAATAGGCAGAGTAAATGGTGGTAGTATACTGATCTCGCAGTGTTTGTGTGTAAGCACGGTTACCTAACAACCGACAACACTTTTTTCTTATCGCACACAGCTGATTGGTTGGGTAAATAGACCGGTTTCTAAGCAACATCACAGTAGACGTGCACACAATGCTGGGGCAGAATATTCAATATATTCAACTTTGTACTGAGCCACTGACTCTGTGTACCTCATGTGGCTTACTTCCTGTACTTGCCATTATTGGGGCTTTAGTAAAATGCATAAAGAAAAAGCACCGTTTAATTTCTTATTAAATTATAAACTTGGAAAATACATACGCACAAATACGTGAATTAATTCATTCTTTTCAGTGGAGGTTCTGTATTAAAGGTCCACAATTGACTTCTCTTTTAAAAACTTGGTAAATATAATACATTAAAAAAAATTTTGTTACGTAAAATACTATTGAAGTTTCATGTTATTTACATTATTAATGTCAAAGACCATCGTAATGGCCAAATATGTCTCTCTTGGGATTTTATCATCATTTGTCCTTAGCTTTGTCTAACAATTAAAATCAAATAACAAACACAGTTTGGTAAGGTCTGCAGTCAGTAATCTCACAAAAGTTTGATGATAATACGTAATGCTTGTTAGTCAAACCTAAGAGCAAATGTTGATTGAATATAGGCCTTTCATTTAAAATGCAATGTGGATTTAAATATTTAAATATAAGCAAAAGGTTTGCTCGGTACCAATGGCTCAAGACTGGTGATTAGAGTTTATGCTATTTTTCCCTTCAAATGATGGAGATTGAATTTTTATATATATATATCAAAATACATTTTTAACATCACTCTATTGGTGGTATGTTGATTTACAACTGATATACTTGTATGAATCATTTTGATGAATTTTTTCAGTATCAGTCATACTAAACAGAAACTGGCAGTTGTGCAGTAAAATATTTACTGGATTTTCAAGCCCCTGTTCCTGATTTGAATCCACTTTCATCTTCAGAGTTTCCATCTGTACGAGTCATTCACATTTAAATTGATTGAGGTCAAGAGGTCAATTGGAAACTCACTGTTCACAGCTATTGCTAGCTAAGATAGGTCTGTAGCTAATTAGCTAGATACTTACATATGGTCCCAGCTTGATATCTCTGCATATCGCCTGTATTGTCAGTTTCATCTTAACATTGACTGTTTTAACTATTTGGGTCGTCTGAAATTGAAAGCTACTTGCATCTGCAGCTACAGGTGAAGATCAAGAAATATTAGGCCTACTGAATCCCAAAAAAAAAAGAAATATTTATTATTATTTTTTGTCAGTGAGCCTTTATTGAATAGCACTCTGGAGAACTGAAGGTTCACCTAGAATTCAGGATATTTGAAGTCAACGCTTTTGCGTAGCCTAGGGAATAATGCAAAAAGGCTAGAGAAGCTTTTTTCATGCAGAGGAAATGAATTAATATCAGGTCACTACCTTACTAACAGAAACCTTGTGAGATGAGCTCATACTGCATTATTGAAGTGAAATTACATCCATTTTGAGTGATTAGTACAGTGCTGTATCTAGGAATAGATACCTTATAGGCAGTGTGTTGTAACATTGTAGGGAAAACATTGGGTTGAATCACTTTCCATTCTGAGGGCCAGATTCAGAGTTGAGATAAGCACGCGCAAATGGGACTTGCTCCCGAAATTCCGCATAGCTTAAGCCATTCGTGATTCCGACATTTTGACTTATCCGCTGTTTTAAGAATCTCTCCAGTATATACGTGTGCGGGTTGGAGATTTCTTGAAAATGAGGCGTGTTTGCAACATACGCATATTCAGAGTTTTCACTTAATCATTTTTTTACGTGCCACATTATTCAGAATAAAAAGGTGGTTTATGTCTAGCGCCGCCAATAGATGATTATACAAAATAACGCATCTTTGCAAAAATGGATATTAGAATGAGTGCTTCTTCTTTGAAAATAATATTAGTCTTATTTTCCTTTGCCTGACCTACTTGCAATTATCAAAATCAGCTGTCATAAAAATAAAAATATGTTAAAGTAGGCTATGATTTACCGTCTGGTATATCATACCAGACCAATATTACTTTAGCCTATATAGATTAATTGATAGACAGTGTCTGGATCATATTCGATTTGACAGAGACGATTTTGTAGCCTACTTGTCAGCACTGCTGCTCAAAAGTTATTAGGAAGCGCAAAGTAACTCCCCGCAGTGTAGATCTACCAGTGCTCCAGGTAAAAATCTCTCTCCTTCCTGGCCACATCCTTCCAGTGTGTGACACATGCACTCAAAAAATAAATTGTTGGACAGTGGTTGCAAGTAATGGGCTATTATTAAGTACATGTGACTTCAACTGGTTAAGTTGAAGACGTCGCATATAGGCTATTATGTTAAACCACCGTACATGACTTTATTAGGTAAATCGTCAAAAAAAGTAAATCCAGCAATTTATTTGTTTACTTAACTTAACACTGTCCAGCAATTATTTTTGATTGTTTGATGGGTATATCCCCGTTGTCAATAGGAGCTATGATCATTTTATCAATGTGATGTATTCATACGTTCACTGCCTTCCCCATCATGCAAGAGTGCAAAGGCAGAATTTTCCAAAAGGCAAATGCAGTTATTAAAGCACTGTCACTGACACGTTGGCAACCCAGTGGGCGGGTACAAGAAACGGGTAATTAGACTATCATGCCCTGTGCCACCCACCTTTTGAGAAACGCACCCACGTAGCGTAGGTTAGAATACGGCATATCTCAGTCCGCGCAGAAGAGGCACTTAAGCGCATGACCTTAAGTTGGTCATCTCTGAATCTGGCCCTGAGAGTGTAATATTCCTGCTAAATCCATGGTAATGGCTGGATGAAACATTGAGTGTCGTATCATTGAATATAGCATATTGAAGTAAGGCATTGCGTTAAGTTGCTTCAGTCATACAATAAATACTTCTTTATATTGAAGGACCGTGTAACTTTTGCCTCATCTTTGCTTGTATATGCCAGTAGTATGTATGTTTAAGTTCTACTTTATTGACCCTGTGGGGTAATTTGTCCTCTGCATTTGACCCATTCTAAGTACTTGGGAGCAGTGGGCAGCCACAGTGCAGCGATCGGGGGTCAACTCCAGTTCTGAGGCCAGTGCCTTGGTCAAGGTCAATGGCAGGAGTATACCTAACCTATGTCTGGTGTGGGAGGAAACTGGAGTACCCAGGGGAAACCCACACGAACACAGGGAGAACATTCAAACTCCACGCAGAAAGGACCAGTCTCAAACCAGGAACGTCTTTGTTTTGCGTGGCGCCTGTGCTAACCACTGCACCAGCTTATTACGAAGCCCTGAATGCATAATGTAATTACAGGTCTTTGCGTACATGATGTACAATGCACTCTTACGTAATTGCGCTTGCTTGTCTATAACTCTAATGTGTTCTAATCTAAACCTTTATTTCCCTCCTGAAATGTTAGGATGGGATTCAGTAAAGCATTAAGTCCATGTATGGGAATGGGATACGATCAATGTTTGTGCTGCTGGGCATGTTTTAGGCTGGGTGTGCAGTTTCAACCCGTTGTGCTAGAAATCGATTTGCAGCTTTTGCCCTAACCTTATCATTCTGAAATAAGTTTGGTATAGAGTAATACTTTTAAGGTGTACTTTCAACCGCACGTCATGGTAATTTAGTATTATGTTTTTTGGAAAGTGTCTTTTTCCTGCAAAAAAGATAAATAAAGACGTCTGAAGAGGAGTCGTCCTACTTTTCTTTTCTTTTTTTCACGGCCCTCTCCAACATGCCGAAACGCAAACGCACAAAGATTTGTTTGAAAGGCTGCAGGAAGAACGCGCTGCTCAGAACCAGGCCGTATTTCACAGTAAATTACGCTGCCAAAGAGCCAGGCTCCTTGACATGGAATCGTGGCAGGGCCTCATTTGAATGAGGCTTATGAAAGCGATATTGCATTTAGTCCAGGAGATGGAGTGACTGGGGGGTAAGATAATCATACATAAGTAGTAGAGAAACAGAAGATTAACACTGATGTCAGTGTGCAGCGTTAAGCATTTGTGGTGGTGTGTAATTAAAGCGCTACTCCATAGACAGTGACAAATGTCACCTTCCATTGAAATGGGTAATTTCTTTACGAAATGCACATACAGTATGATTAAGCCTTTCTCATACTCTCAATGGACACCCACAGAAGATCATATTGTTATATTTTCTTATTGAATGTGATATCAGTAGAAAGAGGTTTTTTTTATTTTTGAAAGAATGCTGTTAATTTTGTAGGAATATATATGCACTCCAAATATATATATGCTCTCCAAAAGTGTTAGGACAGTGGCACATTTTTTGTTGTTTTGGCTCGGTTCTCCAGCACGTTGGACTTGACATGGAACAGTGACTGTGAGGTTAAAGTGCGGACTTTCAGCTTTAATTTGACACACCATATTGGGTGAAACATGTAGCAATTGTAGCAATTTTTAGTTTGAAAGGATACAATGACAGTGAGGTTGAAGTGCTGACTGTCAGCTTTAATTTGAGGATATTTCCATCCATATCGGATGAACCGTTTAGAAATTCTAGAACATTTTGTACATAGTCCCCCCATTTTAGGGTACCAAAAGTAATTGGACAAATTAACATAAACTTAAAGTCATCATATTTAATATTTGGTTGTATATTCTTTGCCTACCATGACTTGCTGATGTCTGTGACCCAACAACATCAAAACACTGTTGATATCTTATTTTCAGGTACTCTTACATGCAATACTATAACCTCTCTGCATTTCAATACATCTTTATGGGAATTGGGGGCTGAGACTAGATTAAGATGTACTGTACGCTTCACATCTTAATCAGTCCTGTTTGCCGTCAGCGACCAGGCCTTAGGGAAAACGAGCAAGGACTGTTTTTAACATTCTTTTACCGTCTTACTGTCTGTTACCTCCACAATACGTTAATTCCCTATTTAAGGCAGAAAAGCGATGATCTGACAAGGCCGTTATTTAGTTTTATCCTGTAATTTGGTCCCTTCAAGTAGATCTTCTGTACAGCATTGCCAAAGTACTTTGCTAGAACTCAAACTGTATATTTTGTGAATATTAAACAAAAAAATCTACTTGCGAAGCACAGAAATACAATGTAAAGAATTTCAGGGGCAGTCTGATCTTTAAGGAAGAGGACTATCAATCCAATTCCAGCAATTGAACAGAATGACCAATAAGAAAAGTGATCACCATGATTTCATGAAAACAACTTCAAGTACATAATCAATCAAGTTTAATTAGCATCCTAATTATCAGTGTTTTCCATAGTGTGTCTGATGTATTGTATATCACTTTTGACAAAAAGATAAATTACATTACATATTAAGTGCACTTTGTGCTGGTTGAATACCAATTTCCCTTTTACCTGGTAATACACTGATCAAAACAACTGTATGGAAATGCCTTCTATACACAGAGCATTTTTATTTTGCATATGCAAGAAATAGTCATTTGATTTGTATTGTGACATTTTAATACTTGGCAAAGTCTGCTTTAATTCCCATACTCCCTGCATCCCAGTAGTTCAAGCATAAAAGGGGATTAATCAATTTTGTAATGGGTGTAAATTACAATCAGTAGATTCAGTAGAGCTGTAAATGGCACCAGTACAAACACATTCAGTTATTGTGATTATTGATGTAACACCATCTATAAAAACATCAATATATTTGGTGTAATAAGGAGACACAGAGGATTATTGCTGCTTTGAGAACCACTTCTCAATGCGGATTTCACTCATAAATATATTTAAATGAGAAATTATTTGCATTTTTGTGACTGCTGTTGATGTTGTTTGCATTGTTATATAGGTATATGGAGTTCAGGATGAACGCTTACCACTGATGCTATGAGTACTGTCTAACTCTTTAACCATATTAATGGTATAAGCAAATCTATACCTCTGCCAACCCTATAACTAAAGGTGTTCCCATTACTACCATTTATGGTCTTTTGGTCTAAGTGGTATAGCAATTAAGGATGTTTTTTTGGTTGAAACCAATTTCTTCCCCTGTAAGTTTCTGTACCGTCTTGTGAATTGTAATTTTAACCACTGGCTAAGAATGTACTGAAATATCAGCTGTATGCCCACCAACAGAATGAGTATAGGATGAAAAGAATGCCCTCTATAAATCCTAATATTCACTTATGCTGTGTAGCTATTTGCATATAGAGTAGATGCACACTAGCTCTCTGTCCTGTACGAGTGAAAAACTGGCTTAAGTAACGGTTTACTAGGACACTTGCGACACCAGGATTACAAATGGAAATGCCTCTGTCAATGAGTAATGGGATATTGATCGCAGGCAGTACTGTAGGTTTGTTTGTGTATCCATTACCAAATTATATTGTGGTGATTGAATAGAGCTTTAATAGGAAAGAAGGCAGGGTGTGAGAGCCGTGTGCGGGAAGGATGAAGATGAACATGTTGATCAGTTGAAGAGCTGTTAAGGAAATAACTGAATACTAACTGAAATGCTCACTCATCACTCATCAGGCTTTAGAGCCATAATGGCTGAAATGCCTGTTGTTTTGCTTCTGTTTTTCATTGCCTTTTTCTCTTTTCTGTCCCTAGTTACTCAGTCCCTAGTTACTCATTTTCACTTTTTCAGATTTTACACATTTTGTATTGATTATGGGCCATAGGTCTATGTAAAATTGTTACCATAGGCCAAGGGTTTACTATGGGCCACCAAATGTGTTTTTATGCATGTGAACGGCTTTTCACAGAATTCTCTTATCAATGTTCATAGCTGCTACCATTATTTAAGATGTACACTGTGTACTTATGTCATTTGTGAGTGATTGGCTCTTTTTTTCCACTCATAAATCTGGCGCGCAATGTGAGGCTGAGCATGTCCAATTCCCATCCAAATTTGGACCGGCCAATTGTCTGCAACCGCAGCCGTGTTCATGTGCCAACCCCACTGCTGGTTCAGGAGAGTCGTCAGCTGCTTCTTTTCACACTGCAGACTGTAGCCAGGCTCGCATAGAGCGGAGTCGGAGGAAGACCTTTCATATGCGACTTTAGCATGCCGTCCTCGGGAAATCGACCAGCAGGGGTCGCTAGTTAGCGATGAAAGCGCACCTCTAATCGGCTGAACCCTCCCATACCCTGGGCGATTTAATCGGCAATTGCGCTTCGACCTATGGAGCTGCCGGCCACAGTCGGCACTGTCCCGGTCCGGATTCAAGCCTAGGCCATGAGGCTCATCCATGCACCACAGCATGGAGGTGATTACCTCTTTTAGTTTATTTTACAGAGCATAGATTACTATAAGTGAACAACACACATAATTATACATTTTAAGTACGTATTGCAACCACATATTTACCCAATTGTTTTATATAAAGGAATTAACTCTCAAGTCCTGCATCCTGCGAATAATCTATCTGGTTGTTGATTCAAAGGGGGAATCCAAGAATTGTGTGTTGTAAACCTTGTCGGTGCAGTGGTCAAGGTAATGGGCAAGGTGCTTTTGTGAATTTTCTGAATTTCCTTTTGTCCACCATTATCACTCACTGAAATTGCTTTTTTTCAGTTGAATTTCCAGTTTATTATTTTTTTGGGCTTTTTCTATGCAACATGATTTTTAACAATGAATTAGTTGAGAACTTCAGTGTGTCCCATAAGTGTGTATTATACTACTTAAATGCTAACAAAAGTATTTCAAGGTAAGATTACACAGAAAGCTTAAACATGCATATATTGAGACTTAATCCCATTCCTCTAAACCCTGACATGGTTATCAGTTCAGCATCTGTGTGGATTGAAACCATCTTGCCTCAGCCCTATGTAAAGTTGCCTAATTCTAGTAAGTGTAATTAATTTACCGAATTCACAGATTATATAGACAGACCAGATACTCAGCTATATAGTCCTCACATTGCCAGTTATGTCTGCTTTTCAAGCAGAAATGTTAGAAAGTTTCTGTGAGTCTGCTTATATAAAATAGGTTGTGGAGATGCATGACCAAGGCAGTAGGTTTGTCCTGTTGTCCTCACCGAACTATATACAGTAGATAACAGTTCGGTGGTTGTCCTTGCAACCCTTAAGTTCAAAACAAAGCCATGATATCTACCTACTCTACATATTAGAAATGATTGGTTAGATTGTTGAACCTTGATTAAAACACACAACATTTTCTGTATTGTTTTAATGTGTACTATAATTGACTGTGTGCATGTCTTCACCACAGACCAAGCTGACATATTGGGTTGGAAACAAATCTCAAAAATGTCTTCACATATTTATGACTTTGTGATTTTTTTTTTTTTCAGCACACTGTAATTGTATAGAAATACTTGATATGGATATGCGTTTAAAAGTGTACTTCTCAACTCACAGAACTCTTGAAGAGCTTTACGAAACACTGATTACGTATATAAGCATGTTCAGTATGTCACCTTAGAAAAGGGTATCTGCCAAATAAATGCATGTACAATCTGGATCTAAGAAGGATAACAATGTCCCAAGATTATATTAGCAATTTTGCTCAATGATTAATGACAGTATTTCGAGTGAAAAAATAATGGATACTTTATATTGCTTTATTTTCAAATTCCCTTTATTAAGGTCGGTGGGAAAAAATAGAAGAATAAATGCGTGTTTATTTTCTCTGGGTTGTGATTGTTCTTGAATCTGTCACATTTTATGTCATATCAGTTATTTTTATTTCAGCTGTGGAGTGTGTGTGTGTCGCATCCTTTTCTCATTAAGTAGAAAGCCCAGCAGAAGATGCAGTGGTGACGCGATCAGAAGATGTATTCTCTCCTACGAATCCTGAGCTGGGTTATTTTTATTAAGCACATGGAGGTTATCTCCAGGATATAACTGTAGGTATACCATCGGGATAGCTTATTTTAATTATGCCCGCAATTCGGTAGGACTGTCATTTTGCGTTATTCTCAGAGGCAGATTTGGGTTTTCGTTTTCCTCTCTGGAGCTCTTTGGGAGATGTGCTTCTCTAAACACTACTTTTCCCAACAAAAAAATAATTTTTCAGAAATTTTGAAGCCTGCTGTGCATTATTATGTCTTTATTTGGATGACTCAATAAAAAAAGTAATTGTGTGTAAATTGATTACCGGTATTTACAATTACAGAAATGAAATATATTGCAGTATAATATGTCTGTTATAATAATAATAATAATAATAATAATAATACATGGCATTTATATAGCGCCTTTCTAGATACTCAAAGCGCTTTTACAATGATGAGGGGGAAACTCGCCTCTACCACCACCAATGTGTAGCACCCACCTGGGTGATGCAACGGCAGCCATTTTGCGCCAGTATGCTCACCACACATCAGCTGAGGTGGAGAGGGAGAGAATAAATTTTTTTTTAGCCAATATTTTTATACATTTATTTTAGAGAAGTGTAATATATTGCAGTCTCCGAAAGTGCCGATCATTTGCATTTACCCATATATAATTGCGATAATATATTTTATTTCAATATATTTTTCAGTACTTTTTCTGTGAGGGTATTTCTTTCTGTTAACATTTTCTTTGCATGTACCAGTACACGAGTGAATGAATCTCGGTGTCTGGGACTGCGGGTGTAGGGCTTCCGACAGACTTAGTGGTCTACTCACCAGCAGAGGAGCCCATTACCTGTAGTTGCCAGTCTGAGCATTGGGTATGTCACTTGTCAACTATCACAGGGAGTCTGCCATGGTGGGACACAATTGGGCGTGTCCCACGAGGAACACGTTGGGTTTTATGGTGGATAGTGGGCGCTGGATTACTACTGCATTAGTTCCTTCCAAATTTGCACCAGCTGCCTGCAAATAACCATTTGTCATTTGTGAGAGATTCACTTCCCCTCCAATTTGCGGCCCTAACGGAAATGGAATGTACTGAAATTATATTGAAAAAAAAAAAAAGGTATTAAGACATTGCAACAATTCACGAAATAATGGCAGATATACAAATTATTGCTGCTGTCAGATATTGCGGTATAGGTCACGTATTTACAATATTGCAATACACTTCATTTCTGTAAGGGCTATGAGGTGTGAAATAGTCATTAACTGGTGAACAAATTCACCAGAGGGGAATATTAATTTAATTCATTCATTTGGGGGTAGAGCTGCATTTCCAAATGAAGGAAGGGTGGGTGGGTTGTTACTTTTTAAAATGTATATTAACTGTAGCAACCAGTTTAAAGCCATCCCACCACCTTTGATGTCTTTATACAGAGAACAATAGCCATTTTTGCGTACGTAAAGGTCATTTTTTTTCCCACCTTGGGTAACACAAGGAGATTGGAAGTAGTTCAAGGACTGTAAACCAAACGCATAATCAAGATGCATAAGGACTGATATCCAGCTCTGTGGGGGTTGGAACGACTGTTCCTCTCGGTGTCTGCATGCTGGCTGCATTCTCTGATTTTATGCTTTGATGCTCGTCAAAAAGCTTTTGAGTGGGCGACTTTTTCTCACAGATGGGGGCACTTAAAATACCAGGATGAACCCCTTATTTCCGGGGTTTTGTTGAGGGAATTCAGGAGCACACTCATCTGCAGAAGTATGCACTCACCCGACAATTTCAGTAAGTAACTCGGAAGTAAAAACGTAAAAGACGTAGAGCGTATATGCATTATCTATGGTACAAGAGTGGGTCATATTACGAAATACTCTTTTTTTATTTTAGTTAATAGTTAAAAGAGAATTTGCAAATCATTTATGTGCAGTAGTCTGGCTTTTTTTGGCGGTTTTGGAGTAGTGGCTTCTTCCTTGCTGAGCAGCCTTTCAGGTTATGTCGATATAGGACTTATTTTACTGTGGATATAGATACTTTTGTACCTGTTCCCTCCAGCATCTTCACAAGGTCCTTTGCTGTTGTTCTGGGATTGATTTGCACTTTTCGCACCAACGCACGTTCATCTCTAGGAGACAGAACGTGTCTCCTTCCTGAGCAGTATGACGGCTACGTGGTCCCATGGTGATTATACTTGCGTACTATTGTTTGTACAGACGAACGTGGTACATTCAGGCGTTTGGACATTGCTCTCCAGACTTGTGGAGGTCCACAATTTTCTTTGAGGTCTTGGCTGATTTATTTTGATTTTCCCATGATGTCAAGCAAAGAGGCACTGAGTTTGAAGGTCGGCCTTAAAATACATCCACAGGTACACCTCCAATTGACTCAAATAATGTCAATTAGCCTATCAGAAGTTTCTAAAGCCATGACACCATTTCTGGAATTTTCCAAGCTGTTTAAAGGCACAGTCAACTTAGTGTATGTAAACTTCTGACCCACTGGAATTGTGCTGTAGTGAAATAATCTGTCTGTAAACTATTGTTGGAAATTGTGTCATGCACAAAGTAGATGTCCTAACTGACTTGCCAACACTATAGTTTGCTGACATGAAATCTGTCGAGTGGTATGTAAACTTCTGACTTCAACCGTATATCTCCTGTTTAGTTGGGGAGATGTCGTGCTCCCTGTTTGATAGGTAGTGCACGCACCAGCACATAGACATAGAGCAGATCCATTCAACGCCAAACCAAAATATTATCTATTCATTCATATATTAAATATGTGAGTTATCTTGACAGAAAGTATATTATGTTATATTGACAAATATTTGCAAACTGTGATTATTAAATTGTGAGTGTGGCTCAGTGAACATTAATAAGGAAGGTATTTTGTGATGTCTGTAATGTATATATATATTTTTTAAATTATTTATGGTAGCTTGTGATTAAAAATGTTAGATTATGTAATTCCAATGATTTGTAAGGGGCATTCTGTGTTATTTATTAACCTAGCATCCTTCTGAAACCTCCTGTTTGTAGCAACCTGAATAAAATTAGGAACCATGTAGGTTTTAGGGCTCCCATGACATTGTGCCATTGTCTTTCTCCTACCTTTAGAGAGTGAATCATAATTGTATTTCTGTGTGAGGTTTTCTGTTCCACCATGGTATAAACGGAACCGTAAACAGATTAATCCAACCATACTCATTAAATTATTTTTGTAAACAAAAAAAAGTAGACACAACACTGAGGCAACACTGAGTATAGGGGGACGGAAGGGGGGGGGGAGGGGGATCTTGCATCACCTTTACTAAACAGACATTTATTCTTTTTCCGTGTGATTTGAGGTTGTTAATTTATTCGGCAAGTTCATAAGGTGTTCCCAGAAGACGTTAATTAGGGAAATCTCTAATTAGTCAGACTCATCTCTGATCATCTCCATTAAGGTCTTGTCCCTTGATCTCAGAAATCTGAGGAGAATTCCGCATGAAAGACTGTCTCTATGTGATTATGCTTTACATAATATGTGTATGCATCAATGAGAATTTACTTCCCGGAAATAAATTGGGTCATTTCACCTTTTACCATCTAAACAACTAAAGAATACTTCAAGAAAAACTTGGTAGGATTCATCATGAGCGTAGTATTTTTATAATTGATTACATGATTAGCACGTAGCAATTTAAGTAGGCTGATTTTGCTCCATCGAGGACACTTCAAGATAAAACTTGTGAATAGAAGCTCCATGAAGCCATTCCACTTCAGACTTCCAGTTTCTCACTAGATAACAGCTGTGCTTAAAATGCCCACTTCTGCTGTCTCCTCTGTATTTAAAACGCACTTATTAACTCAAATTGAAACAAACAATTCTAAAATGACTGATGTACCATCTATTTGGAAAGGGAGATATGATGGCTTATTCACAGTTGGGTGTAGTTGAAGGCGTTGATATTTTTACATTTTAATAAATGATAGTGATTTGATGATCTGTGTTGTTATACTCAAGGGGGTCAGAAAGGGGGGGGGCCAGGGGCCCAATGCCTCCCTCCCTGTTCTGACCCCTCTCTTTTGTTTTTGATGTTAGCACGTTTATCAGCTTAGCACCGATAAATCAATGTTATGAATAAAGGTTGCATTTCTGAACCTTTATTTCTGAAGGAATTATGTCATCTGACTCATAGTTTGTCTCATACACATATATCTTTAAGATCGAGAATGACAAAATGACAAAAACAAGTAAATGTTTGTTTTGTACATATATTTTCATATGTAGGTGAGCCCTGTGGCTCTGAGCAGATCCTGAATTTCTGCCTCTTTTATTCCCTCCTTTCCAGGGCGGCTGAGATTCTGTACTCGCTGGCCTTGGCAAGTGTCCAGAAGTCGGGCAAATTGAGTGATTTCCCATCCTTTGAGAATTACAAATCGTTGACTGAGGCCAGGCGCAACCTAGGCCTGTTTCAGCACCACGATGCCATTACTGGAACCGGGAAAGATTGGGTTGTCGTCGATTACGGTACCAGGTACTAGTGTTTTGTTCTTCAGATTAACTGACAGCAGTGCCATCACCACCAGCAAAAATAATGTACACACACAGATACACACACACACACACACACACACACACACACACGCACACGCACACGCACACGCACACACACACACACACCATTGCACTAGGAACAAAGACCACTTGAATAACGGATTTCCCATCTGTGACCTACTAGCCTGTCCCATCTGTGCATACATGGTTAAAAATCTTATGTAAATGCATTGCCATGTCATCATGTCATGTGTGCGTATGTGTGTGCGTGTGTTTGCCGTAATTTAGTCATTGATTCATTGATATGTATGAGTCATGCATTCATCAGTTCATTATGAGTTTGTCACCAGTTGTTGTGTGTGTGTGTGTGTGTGTGTGTGTGTGTGTGTGTGTGTGTGTGTGTGTGTGTGTGTTTTTCGACTGACTGCGGGAATGAGACTGCAAGTTTGTTGTTTGTTTGTTTGTTCCGATTCCTGCTGGCAATACAAACTGCTAATGGTTTTGTCATTATAATGAAATCTAAGGTTAATTTACAGATTTCCGTTCATAGAGACTTGCATTTAATGACATTTTCTGCTTCAACAGAATAGTTATTTGTTGCCAGTGCTCTTTTAGAGAAAGAAAGTGCATAAGCAGCAAGTTTGTTTCGGACTCTAAACATGTATATATACCTTGTGAGTGGAGGGTTGTTATGCGGAGGGAGTCCTGCACAAAGATCTAATCAAACTGTGTTCAAACAAACGTGTTCCTTTAAATAGACTCGCCAATGTAGATTTGTACATACAATATTTTCTATCTTTGTCCTTTTTCTTTTTAGACGCAAATCCCAATATTTCTCAAAAATGAAATATTTTAGTTACTGTTATGCCTCTATTCATGGAAATCTTTCCAAAATCCAAACACATTCTAATATATTCATTCATACTACCATATGCTACTCGGACATCACAAGCCACACGTCTCAGATTCCGCAGGATAAGATCCCGAGCAACAGGAACACAATCGATGTTCGCACCTCGCACTCCTTACATCTGAAATGAAGCCTTTTCTTTACCTTGTTCTACCCATCAGTGAATTAGGCCATATGTATTAGTTTTGCCGGTTTTTAAAATTCTACTTTCTATATCGGGACTTCTTTCAAGCTGCCATTCTCTAGAAGCTGAAAGAAAGAAAGAAGAAAAGAAAAAAAACTCTTGATTGATTGGCTGTATAACGACGCATGACACCAGAATAATGAGAAGCCAGGCCGAGCAGCGAAGGCAGAATAAAGAGATGCTGTACACGGCGACTTAATGAAGAGGAACAAATGGAAGTATTGATTTTCAAATCAGCGTTGATTGAACATCAAATGGCTTTAAAACGGGTATTTAAGGCACCTTTGTTTATGGGAATTATCAAAAAGCCAAAAAAACGTCAGGAATCTGTGTTCTCTACATACCGGGTGATGGATGTCACTCTCCTCACCTGCCACTGGTATTTGGAGAGGCGCTTTTCAGACATTTACCTACTATTAATGCATCTTTTGCAGTACAGATTGGAGCTGAAATTTGAAGCCTTTGGCTGGTTTCGGCTTGCCCAAGGACAGTCAGACTACATTTCAAACGAGCATTTTAAGTGCCTGCTATGGCTCTGTGCCAGCGGAACTGAAGACAAAATAGTGTGGAGATTTATATGTTTTAAAAGAGTTTGACAGCCATCAAGTAAAAACACTAACCCATCATTCCCTTTCAAGTATAACTATTCTTCTTTAGAACAAACCGCATTGTTATTTACTGTCAAAATAAGTTAATTTTGTGCAGTCCTATCCAGATAATAGTATTATGCGACTTTTTATACAGATAAATAACAGTACTTTTTTCTTGAGTATAACATTTTTTTTAAACGGCTCATACCTGGTAAAAACAAAGATAATTTTGTTAGGGCTGCCGGGTGGGCCCGGTAGCTCAATATGGCGGTGTGCAAATATACATTAAGATCTTTGAATTCTTGCTTTGATTTGCTATATCTATAATAAATTTCTTCCCTGAGATACTTTTTTTTTTCGTTTTTTTTTTTTTAAAAGAATTATCGAAATGACATCATCCGCTGCCTTCAAATTCACACTTACGAAGTAATAAATCTCATTAGCTTTGCACTTTTTTTTTTTTCCAGAAGTTTTATATTTTCATCAGTCATCAATTTAAAATGAATTGCAGTTTTCTGTGGGTTCAAGGCTGTAGAGAAGTGACTTGGGCAAACCGGAGGTTCAGCCCCTCAAAGTAAACCTCAAGCAAAATATATATATTTCTTTAACATAAAATAATTATTCCATAAAAAAGACCAGGTGCTGGCTACTGGTCGGGGAGGGTCAGAAGTCGCCCAGGGTATGGGAGGGGTATGTCGAATAGGGCTCCGTGTTTCATCGCTCTAGAGCGATCCCCACTGGCCAAAGAGGGCGCTGGTAAGACTGCATTTCAAAGCCACATTTGAAAGGTCTTCCTCCGACGCTGCTCTGTGCGAGCTTAGCTGCGGTCTGCGACCCGAAAAGAAATAGCTGTTGGACACCACAACTTCAGAGGAGAACCCCAGATGTCTCATTCCTTCCCAAATTGGCAGGCTGTTTGCTCATGGAACATTGCTGCGGTTGCAGACAGTTGGACATTCAAGATGGGCGTGGGCATTGGAGCCCCAGGTTGGGCGTCAAATTAAAAAAAGAATAAAATAAAATATATATATTTTCTTTCAGGGTTATAAGTCTTGATGTTTTCATGCTCTGTGACATAGAATGCAGACAGCATGGCAATCTATTTAATGTCGTTTTCTCTGTGTGGCTGTTGAATAGCCATTTTCTCTTAAATAATAATGGCAAGTGAATCTACAAAAGGGCCTCCCTTCTCAAGGTCCCTAAGAATGCGGAGGTATTGACCCTGATGGCGCTTGCGTTGCACCAGTTCTGTCGTGGTGCTGCCTTTGTGTTTGCACAGGAAATGTCAACGCTCTGGGGGCTTGCGCTATAGTGTGGCACTATGGGAAAAGCAGGGGCGCTCAGGTCCTTTTGTGGCACTCATAGCTTCTGAATTGCAAGGGAAAAAGGACGCGCATCGAACCTGGTGAAAATTATGTTCGTTTCCAAGAACAGCCGTCCTTGTCAGTCAGAGATACAGGAAATGAATTCTGGATTCAGCGGAGCTCGTCTGAATGCTGTTATGTGAGCTGTGTGGCTTTAAATACCCCTTCTCAGTCTGTGTCTTCTGAGGTGGGAAACAGAAATGTGTATTCAAAATAATGTGATTGATTTAAGGATTGAAGTGGGACAAATCATAACACTAATCAAAATAATTAAACAGAGACATGGATTAGGTTACTGTATGGAATGGGAAATTGGTATTTGCCAAGGTTAGTCATGAAGTCTTCGAAATTGTCCGATGAATGTTTTGAAACATTTGTTCAGTCCAAACCATTTCATAATAACCTCCTCTGTGAAGAGGGTTTTTGGCCAGCCTGAATTTCCTGGAGCAGTTGAGAAGTCTCGTGATATTTAACTGAGGAAAACTGGGCACCATATAATTCCTTTTGAGTGGTTTTAGATGCTTTTCTGACACATGTCAGAGGATTACCAGTGCAGATGCAATTGTGTGTACATCCAGTACTGTATCCTGTTCCTCTATTAGACTCTTGTTAAAAAAACAAAAAAACATCAGTCTGTTGGACCTGAATGGCGATCAACTCCTTCAGTTTTCCGGTTGGTGTGGGTGTTGTACTATTGCCCTGGGACTTTGCATCCACCCAGAGGTACCACCACAGGCCTGAAAGTTGTATGGCAAAAAAAAACTGCGTAATAACCCCCTACCCACCACCTAACTCTGAAAAACAACAATTACAACAGCACTATTTCATGGCATATTTGATGCATATTTTACATTGCTTTAATATCAAAAGAGCAGGACAGTTTACTTTATACCTTTATAGGTCAATACTGATTCACTTATGAGACTTGAAGAATTACAAATTGCACTCTCTGAACCACCATAGTCAAATAAAATAAAATCAATCAAAATCAAATCAATCAAATAAAATTCTCATATTCACCTTTAACCTTTTCACATAATGCTTTCCACCGCGGTGGACAAATGTTTTAAATTAATCTCTAATCACTTTTTACGTCAAAAATACCATGGGGTGCGCTCCCTTGACCCTTCCCTTGCTTACAATTTTATGTTATCTTTGGATCAAATTTTTTATTTTTTATTCTTGGTGCATATGCACAGCACCGCAGTTTTTTTTAAGAAGGAAAAGAGAAAGTGTGTTATTGTACGAAAGTATAAACGATTAAAAAAAGCTGCCTAATGGTCTAAAAGTACTGTGGCCATGCCAGGGTTATATGAAAAGTACTGTGGCCATGCCAGGGTTATATGAAAAGTACTCTGGCCATGGCCATAGTGGCCATAGTTATGACAGCGGCCCTGCATCCTCCATGTCGTAGTGTTTCAGGAATGCTGTTGTCAAGAGGTCCTTGCACATCGTCCAGATCTGGAGACCAAGTTCAAGTTCACCAGGACGCTGTTGATCAGGGCGCTCTGGTGTGGTCTTGCAGTTACTCTGGTGTGGTCTTGCAGTTACTCTGGTGTGGCCTTGCAGTTACTCTGGTGTGGTCTTGCAGTTACTCTGGTGTGGTCTTGCAGTTACTCTGGTGTGGTCTTGCAGTTACTCTGGTGTGGCCTTGCAGTTACTCTGGTGTGGTCTTGCAGTTACTCTGGTGTGGCCTTGCAGTTACTCTGGTGTGGCCTTGCAGTTACTCTGGTGTGGTCTTGCAGTTACTCTGGTGTGGTCTTGCAGTTACTCTGGTGTGGTCTTGCTGGGTGCTCCTCTGGGCACTGTTGTGTCATCACCATCACCGGTACGAAGACTGTCAGGAGGACCTTAGATATTTATGCCAGATTTCTTTCAGTACTGCATGGTGCAGTCAGAAGAGCCTTGTACATTTTGGACACATTTTCCCCTCTGCTCATCTCAATCTGTAGACCATGATGTGAGGGTGACTCTCACTTTGGAGACCTGAAACATAAGAAAAAGAAATCACCCCCCACCCCCTACAGTATATATTCAAAAGTGGATAACCCCCCTTGATTGTAGACATAATATTAAGCATCTGACTTCAATCAGTAATCCTCCCTCTGCTCTATGCTGTTGTTTCCTGTTCTCCTTTCAAAAGGCTAACCTCTGATTTTAATTCACTGCTTTTAACTCAATGTTTTAAGTAGAGCACAATCACTAAGCCTCCTCTTATGAGAAGATCTGCACTGTCTTGATATGTGCCCATTGATCCCACATGCAAAGCAAACAACCCAATTTGTCTCCTTGTTATGAAAACATCTGCATTGTCTTGCAATATGTCCACTCTCCCCACATGCATAGCATACGACAACTGTGCTTGGATTGAATTTTAGGGGCCTTTCAGATCTAGCGTACCTACCATCGTTAGGCACATGCCCCTCATTTCCTGAAGAAACAGATGTACGGAAAGGAGGTATTGCGTGATGATTTCCTTATGCAACGTTGGGTTATTGGTTATGTTGATGTTATATAGGAGTCATTTTTGTAAGTGTCAGAATATGGTGTGTTGGAGTATATGTGAATGCCAAGGCATCCCGGGTGTATGTCACTCTGTGTAATCAATGCAGACTTGAAGGTGGGGTCTTGTTGGGTTAAGTTGGCTTCTTTATTTAATTTACTAACTTTAGGATGCCTGTCAAATTGGGACAAAGCCCATGTGTAAGGTTGCTCATTGTTTTCTATTTAGCGTTTCTTACAGCAATATAGTTAGCCGTAAATTGACAATTGAATAACTTATTTTACTTAGGCTACCTGTGAAAATGGCTGCTGCACACATAAGCATGTGGAGTTTCAGGGTCCCACATTTTTCCCTTTCTTCCCGCCGACGCCTCACGTCTTATTGCTCGGATCCACTTTTCCCATCTTATGGGCTCCGTTTTGCGGTTCGGAATTTTAGAAAACCGCAAATCTGTTTTCTTTTTACCTTTTTTATAGTGCATCCCACCAAACAACAACTTCTAGGCATTTTTATGCTGTTAGCTAACAGATCGAAATGACAAGATGGTACCGGCACGTCAAGTCAATGGAGGGCGATAGCGGGATGCGTTTCCCCCCTCGGGGTGGGCGGGGCCTATTTACGCTCTGTCTCTACAGGCTACAACTGGCTGGTTACGCATGCGTGCATTTTCATTCAGCTCTGTTCAGTTAAAATGAAAAATCAAACTACTTGGCTAGCCAGCAATGCATTATGCGGGATCAGTGATAATCATTCGTGTTAGCTGGACGGCTATTCTTTTGAGATCAAGAGCTGAAAAAGCACAGTTCTTCGGATGTTACCTCTGGTGGTTTGATATGGTTACTGCAGGAGTCACTCCGTTAGTCCAGGGACATTGCCATTCGTTATGCTGCTTCATATTCACAGATCAGTGTAATTCACCAAAGGAGAACCAGTTAGCAACCCGTTTTCCCACATCATGTGGTACCACCTATTAGTCAACATATTGTATGTGCTTCAATTAGCTGCACTCCCAGTTCTCTGCTATACTTCAAAGCTGGGCCAATTAAGATCTGAAACTGCACGGATCAACACTTTTCCTGTAGGTATTTTTTCTCATATCCATAACATGAAGTAAACCCAGTTGTGAAAAGCTGTGGACACTGCATTTGAAGCAACATGGTGCATGTGCTAATGAACAGTGCTGTTTTTTTTAAGTGTCTTCCCTTTGTTTTCAGGTTGTTTCACTCCATTTTGAATTTGAAGCGGGTGATGGTCAGTTCTGCTCATTGGCTGACACTGAAGGACAAAGGGATGTACAGTCACAATCCTTCCACCCCTTTCTTTCAAATGGTGAGCGATAGCTCCTCCCCTTAGAGTTACTATTAACTAAACCCACGTCAAACGACCGTGGTGGAAGACTGTGCTTGATCTCTGGGGAGTATGCTCCTCAAAGGCTGCCTGTCATTTAAACAGGTACAGGCAGCAGTGGACTCAGGGTGGGTCCATCCAAAGCCTTTAATTACTCAAATGGATCAATTATTAGGCTTTAAGAATACAGTTCACTGTCAGGCAGTGTTTTACCGGCAAGAATGTGCAGGATTTTCATGCTGTTGGCACAAAACTGCCTACCACTTTTTAACTATGCATGTTATTACATTTGTTGTGGTGCTCTTATACTTCTACTTACTATTGTGAAAGTGTCTTAGCATTTGATGAGGCATCTCAAATGGGAAGATATGAAATAAGAATATTGGAATATTAAGGGCAGAATTTATTTGTCCTATACCTACCTGTATTTTTTAGTGGCGGAATATATTGAATGTTTTAAATATATATATTTTTTTAGTAGTGTATTCTGACTGTCTGCGTGTACTGAACATATTAATATATTTCCAAAGGATGACATTCAGCCCGCTCAAGATGCTTTGCCCCGTAAAACAGTCCTAAAGCTGGGAGCCAAGCCAAGGTAAATAATTAAAATGTTTCTAAATGTTTCTAAGCTCATAAATATCAAACAAAGTAATATTTACAGCTGCACACCAGCATTTGTAAACTCCGCAGTGGTCTGTCACGAGCAGAACTCGCTGCCAGAAAAGACACCAGTCGAGCATCTTCATTATGCCCCCTTCCTAAGGCAAAAAATGAATGATCGGCTGATTGTCAGAAATATATTATTGCTTAACATTACTCTATTCATGGTGGAGGGACAGATTCCTGCAGAAAGGCATTTTAATTGTCAGAAAGGTGTTCTCATATTCAGTGCCAAGCGAGGTCATGTGAATTGTTTCTGTGGTATTATCAGTGAGCTGTACAAAACGAGACTTATTGGAAGTGCGCCAAGCTAATTGGCCGAAACATCACCGAGGTAACAAGGGTTTCGCACAATAGACCCATTTTTGCACAATAGCAACTTGTCTCCCTTCCCAGAAATGGAATATACTGTAAACTATTGTTTTGGGAATGTTTTGTATACTTGTACATCTCACAGCAGTGTATTGTAAATTATATTGCAATATCTGAAAGAAGCAATAATTAGCATCTTTGCCCATATATTGTGTTTTCTGATATTGATCGTTTTTTTTATTTTCAATATATTGGTATGATGTTCCATTCACCAAGGACCAATTGATTGGGTTCTTAGTGTGCTTGCAGAAACTGGGTGAAATGTTCACACCTCCAGCACAATGGCTGCAAAGCAAATGGACTTGAGAGTGTAAAGTGCTGTTTGGCACTCTGTTTCAGAAGACACCCTCCAAAATCGACAAAGGATGTGATGGGCGTAAAGGAAAAATATGGATAAAATTGCTTTAAAAAATAATCAGTAAAAAGGCTCAGACATAGGCCTGCTCCTCGACACCTTAATTTTATATCCCAATGTGACTCTTGATTCAATTTTAGCAAGGTTTGACTGTCCAAATGAAAGTAGTAGAATACAAAAAAAATTATATCATTAAACTCATGAATATACGAATATATAAAGAACATAACACATTTTTCAATGCTTTTACAATGAATACTTGGGGATTTAAATACAGTTTAAAGCATAAGGTTAGTCGATAAATGTATACTCAAAATTAATAGGATTAATGGGACACTTTAAAGTCTGAGAAACTTTAATTCCCTTCAAAATATGCTTAATCGCCTACCATCGAAGGCCAAGAAAACCGTCTTCCAGTTTGGTTGCTATGCATTTGTCATTTCTGCACTGTCGTGACACTGAAGCGTTCCGCTGTCTATCAGGTCCCTGGTCATCTACAACCCCACTGATCAAGACAGGTCATCTGTGGTCACAGTGTACGTCAGCTCACCCAGAGCACGCGTGGTCACCGTCCACGGTCACCCGGTGGTGGCCCAGATCGGCGCTGTCTGGGAGGAGCCCTCTAAGGCCTCCACAGAGGCCTTCCAGGTACAGGCTTCTGGGCCCGTATGCCTAGTCGTTTCCGACCAAAATGTTGCGTCCATGTGTTTCAAAGCCCCCGTGTCTTCCTACTGGTCACATGCACAGTGCCCCGCCACCATTCACGGTCTATGGTGCTCAAGCAGTGGTGCTACCAAGGGCCGTAATAGTGTGAACGTGACCGCAGTCAACTGCAGTTTGACTGGATATTGTGGAGGTGGAGTGGGCAAATGTGCCACTGCAGGCCATGCAGTATGTGTTGAGGAAAGCTGGGTAGTGTAGTGCAGAAGGGAATATTTGGGCTCAGGGAAGGCAGTGGATGCATGGGTTGATTAGATGTGAGATCTTAATTCTCAGCTGGTGATGCTCTAGCCCAAGGGACTTTTGTGGGCTGTTGCGTTTGCCATTTAATTTTATTGCCGTTGTAAAATCCTGCCTTAAGATAAACAAAAACATCTACAGTTGAGGGTTTCTTTTCTTGTTAGTGATAAACTGGTGAATAATTCCATGATCCTTTAAAAAATCCACATCATTGGATCTGTATTTTTATTGCATGCTTCTGCCAAGAAAGTATTGAATTCGAGTGTTGTACCAACCTCAAACTTTGTGTGAAGTGCAGAGTTGCATTGCATTAGTTTGTCAGTAGTCAAATTTATCAGCAATTAAAAAACGGAGCCTCGTCTCACTTTGTACTTTCTCTCTGCAAAACCGTTTCCGGAACCCGTTTCCTTCCCGTTGCCATAATAATTTATTTAAAAATCTATTGATGCTGTCCCATTTTTAATGTTTGTTTTCGCAACATTTTTATTTTTGCTGCAGTAATAGCTTAAGCTACTCCTTCAAAACCCCGAGTCATTATATTCAAATGATTATTCTTTGTCCTTTTGTATACAGTAGTAATAAACTCTCAGAAGTGTACACTGCTGCAGAGACTAATTGTTCCACTTTTTAAAATGACCACAGTGTCAATATAGAAAGGTGTGCTTGTACATTCATGCTCACGATTGCAGTATCAGCGAGTTCTATTTTTTAACTGAAGTGCCGGGTGTTCTCCGCAGTTGTCCTTCGTGGCACAGGTACCTGCCCTGGGCCTGGCGGTTTACCAGCTGAGCGAGGGCGGGGATTTCCGGACAGTACCGGCAGACTACACCTTCTTCAAGCAGGGGAGCCAGCTGTCCGTTACAGGGACAGAACATTTCAGAGTGGCCATGCCACAGGATGGCTCTGACCACTTCACCGTGGAAACCACCCTCCTGAAGATCTGGTGCTCCTCAGCATCAGGGATAATGGAGGTGAGTGCTTCACCTCCCACACTGTCTGAACGCTCGAGCCTGCAGTCGTTAATAATAATCATAATAATAATAGCAACTCGCATGCTCAGGGGCCGAGTATTTGTTTTGTCTAATGAGTGTTGGCATGTCGTCTTGTATTCTTTGAGCAAACTAGTGCATGATATTTATTTTTCACATTTAGCTTTTCATTTTTTTCCGAGCTAACTGTTTGCCATCTCTGGTGTAGCCTTAGTAGACTACCTTAAGAATAAAACACTGTGCCACAGAACGTACTGTGCATACTGATACTGTACATCCATCTATCTATCTATCTAGTACACATGCAGTACATAAGAAGCTTACTTCAGCACAGTTTACTGTTTCTATAAGGTTATAAAACGATTACAAACAACAAAGCTATCAATTTGTGGAGTTATTTCAAAGTAAAACTTTTTTTGATGGATGGGCAGCTCTCCGAACCCACAGATACGAATTGAATTGTTTTGCATTCATGAGGAAAAGATTGATCTGTATCACAACAGTTGAGGATGGGCTGTGTGTGTGTGTGTGTGTGTGTGTGTCGCTCAGAAAATTAAAAACAAGGAAGATGGTGCTGAGCAAAACATCAAGGTGGAGTTTTTATGGTATGGAACAACCAGCAAAAGAGATAAGAGTGGGGCCTACCTTTTCCTGCCTGATGGGGAAGCGAAGGTAAGTAGGCTAATGCTTATATTCAGATTAACCACAACTTTGCCCATATATTTGAGTTACAATTTCAAGAAGAAAACTACTTTTTAGAGGCCAGAGAAATACAAAAGGGGAGCGGTACCTTAGTACCTATTTTGTATTGAAAGCTGAAGATAAAGCATGTTGCTGTGGGAACTGAGCCCAAAATATTAAACATCATTGCTTATGGTCCTTTGGGAATATGGAACATACAGTAGTTTTGTTTCTGTTGAGTATGATTTGAATGAACTCTTGTTGATTTCTCTTGTCCTGCAGGTTTATACGACCAAGAGTCCTCCCATGATTAGGGTAGCCAAAGGAATGGTGTTCTCTGAAGTTACAACTATTTATGAACATGTGACTCACACTGTCCGGCTTTACAATGTACAAAGTGAGTGGGAAGTTTTTAAACGTGTATATACAGTACACATCAAATTTGTAAGAGCAACTTGTTTTTCATATCAACTGGGAGATGGCAATTCACACTAGAGACAATTTATAATGTTTTTTTAGATGCTTGTTTCAGAGTATATTGACCCTCATATTATCTTTACATAAGAGATGTCAGACACTGAATTGGGTCAAATTGACCCCGACGATAATATTAGGTTTAAATAGATAGACCAATAGACTTTTTAATGAAAAATCTCAGGTAAAGGTACACTTTAAGCTGCCTAGGCTCATTTTCAGAATAACTGTAGAAGTTAACCTTATGATTATCGTTTAACATACAATTGCGTATGTGCAATTAAGTGTTTGAAAGTAATTGCATACTTTCTGAGAATGAAGCTCGAGTCCTTTCAAATAAGCACAGGAAGGTGTACATTTTGACTCACTAAAACACAATAGGTCAACAGCCCTTATGCAGTTTATAAGTGCATGGTTCTAATGCTCTCCTTTCATTTCATTTCCCCATAGAACACCCCCGCGCATCCTTTAAAGGCCATAGTGAGCTTCAATTCTGTTCAATATGATATCATAGCCATTCCCTTACATTGTTTTACAGAAGAATGAGCGTCAGACCGTCTTGTGTTCTTTACCTAATGAGGCATTCAAACCAGTGAGCCATGACTGAAGAGGACTATTTTTATGTAATAAAAGGCAGATGGTGCTTTCAATCAAATTGACAACTGTGACACGGGGTTGTGCAGAACTCATTCAAATTCAGCGTTTTGCTGTGTCCGGGACTACTGGCTATCTGAGGTAAACTGTGACCGAGCGGTTTTCTAACCCCCGAGACTGGGCCGCGATGAAACGAAACGAGACGTGTTAATAGCCCGAGCCTCCCGTTGTCCCGCCCGCTCGCTCCTCCTCCTCTCTGCCGAGGACGCGCAGCCAAAGCCCCGCCTCGCGCCATCGATTGTCAGAACCTCTCATCGTATTTGGGCGGTGGCCCGGCCTCTGATTGTGTGACTCGGAGGGAAATCAACATTAAAAAAAGATATCCACAAAATACGGTGAAAAGCCATGAAAATACGTCCTCGCTCCATTTGACCTGCATTTGAACATTCTCCAAACCAAAGAGAAGTGTTGCCTATGCCTTATGCTATCGTGGGAATGGCCCAGCTCTTCTGTTCACCTTTGTTGGAGCCGGCTGATGGCTGATGATCGCCAGTGTTACACAGAGCCTGCTGTGTTCCGAGCCTTCTTTCAGGTGCCCGGTTATTATTAGCGAACCCCCCTGTCACACGATATAGCTCCTTCTCCTAAATGCGTGTCCTGCAAAGTTCATCATACATTTTATCAGACATAAACTGCGCCTGACAGAGTAAGGAGCAGTGAAATATCGGCCATCTTGTGGCTCTGCACACATAATGTAAAATGAGAAAATCGGTGAAACTCATGCAGCTATGCGACAAGTCATTTAGATAATTATGAAACATATTGTAAACAAGGCTAATTATGCCATTAATCAAGGTTTTTGACACTGCAGTAAGTGCCATGGAAATTATGGTATGCAGATATTGTTACTATAAATAAGGCTTATTGTTTGTGGTTTTAGTCTTATCTCTACAGAATATGCCCATACTGCTTGCCCTTGATAACTATTACATGCAGACATTGGTAATTTAAAACGTTCATAAAAATTGACGGCATTTTATATCATCTTTCATCTTAGGATCTCAAGCTGGTTTACAGTGGAGGGCTATAATGAACCACCTACCTGGGTGATGCACGGCAGTCATTGGTTATGCCAGGCGCTCGCTACGCATCAGCTGAGGTGGAAAGGGGGGGGAGGGATGATGTAATTAGTCTCATGTATAAACAGTTCATCATTGTAATTAATGGCTCGTAATCCCATCAATGGGATTCAGTGGGGCCCTTTATATTCCATGTTTCCAATGAGAAGTGAACTTTTTGAGGGCATTCTTTAAAAAAAAATATATATATAAATATATTTATTTATTTTTAATAGTTTTTTTCTGTTTTAATCCCCCCCCCCCCCCCCCCCAATTAATTGGAATCTCCAATTATGCCACTAAAGTTCCAGGAGCAGGCCCGCATTCCAGGAGCACTGTAGCTCCTCTGAGACGCTCGCCGTGGAGCCAGTACTGTAGTACCCTGTCAGTCCCTGGAATGTCACTGGGAGGAACTAATCCTATGGTAACCTGAGGAACTGTACCCCATTAAACGCACCCTAGTCCCTGGTGGCAAGGGTCCAATTATATATTCCTCCATTGCAGGCTCTCAGTCACACCGGTCGTCAGTGTCAGTGTCAGTGTCTTCGCCTTCCCAACCAATGTCAGTGGGGACTCCCGTAGTGCAGTACACAGTTAGACGTAGCATTGCGCAGAGAGGTAGGGTTTCAGTCAGCAGGGTTTCCCGCACTCCATAGCGTAGAACTGCCAGCAGTTGCACTGGTCCTCCGCAGATTAGCTGGTGCAGTTGCCGGCCTGGTTTTAGGTGAAATATGAGGAATATGATAATCGCATTAAATAATAAATAAATAAAATGGGCACCTCATATCATAACGTGTCTTTTGGTTAAAAATGTTCTCCACGTGAAATGTTCCACGCGCAAATATTCCATCTCATATTTGTTCAGATGGTGTCCGAAGATTTCAGTAATTTCAAAGATTCTGACGTGGTCAGTGTGCGCCGAGGATGGCCTTCAGGAGCATCTTTTATTTTCTCGAGTTCCATAAACATTTTTTCGTTTTAGACGTTTCTCTTTGCAGCGGTGTTGTAGTTGGAGTCTTTTGCCAGGGCCGATCTTTGGTTATTTTCCCACCAGTTTCAGGAGGATTTCTTCCATGTGTTTAACAGGCGCGGTCCCAGATGCATAATGGAAAACAGGGAGGTCATCGGTGCATGTTTTATTGATCATGTGTCAACATGTATCAACATCTTTCAGCAATCATATTAGGGATGAAAATAATGACAAAAAAACAAAATCGTTATCCCATTTCAAATATTAAATATTAATCATTTAATCTATAAGGTCAATAACCCCCTCCAGTATTTTTTTTCTTTTATGGATTTTTTCCACATTATAAGCCCTAAACATTGCAAATTATATTGATTTCAGCACCAAATTTGCACTATAAAGGGCAAATAATATCAGTTCTTTTAATTCTGAGAGATAAAATGGATTTTGAGGAGTGGTTGCAGGGGTGTAATGTAAGATTGAAAATAATTATTTGCTGGCATAAAAATTGATTGAATACGCACGTGCACCAGGTACACATGTAGCGTCCAATGGGTTCACAAATGACCCAAATTGACTGCAGTACAAAGCTTAGTCCAATATATGTAATAGAATGTACGTTCTCCCTGCTCTTTGTAAATCAAACTTTAGTGCTGTCAGCCACTGTTCTCGGTACAATAGAGATGTAGGTTGCAAACAAATGGCAACAATTATATTATTAAGGTATAAATTATTTTAAAATAAGGAAGTGTGAAATGGGTAAAGCAAAGATATCGTCTGTTTATAATGTGAAAATAGACATTAGGTAGAATGTGTGAATAAGGCTCCTAACTGACTGCCAACAGGCAATCAGTGGCTGTAGTTACCCATTTGCACTCAATGTGGTATGTAGCCATGCATAACTATTCAGCGCCTACAGTATCTGTACGAAACCAGTGGATGTCCCTGCCAATTGAAACAGAAGGAAAATAAGGCACTGCATTTCAGTGCAAAGTTATTCAAACAAACGCTGCAAACTGTACTTTCGGTTTTTAGGTTTCAGGTTTATTCAGGGTCATTGAACAGGATGCTTTTGATGCAGCAATACTCAGGATATGTTTTTATATACAGTAGCTAGCTGCTTGTTGAAATGTTGGACTCGTATAAAAAAAGAGACCGCTACATTCATCTGCCTGAATGCAGGTGAACGTCTGTTTTATTTTCAGAGAACCCATCATCTCTTTGAAGAAGCACAGACTTGTATGGAGAATAGTGCAGACTCGGCTGTTATTAGTTTGGTTTTGAATACAAGTGGGATTGTCCCATTTTAGGGTATGCATTGGCTTTTTGCACACTAAGGGGAATATTGTCAAATCGGAGGGTTAGGAAAGTTGCCATATATCCTGCAATATATAAGCTGTCATTAGAGCACGGATAGGGACCCCCCAACATTATCAAGAGCCCGCATTGCAGACCACGAAAGGCAGTGTCGGACGCAACTGTCGAATTTAACTACAGCCCAACTACATATCGCAACAGCGAGATTTCAGTTTAAAGCTGAAATATCGAAGAATAAAATAAGCGGTAAATGATGGAGGCGTTACACTTACATGCAGCCGGAGATTCTTGCCACATTACATCGGCTAGATTATTTGAGAATGGAGAATTTCCGTATTTGCATTCAGAAATACTCTCACTGAAATCCGAAATAAAAAGGGTGCTGCCTGGTACAACATATAAATTATATTCAAATAGCATGAGGTGATGCAATGGCAGAGCAAGACTGATATTATTGTGACTGAAAGTGTCACAAATAATGATCTGGGAACAGTTACATGGGATGAACGCTTCGCATAAGAACAAGGGTTGAACAACCTGTTTAATAAGGCGGCATGTTAGTTTTTTTTTCCTCACTTGTTTTTTTACTTTTTGTTTATACGTCAATCTTTTTTGTTTTTCTGATAAATAAATCCAGCAATGACACGTAACATGCAAGGGCCTTTGCTATTATGTGCGGCTAACACTGAGTGCCACACATAATAGCAGTGTGGGGTGGGACGAATTACCATTTTCTCTGAACTAGAACAAGCTGATTTCTCCTTGCATTTACTTGTCAGCTATTTTTTTGTGTTTTCTTGTGCCTAAAGCCTGTTTTGCAGCAGCTGACCCACTGAAAGGCATCGCGAGGCATTTTCTCCAGAATAGGCTAGCCTGTGCCACAACGCTCTTTGATAAGATAAAATCATGCTTTGAACTATTAGCAGTCCACTGACCAATCATGTCCTATGCATGTTCACTAAACAAAAGCTAAAAACATAAACGTTGTGTTTCTTTACTGCTTAACATCTACTTGCCTTTGAAAAGAGATGCTTAAACCAGCGGGCTCCATTGATCCTCACTGTGTCACTTGGAAAGATGTATGCCTTAAAACACCAAGGTACACATTCAGAAGGGAATGTGGGTCTCACAAGATGCCACAGGAGGTATCAACACAACAGGGGCCGCAATCTAGTATGTGAGGAGTACGTGAGCAGAATAGCGTTTTGAGGCAGGGCACACCGAGTGGAGCGTGCGTACTCGTATGAATCCTGTAACCAGCATTCCCACTTGGCGGTTCCGCTCGCAGGGGGCCCCGGTTTCGGAGGCCAAAGACAGGCTTTCGTTGGCCGA
This sequence comes from Synaphobranchus kaupii, assembly GCA_029718625.1. Lineage (NCBI taxonomy): Eukaryota > Metazoa > Chordata > Actinopteri > Anguilliformes > Synaphobranchidae > Synaphobranchus > Synaphobranchus kaupii. The sequence goes on along the minus strand of CM056392.1, from coordinate 26,056,863 downwards.
GGGCCCACGCAAGGCTCAAAAGCTCCCAGCCAGGTGCGGAAACCCCGCTCACACACGCGGGGAGCAGCGCGTGGCGCGCGCGTGTTCCGCCGCATAAAACGCCAGCGGGGGCCTCACCAGAGCACAGCTCCCCAGGATAACAGAAGAAACACAGCCAGAACCTTCCAGAAGGGACGGATGAGGGAGGGGAGGGGAGGGGAGGGGAGGGAGAGGGAGAGGAGGCATGGCTTTCTATCCTCCATGTTATTTGGCTGCATGGGTTCACGGGGTCAGGAAAAGGGACTCATCTGTGTTTTAGCGAATTACGGGAGCGCTGGGCCATGTGAGTCCCGAAGGCGACCCAAGCAGAGCAAAGGGACGAGATTAGGCAGCTCTCTAAGAGCACTGTGCTAACCACCGATAACCCCTTGATATTAAGGGAGTGAAGCACGGGAGATCAGGAGTGTGAGGGGAGGAGGGAGAGCAGATTGCTCTCAGAAGCAATAAAATTCTTCCAAAAAATAAAGGGGGGGGGGGGGGGAGAAAAAAGGGCACGGGCCTTTAATTCTGCTAGCACGTAGCACCCCAGGGGAAAGGGCAGGGGTGGACAGCCAGTGCACTCAGCAGAACCGAGAGGCTCTGGCCTCTTTCCGGCATTCTCTCACACTTAATAGCGCTGGAGGGGATAGGAGCACAGGCGGTGCTATGTCCCTCAGAGAGTGACCGGGGAGAAAGGGGGAGGCTGAAGCCTCTTAGCTGCGGAGATAATTGCTCACGAGGGGATAGCCAGTCCCCGAAGCTGAGCTACGGGGGGGGGGGGGGGGCGTCCAAGCCGCAAAGCAGAAAGCGCACACCCGAGGTGAGCTCTCCTTCGCGGGGCCCGATGGCTTGTGGAGTTCGCTGGGAGTTCGCTGAGGAGGGGGCACGGGGAACACGAGAGCCTCGACCGAAAAACCAGTCAGGCCTTTCACGATGTTCCCGCGAAACGTGAAGAAGCGTTCCAGAATCGATGCACTGGGAATGATCAGGATCGCACTGACGCCAACTGCCTTTCGCGTCGTCTTGCGGCCATCTTCTTGCGGGCTCGTATCGCGCACATTTGCACAAAGCTGTTATCTACAGGGCCTTATGGGAACTGGCTGGTGAGACGTGGATACGTTCCCCTCTGGCCCTACTTGTATGTGTGACAGAGAAGGTTTGACTAGCAAATAGAGAGCAGAGTCTGTACAGCCTGCTCTCTTTCCCTTACAGCAACTGGAATGATGATCTTTGCCTTAAACACCTCTGCAACGCCAGTAGAACAGTGTGAATACTTTTTAGGTGTACAGTATTTATCATGTCCGCATTCTGTTTCTCTCACTTTACCCTCTAACTTCCTGATTCTGTGATAGGGATATCATGGTTATGGGGTTATACAGAAATGGCATGCAGGGCTGTACAAAAGGAGCAGTTGTGAAACACCAGCAAAGATTACTGCTCTCTGCCATTCACCTCTTGGCACTGTGGCAAGAGTTTAGAAAGACACAGAACATGATTGGTGTTGATTTACCATTTATACTCTCTGCTCGGGAGGAATTTTGACGGCTCATAATTTACAGAGAATTTTGTTCTTGTTTACGCAGGGCCCGCAAATATTAAACAAAAGATAATTGCGAAGACGTGATTCGAAATTATCCTCCTTTGTTACGGGCAAATATTTGAAAGTAGAAGGGGAAACGTCTAATGACAAAAAAGAACATCTGACTCCACGGGGGGAATGAGCTCCAGAGAAAGTTGCGCGGTCTTTCTCCCTCATTATCAGGGCATCATGTTAAATCTGTTTTTGTAAGGGATTTACCCTAAGTAACTTAAGTAGCCCCAAGGCTTTCAAATAATGAGATATCCAGTCATTTGCATACAAGAGACCATTCCCCTCGACACACAACATTTAAGTGATTGAGCTTCCACAAACAATGTGACATTAATGGAACTGAAATGTATGCGCCCCTTGCCTGTAAATGGCTTTGCCTGTGCAAAAGACTGATTAGCCTTCCTTCAACAAAGCAGCCAACAAAGCACCGTAGCATTACATTCAGCGTGCGTGTTCTATAGGCACCATGATGTGTATTATGAGCGTGAATTTTGCCAGTGGTGTGCAGAGAGCTGGATATAAGCAATACTTTATCCTTTCATTGTTTGACCTAGATACCACAGGGTGTTCTTTTTTTCCCCTCACATATTTAGACCCGAGAATCAGCATTTTGAGGATGAAAATGATAAAGGCTAGTTTCTTTTTTACGAGCCGACTTAATTTTCACATCACTCAAGCTTTAAATGCTTTGGTCAAAGGGCACCCATAGTACTGTGCAATTAAAGTGGTGACTGTAAAATAAGCAATGGACTAATTAACTTTACCGCCATGTTATGCAACAAGCATTACCATTCAGGATAAAACTGTGGCACATAGGTTAATTTAATACATTTTATAGTTTTATCTGTCGTATATAGCTCCGCTTTTTATCAACACATATAACATGCTTAGATAATCTAACTTTGAAGTTCCGTTAGTTTTCTTCTGGGTACTTGAAAATGTAAACCATATTGCTGCATTATTCTTAATTCTCGAGTTCTCACAAACATAATTACCTGTACAAGCACTCATAGAGGCATGCTGTGCCTCCTACTCCCAGGCAGAGATCATGTTGATCAATGATATTTTTAGAGCATTACTCTTTACTTCCACAGGAGCCTGACAGAAATCTTGAGAAATGGGTTGGCACGCTTGTCCACAACGAAAATAAAAAGAACAGTTCCAGTCGCCGGTGCAGGGGTTCTCTAATTGAGTTACTATTTCAACTCTTTGTTCCAGGCATAGAGGGGCCAATCTGTGGAGATCTCCAATACTGTGGATATAAGGGGGGAGTTCAACCATGAAATTGCAATGAGGATAACGTCAGACCTGAACAGCAGTGATCGATTCTTCACAGACCTCAACGGTTTCCAGGTAGGGTTACCATCCCAAGATCTCTCTCTTTACATTTTGGCTTCCAAAATCACTTATTTTCCCTGCTTCCCCCACACTTCCTGGGTTGTGAAAAAAGGGGCAGTATCGTCATGCTGCACTTTTGAGTGAAGGAAACAAAAGCTGTACAGCTGTTACATTCGGGTTTGAGGGTGGAGGCTATTCTACTTCTGCTAGAGCCAAAACAGATGTGGCACATCCGCTGCCAAAAAATTGCATTTTTCAGTAGCAGTGAGTCTCCAATGTAATGTTACCAATGGGTGCCTGTAAGAAGCAAACATTACATTACATTTTTTACATTACAATTATTTGGCAGACGCTTTTATCCAAAGCGATATACAATAAGTGCATATTGAAGGTCATTGACGCGACTACAAAGCAGATACGACAAAGCACAACTTTCTCACGACGTAGGAGCTATCCCTAATAATGAACATAGAATATAGTGCACAGTCAGCTATACATTCTGAACTACAAAATAGCAAAAAACACAAGTTAAATAGAAAACAAGCAAGCAAATAAATAAATAAATAAACAGGAAGCAAGTACCATAGAATTGGCCCTAGATAGGTTGTTTAGTCGAGGTGGAGTCTGAAAAAGTGCGTTTTCAGACCATGACGGAAAACAGGCAGTGTTTGAGCTGAGTGCAGCGGAGTGGGGAGTTCATTCCACACTGCGGAGCTAAGGTGCAACAGCTCCGCAGTCGAAACGAGTGAGGTCCATTAACACGGAGGGAGGAAAGAGCAAGTGGTCGAGCAGGAGCATAGTGCTGGATTAAGTCCTGCAGGTAGGAGGGCCTGACCTTTTGGCTGCAGTGTAGGCCAGGGTCACAACTTTGAAGCCGATCCTGGCCGCGACCGGCAGCCAGTGGAGTGACCTCAGCAGGAGGTGACGTGTGAGAACTTTGCGAGGTTGAACGCGAGCAGCCGCGTAATGGAGCAGTTGTAGGGGCAGAATGGCGAGGGCTGGTAGGCTTGCGAGAATGGAGTTGCAGTAGTCCTGACGTAAGGTGACCATGGTCTGGACAAGAAACTGGGTGGAGTAGGTGGTCAGGTACGGCCGAATCCTCCTGATGTTGTACTGGAGCAACCTGCAGGACCGTGCCGTTGCCCTGATGTGTTCTTTGAAGTCCAGCTGGTCGTCCAGGACCACCCCCAGGTTCCGTGCAGAGCGGGAGGCGGTCACCATGGTTCCGTTGACGGTGATGGACAGGTCTAGAAGCGGGGAGGTCTTGTATGGCATGAAGAGCAGCTCAGTCTTGTCAGGTGATGGCTAGACATCCACAAAGAGATGTCAGCCAGGCAAGCAGATATCTTCTCCTTAACCAATGGGGTAGAGGGAGGGAAAGAGAGGAAGAGTTGAGTGTCATCAGCATAACTATGGTAAGAGAAGCCATGTGAATTAATAACCAAACCAAGAGACTTGTTGTAAATGGAGAACAGCAGCGGACCCAGTACAGATCACTGCGGGACACTGTGCAGACTTGGAGTCTTGGTAGGATCTATTTGTGAGATAGGATGTAAACCAAGAGAGAGCAGTTCCAGAGATGCTCATCTCAGCCAGTGTGGAGATCAGGAGTTTGTGGTTGACCATGTTGAATGCTGCAGACAGGTCAAGGAGAATCAGGGCGGAGGAGAGGGAGGAGGCTCTAGCAGTGGCGAGTGCCTCGGTCACAACCCGGAGCGCAGTTTCAGTAGAGTGCCCGGTTCTGAAGCTGGACTGATGAGGGTCGAGCAGGTTGTTCTGGTGGAGAAAAACAGACAGTTGGTTAAGGGCAGCTCGTTCAAGAGCTTTGGACAGGAAGGGCAGGAGAGACACAGGACGATAGTTTCTGACATCAGAGGGGTCCAAGCTAGGTTTCTTAAGGAGTGGGGTAACACGGGCAGTTTTGAAACAGCAGAGGAGGAGGGATCAGCAGGGAAACAAAGGTAGAAAAGAGTTTATGTGGGTTAGACACACATGCATTAATTTTTGACTGAAAAAATTAAGTCTTAGCAGATGTAGTTGCTGATGTGAAGGCTGCCAGCAGAGTGTGATATGAGGCCAGATCATTTGATCTGGGGATCTGGATTTCCTCCACTTTCTCTCAGAGGCTCGCAGCGTGGTTCTGCTGGTTTGGAGATAATCCGTCAGCCATGGACAGATGGGGTGGTGATCGAGCTGGTTTGGCAAACAATGCAAGCAGTACTTATTTTTTTGTGAACTTTTCATTGTCATACATAATTACATACCAGTATACAGTAGTCCATAGTGTTACATTGGGTGTAGGTATTGCTGCAGTTTTTTTTTTTTTTTTTTCTTTCTGACTTTTGGTTATACTATAAGTTTTAAACAACAAAACAAATGCATCTGACCACACACACTGGCTGCCAGCTCACCAGAAATCATACTAATTACAATCTTATTAATTAGCATAAGCAACATGTTGACACCAACACAGTTAATTGTGACAGTGCATGTTTATTTTATTTATTTATTTATTTATTTATTTCGGCATGCATTTATTTACACTTTATCACAATTTCAGTAATATGCCCTGACAAAACACATTACTTGCCGAAAAGGGATACGGGAAAAAGCAGCCTGCTTATCATAGTCCCGCCCCATTTCCCTCATTATTTTACATGTTCATAATATACATTTGTTTAAAACAAATTTTTTGTATCACAACAGCATAACTAACTGTTACAAAGATAGTCTTGTCGACCAAGACAATTAGAGTACAATTAAATTGACATGCGTGCAATCAGTTGGACTATTGCTATTACCAAGGAATTATAAAGAGCCTACTGGGAGATTGTTGGGGTATCTTTCTGTCACGAGACATTCACTCTGTATTTAGATTTTTAAAACTTTAAACAATATTTTTAAATGAGCCGTACAATGTTATAAACTGTGATGCGTACAGCAAAGAGCACTCATACTCACTGTAGTGGTGCGCCCACCAAACTATATATAATTCGATGGGTGCGCCTCGTAGTCCAGTTTATTGATGACGTTTCGAGCACGAGGCCCTTGGTCAGGTCAAACTCGAGATTAGTGTACCACAACCACATAAATAGAGTAGGGCTGGTCACGTCACTAATGGACGGACATACATAAAAGAGGACACGATATATAGTGGAAGTCAAATGACGAAAAAGAGTTCTATACATACAAATATATATACATATCTGAAGCACCGGTGAGTAAACATGATAAGCAAATCTAAAAAAATAAATAAAAATAAATCCTCACGAAGTTCATATCATCAGGTATAGACTTGTAGCAACAGGTCACAGGAAGGGATTAATGGGGATTTCTTCATTCATGGCATTTGTAGACATGGTGTTTAGTTTATAAATCCAGAAGGATTCCCGCTGTAACAACAGTCTGTTCAAATTTCCCCCTTGTCTCTGGCATTTTACGTGTTCAATACCCTGATGTTTCAGAGATGCCACACTGTGTCTCACAGCCATAAAGTGCATAGTGACCGAGCTCTTGGGGGTCTTCGTTGCGAACACTACACCCGCGTTCCGAGATGCGCTTCCTGAGCGCATGGGTGGTTTTCCCCCACAGATCCTAGACCACATGGGCATTTAATTAAATGCACTACATTAGTAGTAGCACAGGTTATGATGCCCTTGATCTTGAAATATTTCCCAGAGAGAGGGTGGATGAACGTGTGGCTTTTGGATGTGAAATTGCACTGTATTATAATTGCACTATAATTTCCGTCTTTGATATGTCCGGGAGGCTCGCTTGTTTATCTCAGTCGGGCCTGTCACTGCATAGTTTCCGAACCCAGCTATGCTGGCTGATGGGGAGGCTGTGTTTAAGGGGTAGTGGATGAAAGCTATCCACTCTCAGTAGGGTCTTTCGGTCTGTGGGTTTTCTATACAAATCTGTATTGAAACCCATATCATTACGTATAATGAGAATATCAAGGAAGTTGATTAGACTATTATGAAAGTTCACAGTGAATTAAAAAAACCGATTGCACGAGTTCATAAATTTAAAAAAGTTCTTAAGGTCTTGTTCGTTGCCATCCCACAGCAAAAAAATATTGTCCACATAACGACGCCAGGGTTTAATATGAATCAGGAGGGGGTTATTGGGACAAAATACAGTATTTTGTTCAAATAGGCCCATAAATAAACCAGCGTAGTTAGGGGCTATACGGCTACCCATAGCAGTTCCCCGTTCCTGGAGATAAAAGTCGGGGAAATGTTTCTTGTGAGTACTATTTCGGCCAATTCCCTAATGCAGTGGGTACTTGGTAAGGTCTGGGGGTTGCGCTTGTTGAGATGGAAGGTGAGCGCTTCAAGCATCCCCCCCCCCCCCCGGTGGGGAATACATGTGTATAAATTCTCAACGTCCAAATTCACCGTGATAAACTTTCATTTTTTCATTACTGGATGGCCTATGAGGCTATGTACAGTACAGCTAGCCATAGAATAGCCAGTGGAAGGAGGGTTTCAGTCACTGTGCAAAAGCTTGAATAGCACCTGCAGTCTCCTTTCACCAGCTGCACATGAAGTCCTCTGCCCTGCACATTAGGACTGCGAGTTGAATCAGTGGCCGATGGGACAATTACAAATGAGGGATAAAAACTGTTTCAACTGTACCATGGTATACTTTTAACGCAGGTAACACGGTGTAAACACTCAAGGTTCAATCAAGCTTTCATAGCAATAAGTCACGGTTTGGCATAACACCAGTATAACATTACATCTATATATTAATGAAAACACAATGTAGCATACTGGACAAGTGTGGAAGAACCCTTCTCTTGTACAAGTTGATTTTACAATCTTGGAACTAAGCTAAACAGCCTCATTTGTAAGGGCTTTTTCCTCTATGAAAAGTGTCGTCGCTGAAGTATCTCCTGCCTCTTTCTGTGTGTTTAGTTACTTTGGAGAATATTAGCTTTTCAGGGTAGGAAAGCCTGCTGCTTTATCAGTTTTCTTTTTTTTTTAACCACTGTTGATTTCCCAAAGCGGCTAACATTTAAAATGCTGAAAATTGGACCCAATCCACAGTCCTTGAGCAAGGTTAGAAACAACATCTGAATTAATGCGAGGCAAAAGTCAGCCAAAAGTTGTAAAAGTGTGATTTGTAAACATAACCTTTAGCTGTACCCTCTGGGTGCCAGGGAAGCAGACAGGTGAACGATTTGTATTCTGTGTGCTGAAAAAATTGGCTGTGAAATGCACACCTGTGTATTTGTGAGTCGGGTTTAAGAGATTGGTTTTAGTGTTTGTTTTTGTTTGGTTTTTTTTTTAATGGGTCCGCAAATCTCACTTTTTGCAGTGTATTTCAGTCCTTTATTTCAAACATCTGTGACTAAATTAAAATGTTTGCTCCAGAACATCACAACGAAAGTCTGAAGTCTAAGAGTGTGGCTTTGAGGTGCTTCAAAACTTGACTGGTCAGATCAGGGACTGTTGTTCTGTCACCCATTATTTACTGTAAACTTGGGATAAAACTGGACATACATTTGTGTAGTAAAATATATTGTCCCATAATGTGTCCCAAAAATAGATCCACCAAGTCTTAGTTTATAACGTACATTTCAGTTGACAAGATTTGGTTAGCCATCTGATATGCAGGACCATGTTATGAAGAGTATTATATGAAGTGCTAACCCTGTGCTAAATGCTCTTTATCAGTATACATACAACTGTAGGTCGGTGTATAACCAAAATCAGTAGTCAGTCTCATTTAGGATACCTAACCACATATTTGGCACTTTGATTTAACAAAATGAACAGTATTAATTTTCTAATATAATTTGATCAAAGACACACTTGTTTAACAGTCAAAATACAATTATATCAATGATTTAATACTATTATAAAGGTATGGCATTCTTGAACAAACTTTTGGCTTGAATCTTTGTATTTACATAATAAAAAAACAGGGTTTAATAGGATGATTTATTAATCAAGAATACAAATATACAGAGCACATATACTAATCTAAGCAAGGCAAAGCTAAAACAATCCATTTAAAATGTAATATACCATTTAATATATATAATTTTTTTCTGGTTTGCTGGTTCATAAGGAGTTCTGGGGACCACTCATTTCTTATATTACTTTTATTTTAATGCTCATCTGAAAACGAGTGGAAATGAATAAATAATGGCAAATGTCACTGCAATAAGAATGGCATTGCAGTCTGGACATCCACACTCTTTCACATGGCAGAGCTGTACAGGCGTAAATGTGAAAGCCAAGGAAAGTGAAAGAAAGTGTGAATTGATGTACTTTCCATCTCATCGCATAAATTTTTATCAAATGTGAGATGCAGCACTGCTATCCCAGTTAGTTGGATCCAAGGGAAATTTCTAGAGCTTGGCTCCCAGGAGACCAGCCTGTTAGCACCTTGGCTAATGGAGGATAATGATGAAGCGGAATATCCAGTGTCTTATTTTTATCGAAAAGAAAGTCCCCTTTCCCCAGACATTTTGGGATGAGGTGTCAGATGGTGCATAGCGCAGAGGCAATGTGTTTGTTTTGTTTCCCCCAAGGCCAATTCTTGATGGCCACGTTTGTCTGAATTGGAGTGCATCAAGGCTCTTTCTCAGAAAACAAATCCCTCGCCCACCCTACCATTATTTTTTTTTATGTATCCATGAGGTGTTAAAATTGATTATATTTTACTGATACAATCAAATAAGTTAGAAACCCAGGGAGAGTATAATGGGCGAATGTCCTAAGGAGGCATCGTATAGATTTTCCCCAGAAGACTGTTCCATGTCCAACCAGGCATTTTCCTTGGTTTCTGTGTTGTTTTTAGGAAACACCCTTGTCCCCAGAAAAGAATTCACAATTTCAAACAGTTCGAAAATGTGTTAAAAGCCTCCAAAACCTAAAACTAACCATTCCTACTGATGACATGGGTACTTTGTTCTAAAATATAATTTTTATGAAAACGTTGGCCCTTGAATGTTGTGTCCCAAATTTTTGTCAACACTGCCAGATTTCTATAAAAATAAAAAAGGTGAATTCAGTCATAAAAAGGGTTAGCCATATCCTCAGGACCCCTGTCTCACTTCGTAGTTTCACAGAAGGCAGCAATGTTACTTCCTCTGGTAAGTTTTCTATTTTTTTTAAAAATTAATAAGAAACAAAATAAGAATTATGGTTTAAAAATGTGTATTTTCACTTGCATTAAGAGACTTAGCAACTGAAAAAAATACTCACTACGTCTATGCCGTGAAATGAGAAAATATTGCATTGTGGGGTGGGACTAGATTAAGCTGTAAATTACACGGGAATAGTATGGAACTCATGGTTGGCTAAATGGCTGTAAGTCATCAAGGGTCTGAGGTATCAAACGAGCCTCAAACCATCACTCTGCTGCCAGATATGCAGTCGATATGGATGGATCACTTTAAGGGTTGTTTCTCCTGACTTCTTTTTTCATAGAGTTCAATAGGAAAATGAGTCGGTCAACAGAGTGATGGTTTGACTCTCGTTTGATACCTCAGACCCTTGATGACTTACAGCCATTTAGCCAACCATGGGTTCCATACTATTCCCGTGTAATTTACAGCTTCATCTAGTGTACTCCTTGTAGCCACAAGCTATTAAATACCAGAAACACAATCCCTCCTCTTCTGCACTTGTTCTGCACCTGTTCCCTCTTCTCTACTCCTTGCACAGTGTTAAATTCTAAGGTTAACCACAGAGTGAATTTCTCTAGGCAATTATACTGCAGGCCAAAATCATGATAGTTGGTACAAATAACTTGCAAACTAGATGGAACAGAAATAGCAGGGCATCTTTATCATTTTTCTTGGGATCTGATTTGTATTTATCGAATAGAATTCAAGAGCAATTGAACCCCTGTCCCCAAGTGGGTGAAATGTAATTCTGGTTTTGGAGAATATCTAAATTCTGAAGCTGCTCAACTAATTTTTTTTATTAGTCTGACCCATTTGCTTTGACCCTTTGAGAGAAGGTGTATGTAAGATCATACACCATTGTATGCAGAGCCAGTCCAGTAATTATCTGTCATTTTTCTTTAATGACCTTGTAGACTGTGTGCATAAAGTCCTTGAGAAGTGTGTCGGCATCACCAATGAATACTCCCTTGTTCATGCAAGGCCGGTTTATAAATGGTTTGTTACATCCAACCAGGCGGTCTCCCTAGGTGTTATTTTCTCATGACACAATCCCTTTAAACAACAACAGAGCAAATATAATACTCTGAGTGGATTCTGCTTCACACTGTGGAGAGAACAGAAGGACACCAATTAATCGACAGGCGTAGGCATGTGGTCTCCTGTATATTCTTTTCCCCGCAAAGAGAAGAAAGGTTATTAACCCTGCCTGAAATCATGCTGACAAGGAATGTACCATGTTTCGTAAATGAAGGTCCTGTGAGGGGTTTTCAGGTTTCTCATTATGGACGGCACACGCTGGCCGTATCGTGTCTTTGCACGTGAGGAGCGGGGCATCGCCCGCGGCAAGATTGATCTAACGAGCACAGAGCGAAAAGCGGTGAGAGATGGCCGAGAGACGCATATCAACATTTCGCCGAAAACGCTGAAAGGCCCTGTGGTTGATTAGCTGAAGATACGCAGTTGTGCTGTATACTTAACTAACGGTGTTAAACGTGTGATTTGGATCCGCAAAATAACATTATGGTTAAGTGATTGATGAGAACAATTTTACTGTTTTCACGTGTGGTGAAACACCACTTGTTTATAGAATATGTCTGTTTCAATGCGTGAGCTTACAATTGTGTGGGGTGTTTGTTGTGGGGATCCACTTAAGCGAAGACAGTTGGCATGAAACCATCTGCCTGTGATATAGTGCTGGACAAGGGATTCGGTGGCAGGGTCTCTGCTGAGGATGCAGTTTTGCTAATGGTGTGCTGTGAAACCTTGTAGAACTGCATTGTTTGAAACAAAGGGACCGTAGAAATGGCTCCATTACACCCGAACAACAGCAGAGAATATTCTGCAAAACGTGTCGGCCATGAATTACACCAAAGTAATATAGCACTGCTTTGGTGGGCCTGCATTTGATTCTGAACTGATTTAACTGATTAGTGTTTACGCGCACATTTTTCCTACATCATTTCACACGATAATGCATAACCATAATTTAGCGCAATTGTGGATTTGTGATCTCTTTCTCCCTTTTGAAGTCATTTCTAGATATTTCAGAATCGGGGGACACCTTCCACATTTTCATTTGATAACGGCTGGAACCCAGCCAGGTCAAATCCGAGGTTTTGTCCCTCCCACTAATCAAAAAGTTCAATCACAGTGCTGATGGTGGCTCCTTCAGCAGAATAGGTCTCCCCCACAGGTTAAAACACAGCATTTATCTGGCTGGGAGTATGTGATTAGGTGACGGGTTGAAGCTTTCATTAAATTCCAGCCCGAATTCCCTCAGCAATCTAAATACTTGTAGTGCCTTTCTTGATACAGAGGACTCACATCTGAACAAAAAGGGTTTCTGGACATGCTAACCTGTTGACTAAATCTACTGCACTGGACAGTAAGCAATGTGGATCCTGTAGTCTGAATGCTCTTCTAACTATTCCCTTCTGGACAATGTGCGTGTGTAAAAACTCAATTAGATATTATATTCCCACTCCATAATAACCTGTTTTTATCCCAGGCTCCTAAATGCAGTGCAAGGCACAAGCAGTGTTTTTCACGCAGTGGTTTGTCTGTTTACATGTATTTGGAGCTTACAGGGGATCACTGTAGCCACCAAAAAAGATGCATAATAGCCAAGAAGTGCTTTATTTGAGCTTTTTGCGTGCTTTACTTGATTGCTCCAGGTGCATTTATGTGATGCATTCACCTGAGGGTGAAAGAGAATGAAAAGTAGCCACTCTACATGTTGGCTCGAAGCTCTGAAGTGCACTATAGGAAATTAAACTTTGCCTTTGAGTAAATCAACAAAGAAAGGAAAAGGAAACTTTTTTTTTAAGGTTTTTCATTTCATAAGTTAAGTGGTGAATCATTGCATTTCCAGTAAATAGAGCAGTGACAATATTTTTCCATGATTGTGTATTTTATTCATCATTTTGTTTTTTTCGAGTCATGGAAGGATGAAAAACACAAATACATTTCCACGTTGACACTATAGTGTTAATAATCTTTAGGGTTCTCTGCATTTTATGATTTCTGCTCCAGCACTACTGGGCACTGTACGTGGGTACGTTTGCCCACTGCTGTTGCACCATAGAAGCGGTAACTTTATACAAATGCTCCACTGGTTGTTGTGATAGTACGTCATATTTAATTTCAAAAACAGCGTGCATTTAACAGCAGGTCTGCGGAACATATGCTCTTGTGCTTTCTATTACTGTCGCATTAATGGTTGAATTTAAGTTGTGTCTGGAAGGCGAAGGCTTGAGCTTACTCCGGCTAGATCCAGCCTAATCCAGGTCCCATGGGTGTTAGTTGCAGCGAGGGTGAACCGTTTCAGTGGCAGCATCACTTGTTGCAGCCCCATTAGCACTGTCAATAAAAAATAAAGGGCAAAGCTCTCCGCGTTTACCATCTGTTGGGGAATCGGCTTACTTACACTTGACCTCAAGGACAGCAAGCGGCCAGTGACCGGTCGTGTCAGAAATGACCTATTGCTGCATCTCGCGCGTGGGCGTTATTTTAAGGTGTGCGCGTAAATACGTAGCCGAACTTCCATGTTTGAATGAACCTGAAGTGCTGAATGCAAGAGGGGGATTGTTGTGCTCTGAATTGTTCAGCATCCGTCTGTGTCGTCTCCCGCTGTAGCCGGTCTTACAAGACAGTGTGTCAGGAATATAAACGCGCGCCTTCAGGGCACTGTTGTTCTGTTCATTAGCGAGTCACGGTAGGGGCACCGCGTCTGAGTTTTAAAACAGGTCGACGGTGTGGATCCGGGTGGGGCTTTTAGTGGGTCAGAACAGTGGACATGGTCATATTGGTCATATTTCTGTGTGAATCTTGCCAGTGTGCCTGCGTTCCGCCAATATCCATCTCCAATAAAATTGTTTTTTTTTCTGTGGTACAGAACAGAAATTTAACACCTTCCACAAAAGCGCGAGTGTACAAAGCTGTGTTTCTTTATACCCTCCTGCCTGGCCCAAATCCTGGACACTATAGCCAGCACATCGTAGCGCTCCTTATCAGATGCTTCCTATGCATGTTGGTTCATGGGAGGACAGGAATGTATACTGTCACTAACAAACATTCACCAGAGCTGAAGAGTGCGAGATACAACCCTCAACACTGGTACCTGAGCACCACAGCTGGTGATCCACCTGCCATTGTGGTGTGCCACAGCTCCAGGAGAGCATCACCAAAGGGAGAGTACATCTGTGCACTCAACAACACGGGTGTGCTGCAGGGGTCCCCTCTCTGTGGTGTGGGGTTCACATTAGCCACATACAGTTACATAACCAAAACACAAAGCTAAAATAACACTCATGGGACCAGCGACGTCAACGAACAGCCATAATCCGCAATGTTGATTCGACCTTCACAGACTCGGGTTGCATCCAAATACTTTAGAAATGCATCCATGCCATTGCCTTCTCATGACCCGGAAGGGGCTAACTGGCTGCCATGAGAGGGAACTTTGTAATTGTACATGAAGGAAGGAAACATGATCCGTCCCACAGGACTAAATAAGCTTCACCACCGAAACAATGAAAATTCACCCACCACAAATTCTCTTGCTAAGTACAAGTATTTCTGCCTCATATCACTTCTAGTAGTGCTTGAGGTCGGTTTTTGTTGTTTAACTGCTTCTGGTTGATGGTGAAAAAATAAATGTATGCAGTGGTTGATTTGTAAAAAAAAAAAAATTTCAAGGGGGATGGTGGGGTCTGTGATCGCAGAAAACCGTGGGGGTTGATGGCAGTTTTAAAAAGGTGAGATTTTTTGTAAATTTTTTGTAACATTGCATCCCCCCTCAAATCGACCCCTGCATGTATGTATAAATAATGTAGAAGTGGCGAGAAATAACTTTTAAGCAAAGGAGATCATGGTGTCATAAATTGTAAGAAGCCTTTGAACTGATAGTTACTGTTGGCCGTCTCTCTCTTGGGTCCTTTTATATCATAACTGTTTGTCTTTTATTGACCCAATCTGTGCAACAAATTTCCCTCAGGGATAATAAAGATTAACTTGATTTTTCTTGTGACAAAGGGCTAACAGTAGGTAGGTTCAAGTCTTTCACATTATATCGTCAGGAATCATGACACCAGAGGAAAAAAGTGACCAGGACTCGATGAAGCATGTTTTCAATTATATTTCTCAGACCCAACTGAGAATCTGTGACGCAAATATGTTCTGAAAAAGCTGCCCTGATGTTAATACGTTTTGCGGATTCTGTTTTTACATCTGAATATATAACAGGTGGCGTGCCACCAGAGAGTGACCTCCCACTTACAATCTGATAGTCTGACCAAACTCTCGCCTCGTTTGCTTTTTTCACATCGTGAACTACACGCTGGAGATGTCTGCTTAATGGAGCTGGTCGGGAGCAGAGATGACATTGCCGACGTCAATAACCATGTTATTTTATTAACCCGTGACTGTCCCTTCTGCTTTTCTGTTGTGCCGTTGAAATGTGTTTGTAAATGCATAGTATAGCCCGATAGTAAAATGCATTTAAGCCCAACAAGACGATGGAAAGTCACTGCAGACCAGAACTTCACTGTTCTGCCTGGTCCTGGTTCTAGTAGGGGGAACATCGGTGATGTAAATCAGGGCTTCTCAACTCTGGTCCAGACGAAGCTTTTTCCAGTCAGGGTACTGTGGGGTTATGAAATACTGTACAATCGGTTGTTTTTCTTTTCCGTTTAGGATTTTTACAGACAGATAAACCAGGAAAATGTTTGTATTTGCTACTATAAATTGCAGTTCCAGAGATGAGAGAATAGGGCTCTGACACTTCTAAAGCAAATAGCGAAACAACATGATTTGCAGAGAGATATTACAGTGTCGTGGGCAGCACAGATAAGTCCTTTTTAAAATATCAGCACCCCAAGGATTTATTTTGCTTCGGGTTACTTGGAAACTTGCTTTTTTTTTTCAGTCGAAGTTTGACAAAAAAAAAAAAAGGTTTTGCAAGGTCTTTGCTGTTTGTACTTTTCTCTTCTTTCTTTTGAAACAAAAAGCAAATGACTAAGGATAATCCCCCAAAGATGAGTGTTAAATGCATAAACACAGAAAAAGAGTAATGAGATTAGTTACAGTGTATCGGAAAGACATGCTTGGGAGGCAACATTAGCAGCGATCTGAGTTGTTGCTAAGTCCCTGGAAATAGTATTTCTCCAAAACATTCATTTGCAAGTTGTTGGCTTTCTGGACCAGCTTTGAGGGATTAAAGATTTACTGTAATCAATGTTAATTACTTTCTTTCAGGAAAAAAGTTGTATCATGCAAAACTTCAGATGTGAACTTCTCAGCCTTTTTCTCCTTTAACTTGTTCCCTTACCAGCTGGATCAGAACGTTTACCACAGGGAAAGTTAATATAAGACACATCTGGCTTAGGTGTTTTATTCATTCCATTAAATGCACAAATGCATTTATAATAATAATAATACTTAGTAGTAGTAGTAGTACTACTAGTAGTAGTAGTAGTAGTAGTATTCTTATTGATGATTAACAAATTTATTGTAATTACAGATACAGCCCAGAAAAACAATGCCAAAGCTGCCACTTCAAGCAAATTTCTACCCGATGACCACAATGGCATACATCCAGAACACCAGTGCTCGACTGACCCTGCTCTCTGGCCAGTCCCTCGGAGTGGCTAGCTTAAAAAGTGGTGAGCACAGGCTTTCAAGCACCATCAATTCACTGTACTTATCACGCTTTTCTCCTTTGCTTCCAAGCCAGGGGTATTTTGTTTTAAGTTCATTACACTGCTTTGGGCTCCGGACCTCAGGCCAGGTCTAAAGTGTGGTCCAGAATCTGAAATTAAACACATTGGACCTGATTTACTAAGACCTTTTAGCACACGCAAAACCAATAACGCAGCCAATGATTGGTGCAAAGCAAATACCATGACCAATCATTGGTCATGTTATTGGTTTTGCGTGTGCTAAAAGGTTTTGCACGCACTAAAGGTCTTATTAAATCATTGAGCCTTACTTCAGTGTTTTAGTAGCGCGACTGTTGAAAAGCAAAGGCTGGGTTTTAATGTAGGTAAATCTTTATTTCATTCACATTTGTCCATACTTATATAATATTACCACTGTATAACTCTTCAGCTAGAGTTGGCTCTTGATTAGTCCCAGTCCATTATCTTTACTAGCATGTTCAGTACAGGTGGGTGCTCTGAAGGTGTTTAAACCATTTATTTTTTTATTGAAATGTTAGAATTATTTTTGTTGTTGTTGTTAGAACCATGTGTACCATGTTCCTGTCTGCAACTAAATCCAAGAAAACACTGCAAAGATGGTTGTGGTTGCTGCCTGGGTAGCTTGAGGCTGGTACACTTATGAAATGGATATAATTTGTAGTCGTATATTCAAATTTTGTATTTGTATTCCACACAGTGAGACATAAACAAGCTTAGCTTGTAAAGAGCAAACCAGCTACACCATTTGGAGTCTGTATTTACCTACAGAAAGAAAGGAGAGGAGGTGGAGCAATGAATTGTGGGCTTTTTGTTAGGGATGGATAGCCTGACATGGGTCATGTATCCACAAACCAGTTTTAAATCAGGTCATGTTCATAATTATTAAAACAAACTCTCACTGTGGGCACTGGGCACCCACCTGCAGTGAAGGTGAAGAAGAAAACATTAAAATGATACATTTGCGATGAGTTTAAATCCCAAGATTTAGTAACAGTATTAGGCAGCAGCATTGCCCAGCGTTACCTGGCGGAGCTCCAGTAAATAAGTGCACCTCTCTCACCTCTCCCCACTCAGGGCAGTTGGAGGCTATCATGGATCGGCGACTGATGCAAGATGACAATCGCGGTCTGGGCCAGGGCATCCAGGACAACAAGATCACAGCGAATTCATTCCGTCTCCTCCTGGAAAAGAGGAGCCAGCTGGATGAGGTAGCGCTAACAGTGCCCTAAGCCGCCTGACATGAAAGCTAAAGCAGGAGCTGTAATTGATCAAACCACAAATCATGTCATTAACACATAACGCGCAATGTAGAATTTCCACACATATCTGAATGTAACCCAAAGTCATTCCTCATCCGTGGACAGCAAATGTCACATATTGAAATTAAATGTCTCAGGCCTGCATTCAGTCAACATTTGTCTTTTAAGTGTTGCTATTTTTCTCCATAAATGTTTGGCAAGTTTGTTTTGGTGGTCACAGAACTCACCAAAAGGTGTTTGAGCACAAACAAATATTATGTTTGCATTTCACTACGAGTTAAGAAAAGTTAAGAAAAAAATTTGAGTCCAGGCCACAAAGCTTATTATTAGCTAGTGTAATAATTTGAATTAATTAAAAATTAATCTGGTATCAAACTCACATTTATGTTTAAAATAACAATCCATGTTTTATGTTCTTTTGTGCTTTGAAAGGTGATGACTTGCAAATGTGGTGAATGGAATGATTTTTTGATCAAAAACAAATAACTATTACATATAGGACCTGAAATGCAGCTTGAAGTGCTTACAATGTCTTGATTTTATATATTGAACACTTTAATTATTTAGTGGATACGCTAATCCAAGCTGATTTACGTGGAATAGATTTTAACCCTGCTATTGTTTGGGGAAAATGTAGCCCCATTCAGTGTTTGACGTCTCTTAACTCATTCAATGCCAGTGTTCTGGAACACTAAGCCTCAGCAGTGCCAAGCCAATATGGCTGCCAACATTCAAAATCTTTAGATTGACCCTGTCAATGTGCAAACATCTAATAAAACACATTATTTTACCTGTTCTAATATAATTTTTTGTTAATGAGGATAGATGGCACTAAGTAAGTTAACATGACTGGTGATGTGTGATAATAGTTTTCCATAATCTCACTGTGGAAATCAGCTCTTGCATAACTATAGATATATAAAAATGAACAGTAAACATAATCACTGGTCATTTGTATAGATACAGTTGAAGTCGAAGGTTTACGTGCACCTTAGCCAAATCCATTTGAACTCAGTTTTTCACAGTTCCTGACATTTAATCCCAGTAAACATTCCCTGTCTTAGGTCAGTTAGGATCACAACTTTATTTTAAGAACGTGAAATGTCAGAATAATAGTAGAGAGAATGATTTATTTAAGCTTTTATTTTTTTCATCACATTCCCAGTGGGTCAGAAGTTTACATACACTCTGTTAGCATTTGGTAGTATTGCCTTTAAATTGTTTAATTTGGGTCAGACGTTTCGGGTAGCCTTCCACAAGCTTTTCACAATAAGTTGCTGGAATTTTGGCCCCATTCCTCTTGGTGTAACTGGTGTAACTGAGTCAGGTTTGTAGGCCTCCTTGCTCGCACACGCTTTTTCAGTTCTGCCCACACATTTTCGATTGGATTGAGGTCAGGCCACTCCAGTACCTTGACTTTGTTTTTCTTCAGCCATTTTGCCACAACTTTGGAAGTATGCTTTGGGTCACTGTCATTTGTGACCAAGCTTTAACTTCCTGGCTGATGTCTTGAGATCTTCAATATATCCACATACTTTTCCTTCCTCATGATGCCATCTATTTTATGAAGTGCACCAGTCCCTCCTGCAGCAAAGCACCCCCACAACATGATGCTGCCACCCCCGTGCTTCACGGTTGGGATGGTGTTCTGAGTTTGAAGGTAGGCCATAAAATACATCCACAGGTACACCTCCAATTGACTCAAATAATGTCAATTAGCTATCAGTAGTTTCTAAAGCCATGACATCATTTTCTGGAATTTAAAGGCACAGTCAACTTAGTGTATGTAAACTTCTGACCCACTGGAATTGTGATATAGTGAATTAAAAGTGAAATAATCTGTTTTGAACAGTTGATGGAAAAATGACTTGTGTCATGCACAAGGTAGATGTCCTAACTGACATTGCCAGCACTATAGTTTGCTAACATGAAATCTGTGGAGTGGTTAAAAATTAGTTTTAATGACTTCAACCTAAGTGTATGTAAACATCCGACTTCAACTGTATATACGGTGCCCTCCGCAATTATTGGCACCCCTGGTAAAGATGTGTGAAAATGGTTATAACAATTCACCTTTTGGCGAATTAGCTTAATCTCACACTGAAAAAATGAGGAAAATCCAACCTTTAATTGAAGTAAATTTATTCTGAGAAAAATTTTGAGTCCCACCCCCCAATTCCCATAGAGATCCATTCAAATGCAGAGAAGTTATAGTATCGAAAATAAGATATCAAGAGTCTTTTGATATTATTGGGTCACAGACATCAGGAAGTCATGGAAGCAAAGGATATGCGACCAAATATTAAAAATGATTACTTTATTGTACATAATGTTAAACATGATGTTAAAATATTTTTTGATGCCCGAAAATGGGGGGGGACTATGTACAAAAGGTTCTATAATTTCTAAACGGTTTGTCCGATATGGATGCAAATACCCTCAAATTAAAGCTGTCAGTCTGCACTTCAACCTCATTGTCATTGTATCCTTTCAAATTTAGTGCTAGAGTACAGAACTAAAATATCATAAAATGTGTCACTGTCCAATGAACTATGGTGCTCACTGTGTGTGTGTATATATATATATATATATATATATATATATATATATATATATATATATATATATTTTAAGATAACTTATGCATAACATCTTTAGGCAATAACTCAGTTATATAATCACAAATAGCTAACGTTAAGAATGGAAGTATGGATTACCAGCTGAAAATCAATAATTATATGTGGAGTTAAATAGATAAATAGCTAGCCTACATCTGCCATTGATATGTGATTGATTGCCAGCTTTGGGTAAAAAAGCTACTTAAAACTGGAAGAGCTGACACAGATGTGTACCAGGGAGAAAGTATTGCATAGCCCACAAGCAATTTGTGAGGCAATGATGACAATTTTATAATGGTGTTCTTACGAGTACAGCAAGTTTATTCCATTCCTAAAATAAATGTTCAGATTTCCTTCATAAAATCAGCTCCATATCTGTGTAAGAATTGTTGAGAGGGAAGATTCAGTAAAGTAGTTATTCACTCCTTTGCACAGATGCCTAGTGTCCAGGACACCGGCGCCAAGATTTTGCTCAACTGAGACATTCATTGCTCCTGCAGCCAAACTATTAATGGAAACCTCAAACTCTGTGTTTTATCTTATATTAAGGAATTCATGTGGCATTGAGAAACATTGTTTTTTTTATCTTAAACTTTTTAAATATTGTGTATACAGAAGAGACTGTATTTATTATACACAACAATCCGTACAATTCTAATCGTCACAATTCAAATAATTTATTTGATAAATGTAGCCCAGCGAAAACGACTTTTACCTGATAACAGTAAAGCAATAAAGCGTGTGCTTTATCAATTTCTTGTGGATATGTAAGAAAGGCTTTCCACAGTGAGGTTAACCATTGGATCACAGCACAGCTGCTCAAATTGTTTCACATCACCGGGACTGAATTATGTATGCAACATTTTCAATTAAACCTTTGCACAGCTCTCATGTGCTGCAGAATTTAACATATCTACTTTAAACTTGCCCTGTAATTCCTAAGCCATTATTGATATAAAAACTGAATGCAAGACAATTAGCCAGTAGAATTCGCAAAAGCCAAGATAAAACGTTTAATAACACAGTATGAAGAAGTCAGATAGGGGATTTAGTGCTGATTATATTAAACATATCCTGATTACTTTGGCACCCAACTAAAACCAAGGCGATCAAATGGCCTTAGCTAAACAAGTTTTGTGTTTGCAAGACAGTACAAATTGGAACTTTAAGATTTATTTTCCTTTAAGTTTTACTGATGGAATTTAGTTCCATAAACTTTGTTGCCAATTGTTTTTTCCCAAGGTAATTCATTACTTTCATTGAGAACTCTGTTGTGTGGTTTACGAATGATTGGTTTCAAAGTGGTCTGAACAGAATTTGTGAGTAATTAATGCACTTAATCCAAGGTCTGAACAGATTCTGTGAGTAATTAATGTACTTAATCCAAGTTCTCATGGCCTGATGCCCATACTGAAAAATACCACATCCACATCTCTGAAAAAAAATCATTCTGTTATCCTGAAGTTGTTTCATTTTGTTATTTTGTGAACAATTCTCCAAATAATAAGTTGTCAGGCAGAAAACATTTAATTGTGAATTGCAAAGAACTCTTACGATGTCTCATTTATTAAAGGGTAAACTTCACTCGGTGCAACACTGGAAAACCTTTAATTGCAGTTAACAATGAGGATTGCTCCGATTATTTATAAACATTATGGTTGTTTTGCCGATCATTCCCTGCAAAAACAAAAGCACCACAAGAAGTAAAAATTCCACACACAGAAATGTGTGCTGTCCTAATGAAAATTTAATGTTTATTAAAAAAAGTATTTTATTTATTTAGTTGCACACAAAACTAGTCTGCCCTTGCTTGTACAACTAGTTAGAAAGCTCGCTGGCAAACACTGCACACAGCAGCACGATAATGCTGCACACAGCAGCACGATAATGCCCTGGACTTGGGTTGTTTTCTTTTTCTTCTTCCACTTCCCCTTCTCCTCGAAGATTGCATCATCAAAAATATTCAATTTCCGCATTTATTAATTCTGCCAATTGGTCTAGATCTACTTCAACCGATACCAATATCTGCTGACATGAACCAGCAGCAACAACTGCAGGAAACACAAGAAAAAAATATAATTTTTACATACAGTGGGTTGAAAATGTATTCAGTCCCATTAGACTTTTTCATATTTTGCTGTGTATGAACATTTGATAAAAATGGATTTAATCAGGTTTTTTTTGCTGGTATTCAACACAAACAACTCTACGATGTCAATGTGAAAAGTAAAATCTTCAATTTGTTCCAAATATTTTATAAATAAAAAACCGAAAACAATCAATTCCTTAAGTATTCTGTCCCCTTGCTTCATTGTACTTTAACAGCCATACAGGCAAAATGTTGTTCAAAATTGCACATCATAAAGTGCCCACACATTATGTTTAGATTGTATTTAAGGACGTTGAACAATATTTTCTTTTAAAATGTGTGTTAATATCGCTTTTCTTGGTTACAAAGCCAAGACCAGGTCCCTTCAATACATTTTAATGGCTCTTAATGGGATTTTGGGAAGTGCAAAGGACTTTAAATTGCAATACTCAGAGAGTTTATCTGATATTGTTCATTCATGGATGGCATTGGAGACCAGTCCCTGGGGGTTCAAGCAAAACATAAATCATCACCTCTCCATCACTTTAGGCAAAAATGTAGAAGGTGCAACTTCAGTAACTTTCTCCCTTCAGATTTCTCCATTGTCTTCCAGACCGTTACTAAATTACTAAAAATTACTAAAAAACCGTTACTAGAAAAGGTTACTAAATTTGCACCTTCTGCAATTGATTAAATAAATGTATCAAATGTTCGTACACAGCAAAATATGAAAAATTCTAAGGGGGCTGAATATTTTTTGAACCCACTGTATGTGATAGGCTACTGTTTTAACCTTATAGAACTGGTGGACACCATCTTTTTTGGGTGAAAACTAGCTTTTTTCATAACTAATACTAACCAAGAGATTAATACAATCACAACCAACAACTATATATAAAAATGTGTTTCTTATAATTTCACGTGAAATCGCTGCATCCTTTTGTTTTGTGGCTTAGTTTCCATGACTAGTCATAACCTCCCAAACTCACGGAACTATTGAAGTGCAGATAGGTGGCCTGTGACATCATTAGCCTTCATTTGGTTACATTAGCTCAGGGGTGTCAAACTCCAGTCCTGGAGGGCCGCAGTGTCTGCAGGTATTTGTGGATTTGTGGTTTATTTTCAATCTGTAGCCAATTAAGGCACTGAGAACAAGACAAGTTGTGTGCACTCTTCAGCCAATCAATGACTTAAATTAATCTGAAGCATACTGGAAACCCGCAGACACTGCGGCCCTCCAGGACTGGAGATTGACACCCCTGCATTAGATGGACGAGTAATTAACTGCCTGGTTAACAACCTAGCTAGCTTTGCCTCAGCCATATCATTAACAACAACTGATATATGATATAGTAAAAAAACAATGATATAGTAACTGTATATACTTATACATTTACTGCTAGTTGTTTCCGCACTGCACCCTCAGGGGTTAGCAAACTAGCAGCATGCATTTCTACATGTAAGGCGGGTGGCTTCCTAAATCAGTTATAAAGGACAATGATATGGATTCCAACAATATGTAATGCAACAACACCACATCGTGACATGGATAAAAATCAGTAGTTACAAAATGACATTCTCTGGCAAGATGATGAAACACAGGGTCAAGTTAAAAGTCTTGTTGTATCCTGGCATGATTTTGTTGTCAATAATTTAGGAATTCTGCTTTCAGATAAAATGTGTTTTTTGGTCTATAGTACGTTGAACACGATGGGTTGCCTTTAACTTTCTTTCTCTCTTGTATGTGCCAGAGTGAAAAGGCCCGGCCTGTGAGCTACCCCTCCTTGTTGAGCCACGTCTCCTCTATGTACCTGAACCACCCTCTCATTCCCATGGCTACTAGCCTGGATTTTGAGACCCTCTCCCTGTCACCCTTCAGCCCACTTGCCTCATCCTTGCCCTGCGACGTTCACATGGTCAACCTGCGCACCATCCAGTCCAAGGTAAGGCCAAGAGCTCTCTGCGCCATCAGCCTGCCGCAGTGCTATGCTCTGTAGGGTCCACAGCTACGCGGGATTTCAGGCCTCAAACAAGATAAAGATCTGAACCTTTCCAGTATTGCAAAGTAAAAAAAAATAAAAAATAATATATCATTTATTTATAACTAACCCTGGTTAGCCTGAACACAAGGAACTGCCAGCCTTTTGTGCGAACATTTCGTCACGTAATTCCTGATCAAAATTGCATCGAGTGATCTGCTCCCATTTACATCGATATCAGTACATTGAACGATGTATTATCTCAATCAATTATATATCAATTTGAGAAACGATTTCAGTGTCATGGTTTCAGGAGTTGCAGACTGAGATACAGAGGTGTACGTGAGAGGAGCGGCGTTCTGCACATCACTGCGATCCCCGCTGTGGGCCTATGACGTCGTCGTCACTTGGCTCATTTCCACCCTGATTGATGCATAGTCCTCTCACACTCAAGAATTCTCTAATTACTTGGGGGGGGGGGGGGTGTGGTGCGGAGGGGAGAGGGCTGTGTGGTGAATGTGCGTGCCAGTTTCCTCAATTATTAATTAAAAGGATCCTCCAAGATGTGCAGCTGCAGTGGCCTGTTCCGCAGGGGGCCTGCAGATGAGAATCGCTTATAGAACTAAACCCCAGAAGAGGAATTTGCATGACAGAGACAAACGTTTAGAGGGAGCGGTTTTTATCCATGGACACTGGCTTTCAAGGGCATGCAATGAGAGAGTAGGCCATAAGCCTACCTAAAACGCACAGTCATTTTCTGCGTTTATCAAAACACCAGATTAGCGAGCCAGTAATATTTTTTGATCTTCACCCCACAACTTTATTGAATTTTAATAGTTCAGTTGGCATAAGTGTAAAGCATGAGGTGTAAATAATGTATATTAATTTATCAGTAATATATCATTATTATTTGTCATGTTTCATAAGTAATAAAGGTCATTAGCAATAATATTCCTACCTGGCACACACAGCTGATAGGTTTCCGTCAGGTGTGTGTGTGCTTCCCTTCCCATGAAGGCTTAAAAGTCTCTTTTATAAATCAGTGAATCTGGCTGGGCAGCTGAGAGTAGTTTGACTTGAAGCAGTGTGAATCAGCGGCTGATTAAACCATCTTTTTGTGACCGAAAGAACCATGTTATTACAAGTCATCCACCTTTATCTGTCCTTCTGCGGAAAGGATGTGCATTCACCTGATTAATATAATCAACTGATTGATACAAGTAATCGTGCCAGACGGCGACATTCCCAGAACAGCGAGTAGAGATGCAAATCAGTAAAGCGCATGTGCAAGATAACTATATGCACCAAGAACCAGTACAAATTCTAAATACATACAGACTATTCATAACAAACCATAAGAAGAGAAACATAAAGTAGGGTGCGGTTGGTGAGAAAGGAACGGATCCTTCATACGTTGTTTAGAGAGGATCAACAAGCCCGACTCACTGCCCCTATATGGAAAGAGAAGGAGGGCTGGTCAGCTAGGATTCCCCCTTGCGGTAGAAGAGCTCTGAGTGAGTTCTCCTGTAGCATTTTGATTAAAGGAGAGGTCTAGTAGTTGTGAAGAAGACAGAATGTACGGCATCTCAGTCTTAGCCAAATTGATCTTAAGACGACAGTCCGCCATCTAGCATGAGTAGTCCTTCAGGCCGACTGAGATAAACCTGAGATCTGAGTGTCAGGCGGAGGGAAAGAAAAAGCCACCATCCCAGGAAACGTTAAAGAACCATCCAGAGATGTAGGATTGAATCCACTTAAGAGCAGTGCCTGAGATCCCCCGTGATGTAAGGGTGTAGAGGAGCTGAGATCCCCGTGATGTAAGGGTGTAGGGGAGCTGAGATCCTCCGTGATGTAAGGGTGTAGAGGAGCTGAGATCCCCCGTGATGTAAGGGTGTAGAGGAGCTGAGATCCCCCGTGATGTAAGGGTGTAGAGGAGCTGAGATCCCCCGTGATGTAAGGGTGTAGAGGAGCTGAGATCCCCCGTGATGTAAGGGTGTAGAGGAGCTGAGATCCCCGTGATGTAAGGGTGTAGAGGAGCTGAGATCCCCCGTGATGTAAGGGTGTAGGGGAGCTGAGATCCCCTGTGATGTAAGGGTGTAGAGGAGCTGAGATCCCCGTGATCTAAGGGTGTAGGGGAGCTGAGATCCCCCGTGATGTAAGGGTGTAGGGGAGCTGAGATCCCCGTGATGTAAGGGTGTAGAGGAGCTGAGATCCCTGTGATGTAAGGGTGTAGAGGAGCTGAGATCCCCCGTGATGTAAGGGTGTAGAGGAGCTGAGATCCCCCGTGATGTAAGGGTGTAGAGGAGCTGAGATCCCCGTGATGTAAGGGTGTAGAGGAGGAGTGTGTGGCACACGGTGTCTAAGGGAGAGAGGGAGGATTCTCTAGATGACTGAAGTGCTTCAGTGATGGAGACGAAAGCAGTCTTAGTCACTCTTCTCATGTCAGGTGCGAGGAACAGCAAGCAAGCAGGTACAGGTTCTAAGGATAGTACAGTGCAGTACTGTAGGCGTTGTTGTCCTGGTGCTTTTATTTTGGTATTTCCAAAAATGGCAACACTGTTGGTGTAGGTGGGTACTGTAGAGTCAATATATTTCATTGTTTTTGTCATTTTTTTGAGTGAATATTACAAAAAAAAAAGGTCATTCTGCAGACTACTTAAAGGGTAATTCCACCCAAAAACAACATTAACCTTATTTAACAGATCAAGGCACAACTAATTAAGTTCTCTTTGTGGCTGGCCAAAAAAAATCTGTACTGATTTATTTGAATATAAAGTTGAAAATTCAGTAGAGGTATATGTCAAAATGAAAAGTAAAATGCCCAGCCCCTCGGCCTCCGCTTCTGTAACATCATTCAGTGGGCGTGGCAACCTGTTGTCTGAACTGTAAGCTGTAAGGTTGTTGTAGTTCATATGAAGGCAAGTACCTGGTACATGCGCAGTAGTTTGGGGCTATGTCTCTGCTCTCGCTACAGATAGAAAGTTGGCTGATAGCTCATTTTAATCAGGAGGAGAGCTAATTTTGTACAAATCAAACATTTTTGGAATTACCCTTTAAGCACTACAAATTCTCAAAATGCATATTGTTACGTGCTGGTGACTTTACTACCCCCTGCTGGTGATCCTGTGTTTCTCGCTCTCTCCCTTGTAATTTGGAGCCCCATCTTGATGATCTGCTGATGGCCTGATGGCCTGCACCTGC
Organism: Synaphobranchus kaupii; assembly: GCA_029718625.1. Classification (NCBI taxonomy): domain Eukaryota; kingdom Metazoa; phylum Chordata; class Actinopteri; order Anguilliformes; family Synaphobranchidae; genus Synaphobranchus; species Synaphobranchus kaupii. The sequence continues at coordinate 26,028,925 of CM056392.1, read as the reverse complement.
CTCTGGCCCTACATAAGCTCTGCTGCAGCTGAAGGAAAGGCCTTAAGGTATAGGAAAGAGGAGGTTTTGATGGCTAGGGTAAGGTTGGGACACACCGGATTGAATTCTTCTCTGCGGCTGGTGGGGAGACACGTAGATGGGTTGTGTGAGATATGTATGGTACTGGAGATTGTTGAGCATGTAATAATGGTGTGTAGTACGTTTTGCGCACATGGGACTGTTATGTCCAAATGAGTTATTATAACGCGGGTGGACTTTGGGACGTAAAAGATTTGGGGCTTGTCCAGCTTTTTTAATAGTAATTTTTGGCCCTCTTTCATCCCACTTTTAGTTTTGGTTTACTGTCTTGGCCTGTCTTGGAATTTGAACTTTTCAATGGTCTGGGATATAAAATTTGTTTCATCCAAGATCTGGACTTATACGGGCTACAATGTCTACAATATGCACTTTGTTTGCCCGCTTGCCATTTAAGGCTCACTTTTTGTCCATTGTTTGGACTTCAACCATTTGAGGTTTGCTTTGGACTTTGGTTTTGCTTCCCTAGTGTTTGTTGTTAGTCGTCGCCTTTTTGTTGTGTTTGTTTTGTTGATATGTCCAAACTGTTGTTTGCCGAGTTATTATAACGCGGGCGGACGTAACAATATCCTTTCAATCTTGTAAGATGTTGGAGACAGCCACGTAAGCATAAAGACCACAGCTCATGTTGTCGTTGATATTTTATTATTATTATATTATTAAGAGACGTCTCTGTGCCCCAGATAACTGGGACATTGTCCGCAATATAACTCAAATACATTTTGTCAACAATTTGCAGAAAACTATTTATGAAAAATAAATGTATTGCAATGATTTGAGGGGAGCTGTTTTTTCCTAATTTTTTGTTGATGATATTCCTGATAATGAAATGTTCTAGATATGGAAGGATTGATCTGGTGCACTTGTCGTGGGTCTTTATCAGGTCATTGCAGGCTCAATTTGCTACAGTCCAGGCAGAGGCTGTGTTATTGCGTCTCTGAAATTAAAGAGCGGAAATAGTGTATCTTTCTGAACCATTTCATACACTGGTCCAGCATGCATCTAAATAATTCTTTTCAAAAAGTTTTGACTTCGCTGTGACACATGCTAGAAGACATTAATTTGTTCTCTGTTGAATAAAGGAATTGATTTCATGCATGGCTGAAGGCAAAGTTAAGAGGGTTTTGGCATCTCTCCAGAATGTGCACCCTTTTTAGATATTGCTCTGAAAGAGCATCTATTTAAAGACAATTCTGCATTCACAACCAGCGACTAGAAATATCTGAAACTTACACCGATTTGTATCAGGCACAATGAATCCATCTGGTGCGCTTTGTTTTCACTATTAGCCAAATCTGAATAGCCAATCCCAAAACAATAGAAGCTATTAGCAGCAAAGAGCTGCGCTTGGGTATGGAGATAATGGTCCGTTCCTTTCCTCCAGTGGGGATGTAAAACAGCGAGGCTATTTTTTCCCCCCATTTTCACATTACACCATTGTTGTGCATGAGTTATGGATAGTGACCCAGTCTGCACTGTTATTTCCTCTCCGCGACATTAAAAAACAGGATGGATATTGAAAACGGGGGAGCCGGGAGGAGCCTCTCGGGATAGATGTTGCTTATTGGTTTTACTTCATTGAACGGCAGTAACCTTTCCCTCCTCAATGATTTTCCTCCCTGCCCGCCTTGGCTCGTGTGGAAAATGGTTCCGAGCGCAGCTGAGTTGTGAAAGAGTGGGTCTCATAAGCGTGCCAGTGTTCGCCGAGGGAGGGAACAGTGGCGCGTTTTTATGGCTACTGAGCTGAGTTTCTCTCTTCACCTCTAGAAGGAGGGGGTTGGCCCGTCCGATGAAGCGGCTTTGATTCTGCACAGAAGAGGGTTTGACTGTGAGTTCTCCAACAGGAACACTGGGCTACTGTGCATGACCACGCGGGGCAAGGTGAGGCGAAACACACTCCGCGCGCGTTCGACAATAACAAAGCTGTTAGAGCCTCTGCTTATGCCTGTTTCTACAATGAGAAAATGCACACCCCGTCCCTCTGTGTTGCTTGTTTGACATATTATAATTTCAGCATTATGCTGAATTTTCAACACGATAAGAGCAGGCTTTTACCAGAGAAACTCAAGCATGCTGCAGCAAGTGGTCCTCTTGGGTTTTTCAGCCAGACCCACTGCTCATATTGAGTCGCGCACGCAATTTAGGGTGCATAAACTATAGCTTATTTATTCCCTCTAATCATTATATAATATGTAAATGTACAGGATGTCGCAGTTATGGAAGTGCCTTATTTTTAAAGAAAGAGAAATCTAATATACACCATACATGCAACTGTATTTACAATTATCCTTCTATGACAAAAACAAAGCTAATAACAATGCAACAGAACCTGAAAGATATAAATCTCAGAGTCAAGCATTGACCAGTCAACTGAACAGGGTATGATCCCAGAAGTAGCATGAGTAGGGATGGGAATCGTTAGATTTTATTGATACCGATGCCATTATCGATTCTGCTTATCGATCCGATTCTTTATCGATTCCTTTATCGATTCCTTAAATTTTATTTGCTCCCAGGCTATTAAAAGACCAACTATTTCTATTAGGTGGTCATCTAAAATGGATTCAATGACACAATATTTATAAAGTATAAAGCATTCGTTTTTCATTCATATTTCTTAGTCATATCATGGAAAATATTTATCTGCTATATTTATGCCTGCACAAGTGGCAGAGCATCCAATAAAACAGTCAGAATTGTATAATTCTGTAAATTGAAATGGCATTATAAATGTCATTTGGCTTGATCAATACGAGTGCTTAAAAATATCAGATGTCAAAGAAAATAAGAGACACCGGAAAATAATGAAAAAGGATGTGAGAAGAGAGGATAAATTATCAGTTTAACTGATAAAAAAAGATGGCTAAAATATTGTTGCTTAAACGCTGCTCTGTGATTGGGATATTTAGTAGTTTCATTCTCTAACGAAGATCGCAAACTTTACTTATGAGTTAGTTACGCTCCTAGGTGTGTTTCATAAGCTGCACCGTAACATTTGCGTTGGTTTCTGTATTATCAGAACAGTTTCAACTGTCACCATTCTCATTTAGCCGATACACATACATGGAAGAAAGATGAGATCTTTAACGTTACCTGAGGCAAGCTGGCTTCTCTTATTAGCTGAAGATGACGAAGATTGAAGATTATCATTTAGTTAATTTAGGTTAGTTATTCGCTTTCCAAATCTAGGCTACTCATCTGTGCGTCGCCAAGCAGGCAATCGTTGTCAGATTAGTCTACCGCCAATCAAAACACTGTAGTTTTAAACTTGTAGTTGGTTATAGACTCCGGAGGGAAGTCCACACACTCCAAAAATCTGTTATAGTTCTGAATAGTTGATCATTTCCGAAGACGGATCACAAAATGGAGCTTACGCGAACACATTTTCTATTGATTTTTAAATGACAGTAGCAGTAGTTTTTTAAAAATGACGTTTACATTTTATATTTTTAGACGGGGCGCCAAACTCTGCCTGCCATCATGCGCTGACTGAATGAAAACCGACGGCGCGCATGACGTGATGTTGTTTTGCTGTGCGTAGCTGTCGGGAATACATGCTGGAATCGATAAGAGAATCGATAAGCTCGAAGGCGTACGATTCCAAGGAATCGGACAACTTGGAACCGGTTCCTAATGGGAACCGGTTCTCGATTCCCACCCCTAAGCATGAGCAACTGTGAATTTCAAGCCTCTTATTATTAGAGCCCGACTTATATATCGGGCCGATATTTGCATTTCTGGACCATATCTGTATCGGTAGTCAAGGATGACATGTGGCCGATATGTAGGACCGATATATATATATTTTTTAACACTGACACATGGGCGCTCCTAGCACTCCATCTAGTGTTTCTCGCTACCCACAACATCACGGTTCATGTGACATGACATCACTCAGTCAGAGAGCTCAACATGCATTACTGATGTTTATTTAGCTATTCATTTGCATAGTCATATTGGTGCTAAATCGGCGCACAATCCACATAGAAAATGTCTATTTTCATTACAACTCAGAAATTCACTATATCGGCTGCCGTACCGGTAATCTCCCCCCCTCTGAAATTGGTATCCATATCAGTTGGATAAAAAAATCCCTCTACTTATTATACAATACATAGATGATCTTAGTTATTATCACTGATGCAAAAAAGAGTTAGCACGAAATCAGTCACCCTGTGAAATGATGAAAAAGAAACTGGAAAAACACCTTTCCCTCAATAACTGCATGTTGGATCAATCATAGACCAGTGAATTGGGAGCACGTTGCAGAGGAAGTGGCATAATAAAACAAAAAGTACCTTCTTTCTCGTACGCAATAAAACCTATGTTTTAATGCATTGCTCGTAACACTGATGAATGTTTTTATGAATGAATGGTGCTCGATCGCTGTCCATCTTCAGCGTTCCCTCACTGATTCTTTGTCTTTAATATGACTGGAATCATCCCTCGCTTGCTTTGAATTTACAGTCCAGTCAGCATTAGCTCAGTATCACTTATAGCTCTGTCTAGCTCTTTTCATAGTCAATAGTTTTCAGTTTATCTGTAATCGACACACGTACATCCTTTGTGACATTTCACTTTACGGTTAGCAAAGTTACAATTTTTTGAGAAGTCGAGGGAGGGAGCATTTTTTGTTTAAAAAAAAAAAAAAAAAAAAAAACCTAAAGTAGACTGTTATTATGCTGTGTCTTTCAGAAAGCGTTTAGGGGTGAAAAACAATGACCCAATGAGATCGGCCATGTGGCTAGTGTGATCAGTATCGGTTTATATCTACAAAATAAGTGCCTGTTAAAAATAATACAATAAATAATTAATGCGAAATTAGGTGTATTTTACCTTTTAGATAATTTAAGTAATTTTTTTAAATAATTTAAATGGTTGTCCATAAACTGTAAAAGTAGCTTAATTCTGTAATTTGTTGTTTTCTTATTGAGTAAAAGCATAATATATTATTTTTAAGTTTTTCTTCATGCTGCCATTTTTTGTCATGTTGTCCTGAAATGTTTTTTTTTCCTGACAATTTACAATGTAACTGCAAAAGCTTATGTGATCTGCAACATTCAAAATATTCACTAAATTCACCTCTAACCAAGGAACTAGAAAAGCTACAATAGATAACTGACAGTGAAAGGAATGTGGAGATATTCCTGGTTCCTGTTTCGTTAGATGTTCCTGCTTTTTTTATTTAAATGGGGAACAAATTATGCTTTACAATTCTATGTAATTCTACTTGTCAAGTGAAACTCGTCTCAAACTTCTCGGCTCAAGTACTGTACCACTATCAAATATTATCACGCTGAAAGCATGCACCAGCCACTCGAGTATTACTAGATTTTCACATTCAATATAATTGAATAATGTAAACTATACAGTTATAACGCATGGAGCACTTAGTATGCGTTCCAGCGGAATACAGTTGCTAGGCAAATCAGTGTATAATGTGGCCACTTGAACATTGATTTAATGGGAATGTGTTCCAGACAGATTTTTTATTTTTTTTAATCTTCTTTTGCCATAGCAGAAATACAAAAAAAGTTTTTATATAAAGTCAGCAATAACGCGTGAAATAAGGCTGCGAGATAGAGTAAAAGTATGTGAACCATACTGGAGCCTATCCCAGCATCCATTGGACAGGAGGCAGGAACACACCCTGGACAGGTCACCAATCCATCACAGGGCACACATACTATTCACTCACACACTCATAGCTATGGGCAATTAGCCTAACCTGCATGTATTTGGACTGTGGGAGGAAACCGTAGTACCCAGAGGAAACCTTAGATTTGTATTAATACCTTAGATTTGTATTCAAATAGTTTGTGTGTGTTTAAAGTGCAGATCCTCAGCTTTTATTAAAGGATATTTTTATACATTTTGTTTTCACCATGTAGAAATAACAGTACTTTTTATACATAGCCCTGCCATTTCAGGACACCATAATGTATAATAATTTGGAACAAATGGCTTCACTGGTGTTTCTGATTATTCTGGTCCAATTGTTTCCTTAGTGCAGGTATAAACAAGCTTTCACTATCTAGTCTTGATTCTAGGCTTTTCATTGCCTGTTGAGTCTGTTATTCATGCTTGTCAACATGACTATGAGAGTTGTGCCAATGAAAGTCAAGGAAGCCATTCAGAGGCTGAGAAATAAGAAAAAAACAGCAAGATCCTTTTCAGGATTTTGTGCCAACTTCTGCTCTTAATAATGCTCTGTCATATCTTAAACTGACATTTTTATAAGCACCAACTATGGACACAGACTGCAAGTGTATCCTAAGGATTTTACTGAGCTCAATTACAGGAGTGAACCAGCTTAGTTTAAAGACCTGTCAGAAAACTAACGGTAATTAGTTGGAACAAAAAGCAGGACCCTAGCTGTGTACCCTGGGCTGCTTTAACCAATCAACCACCCCTTGTAATAGTACTATAAAACAAAAAGTGCAAGATATCCCACTCCCACTATAATATACACTAGCGTTCAAAGGTTTGGAATCACTGAGACATTTTTATCACTGAGACAGTTTTTGAAAGAAATTGATTCTTTTATTCACTGAGGTAGCATTAAATTGACACATAATGACTATTTCAACTTTCATTTCACATAGAAAAAAAATAAACTAACAAAAAAAAGTACAATATGAAATGAACAGGCAGAAAGGTTTGTTATTGTGGAAATCGTTTTCATTTCATGCTTTTATAAAACTGCCATTTCATTCTGAGTTGATATTGTATTTTTTCCAGTTTTTATCCAAAATTATTGTTCAGTGTCCCCCAGTTAGGGGGTGGGGGGTTAGATAAATAAGTATAAAGTCCAGAATATAGTTCTTATAAAATGTTTTGAAAATATAAAAAGAAGAAGAGGGTGAATACTCATAAATTGCAATAGCAATTCATTTTAGTCTAGAAACACCACTTCCAGTCGAAGCGCCGCCCACTTCCGGTTTTATCCGAATACAGATACAGATAATGTTGATGGTCCAACAGATACAGATAGTGGCATCGCTGCACACCCCTAATTCCAAAACTTTGAATGCTAGTGTCTATATATACAGATCCTTTCCAAAAAATTTGAATATGATGGAAAAGTTGTTTTTTTTCCATAATTCCATTCAAAAAGCGAAACTTTCATAGATTATAGATTCCTTACACACAAAGTGAAATATTTCTAGCCTTTATTTGTTTCATTTTTCATAATTTTGGTTTACAGCTCCAGAAAACCCCCAAAACAGTATTTCAAGAAATTAGAATAGTGTGTCGAAAATCAGCATTTACTTCAGTTATTTCAGAGAATGAATGTTTTAGACTGAGTGTCACACTCTGTACGTGGTGGTTTTTGAAGCACTGACTCCAGCCTCAGTCCACTCCCTCTGCATCTCCGCCAAATTTTGGAATCGTCTTTGCTTGACAATCCGCTGAAGCCTACGGTCATCTCTTTTGCTTGTGCACCTTCTCCTGCCACATTTTTCCCTTCCACTAAACTTTCTATTGATATGCTTGGACACTGCACTCTGTGAACAGCCAGCCTCCTTAGCGATGACCTTTTGTGGCTTACCCATCTTCTGGAGGGTGTCAATGATGGTCTTCTGGCCAATTGTCAAGTCTGCAGTCTTCCCCATACTGAACCAAACTGAGATACCTGTCCAATTTAACGACACACCTGTAGAAAAACTTTGTAGGTGTTTTGAGTAAATTAGATGATTAGAGCGTGACACTCAGTCTAAAACATTAATTCTCTGAAATAACTGAAGTAAATGCTGATTTTCGACACACTATTCTAATTTCTTGAAATACTGTTTTGGGGGTTTTCTGGAGCTGTAAGCCAAAATTATGAAAAATGAAACAAATAAAGGCTAGAAATATTTCACTTTGTGTGTAATGAATCTATAATCTATGAAAGTTTCACTTTTTGAATGGAATTATGGAAAAAAATAAACTTTTCCATGATATTCAAATTTTTTGGAAAGGATCTGTATATATATATATATATATATATATATATATATATATATATATATATATTGTAGGTTGCACGAAGCGGGAGGCAAGGGTGTGTGTGTGTGTGTGTGTGTGCTTGTGTCATTTATGTAACCGCAGTGACAGTGCTTGTTGCGGCCACTGGCATTAACATTAGCCTTTGCGCAGCGTTAAGCCATGACAATTTAAACCATTTATTTATTAAATTAATATTTTTATTAAAATGTCTGTCAATCCAAGTTGAAGTGTTTTCACTTCACCGTCTCCTAACCTTAGAATGCACTATGAGGCTAGAAAGGACAGACAGACTAATGTCCTGTTTGCTTGTTAGCTTGCCATCTACTGGAAATAATTGATGTAAAATAAAATAATACGGAGGAAAGTGTAAATAAGCTTAGCATACAAACTGTGAACTAAAGTATATCTGCAGATTTATGTGATAAAGTGAACATATCTTTAAAGAATGAGTGACAACAAGATTATACATGCATTACATGGAGAAAGACAAGTGAAGGAATTCTGGGCATTTCATCAGACAAGTGAAGGTTGGCTAGAGTGTGAAATGTCTCCCTGGTCTTTAGTTTAGTACTAAGAATATGTATTTCTTTTTGTGATGGGAAAGATTCTCGTGGAGAAGTTGTTCAGTGAACTGACGGTGGGGAGCATCACACCTGTATCGCTGTCCCTGATGCACACGTCAGACAGAGGGAGGAGCCCTAAGGAGATCCAGTTGAAGCCAATGGAGGTCAGCACGTACCGCGTACAGCTGAGATGAGCCTGACACTCGGGTCACGCTCCTCTTCTGTGTCCAACACAGCCATTGGAGCGATGCAAGAGCCACTAGGCTATATCTTTCAGTTATGGAAGATCAAAAGAGATGGGAATTCTAGATTTTAAGAATTAAGAATTTAAAAGGCTCTCTAAGCTACACAGTTGAGTGCAATATATAATTATTTAAACATCTTTGCCCAGCACAGTCTCAGGTCCCGTCTTTTTGTGACATTTTGACATTTATGCCGCATTTTAACAGGAAATTCACTGTGCTGGAAACTATTGGCCTTTTCTGGAGGTTCAATTTGGATTTTAACTTTTTTTGTCTTGGAATGAAAGACGATCTACTGTTGATCCCAAAATGATGGGTGTATTGTTCCTTGTCTTGAATTTAATGAAGGTGTATTGTAATTCCACATGTTCTTTCCTACATACGCTATGTGATCAGACACACATAGTTCAATCCGTGTTTAATGCATTGTCGATGCCATGTTCAATCAGTCTTAATTGATTGTGTCTTAATCTGTAGGACAAGGAACATTTTGTTTTCTCTCAAAACATCCAACATTGTCAGAAGCAGTTCATTCTAAGCTGTGTATGTTTTTATTGTTCCAAAGTTAACCTTGTGGAAATTTGAAATGTGCCTTATTTCTCAATTTCATAACAAAACCTTTTCTTATTGAGTCTTTCTATCTGGTCTTTGTATCTCGGTGCCCTCTTGTTTTGGTGGAGTTAAGTGTTCCATACATTATGCACTCAGTGCAAATGAATGCAGCTATTAACTGGTGATCACAATAATCAGTATGGGTCTACTTTCTTGACCTTCAGTAGTGTGAAAATGTTTCTGTTGACGCTTTACATAACTTGTCAAATCAGGTTTAATTCATTGTTTACCATGGGATGAAAAAATGTCAAAACGTTTCCTGTGTTAAATCAGCGACTATTCTAAAAATGTATTTAATTGAAAAATAAGTTTTTAATCTTGGGTGAACAGGGAGTGTTTGGAAATGTCTGCGTGTGCGTGTGCGTGTATACAGACGGGTGACAAATTAAAGGAAAAACCCCTACAATGAGTGGGTCCGGTGGGTCTGTTATGCTGTGGGGGGCATGGTTTTGGTCCACTTGTCCCCTTCGAACGAAGGGTCACTGCAAATCAATACAAAGTTATTCTGAGTTATCACCTTTATCCTATGATGAAACATTTCTATCCTGATGGGAGTGGTCTCTTCCAGGATGACAATGCCCCCATCCACAGGGCATGAGGGGTCACTCAATGGTTTGATGAGTATGAAAATGATGTGAATCATATGCTATGGCCTTCGCAGTCACCAGATCTCAACCCAAGTGAACACCAATGTGAGATTTTGGACCGACGTGTTAGACAGCACTCTCCACCACCATCATCAAAACACCAAATGAGGGAATATTTTTTGGAAGAATGGTTTTCCATCCCTCTAGTAGAGTTCCAGAGACTAGAATCTAGGCTAGACTAGAGGTAGAATTTATGCCAATGCGCAATGGAGCTGTTCTCGCAGCTCGTGGTGGCCCAACACCTTACTAAAACACTTCACGTTGGTTTTTCCTTTAATTTGTCACCAGTCTGTATATATATATCAGGGGTCGCGTTAGGCCGGCAATTGCCGGTTTTGACCGTTCTTTTTATGACAAAGGCCGGAAAATGTAATTCCCTCCGGACATTCGGGCCGGTAAAGAAACAAAAAATTTTTTTTTACTTTGCAATATAGTAATTTAACATATTTAGTCTCAAAACCACGGCAATTTATCATTAGGCCTATTATCACCACAAATCAGACAACGCTCCTCTCACGAAATCCGCTATTTCAAATCGTCTGCGTATCTCAAGCTGGGCTAAAACTTATGACTTTCGATTTCAAATCAGCAGCTGCTCACTTCCATGAAATGAAGCATCGTCGCAAATGAAAGGAGCCTATATGGATTGCTAGTTTTTTTTGCCAGTTATAAAAAGGCCGTTTTTAACTGTCAGTAGGCATAGGCTTTAACTTAATAGGCTAAAAGCTTGATATAATCAGCATTTTTTTCCCTTGTCAAATCAATAGCCTAGGCCTACACTGTTCTGGTCTGACTTTCCCGAAAGCATTGTTCGTTAACGTTAGGTCGGATCCCAATTGTCACGTGTCGTTGCTGGCTCTTTTCCGTATAGCATGTTCCGCAACTCTGCAATTTGCCTTGGAGTAAAGAAATGTTAAAATCGTTATTCAAAATGAGGTTATTGCTCGTTATTCTGAAGAAAAATGTGTTCTAATAAACTAAAGATGCAAAATCAAGACAGCTTCTTTTGTTGAGAAAACATTAGGCTACGCACGCAGTCACGCACACTAAATGCGCGATTTTAATGTAATTCATCCGCATGTGCAAGGCGAAGCTGTTATATTAAATTTTTATATTATTCCTTTATTTTCAAATAGTTTTCAGTCCAAAATATAATACTATGCTGTAACATATGTTGTTAGGCTACATCATTAAATGCACCTGCCTGTCGTGCATGCATTGAAAATAGATATGGCCGTTTTTTTTATCGTATGTCCGACAAACTGTAATCATTCCGGACATTCTGGCCGGCAGTTTAAAATCCTAACGCGACCTCTGAGATATATATATATATATATATATATATATATATACAGTACCAGTCAAAAGTTTGGACACACCTACTCATAGAAGGTTTTTTTCTGTTATTTTTACTGTTTTTCACATTTTGGAATAGTAAAGACATCAAAACTATGAGATAACACAAATTAAATTATGCAAAGACCAAAAAAGTGTTAAACAAATAAAAAAAAGTCATATATTTTTGATTCTTCAAAGTAGCCACCCTTTGCCTTGATAACGGCCTTGCACATTCTTGCCATTCTCTCAAACAGCTTCTGTGGTAAACAGGTATTCCACAGGTAAACAGGTGATGCCATCATGACTCTATATAAAAGGATATCAAAAGACTCCTGATATCTTATTTCCAGGTACTCTTAGAAGCGATACTATAACCTCTGCATTTGAATGGATCTCTATTGGGGGGTGGGACTAGATTAAGCTGTAAATTACACGGGAATAGTATGTAACCCATGGTTGGCTAAATGGCTGTAAGTCATCAAGGGTCTGAGGTATCAAACGAGCCTCAAACCATCACTCTGCTGCCAGATATGCAGTAGATATGGATGGATCACTTTAAGGGTTGTTTCTCCTGACAAATTTTCCTATTGAACTCTATGGAAAAATAAGTCAGGAGAAGAAACCCTTCAAGTTATCCATCCATATCTACTGTATTTCTGGCAGCAGAGTGATGGTTTTAGGCTTGTTTGATATGTCAGACCCCTGATGACTTAGAGCCATTTAGCCAACCATGTGTTCCACACTGTTCCAGTGTAATTTAAAGCTAAATCTAGTCCCACCCCCCAATTCCCATAGAGATCCATTCAAATGCAGTTAGGTTATAGTATTGCTTGTACCTGGAAATACGATATCAGGAGTCTTTTGATATCCTTTTATATAGAGTCATGATGGCATCACCTGTTTACCTGTGAAATGCCTGTTTACCACAGAAGTTGTTTGAGAGAATGGCAAGAATGTGCAAGGCCGTTATCAAGGCAAAGGGTGAAGAATCTAAAATATATGACTTCTTTTTATTTGTTTAACACTTTTTTGGTCTTTGCATAATTTAATTTGTGTTATCTCATAGTGTCCAAACATTTGACTGGTACTGTATATATACTCCGACCAGAAACAATTTGCCTATTACGTATACATGTAATACAAGCTGAGCCATTTTAATGCAGAGTACCTCAAGCACATGGTCACTTGCATTAATGTAGCATACTAAATTTAGCCTACTGTGTTTGTCTTTGGTTCTCCAAGATTAGAATTGCCTACCGCTGGTGTAACTTCTAAGTTACAGAAACTTACATTCAACTGAGCTATGACATGAAATGTCACTACTTTTCTAAAACAGAAATGTCTTGAAAGATAGGAAATTTTATAAAATTACCAAAAAACAGAAAAAGGTGACCAGCCAAAACGACTCATTTTAAGGTTTCTAAGATTTCCTTTTAATAATTTTTTAGGTAAGAATAACATCAGCAAACAAAAGATAAAGTATTGTCATTCTTTGATCCCCTGTGAAGTTTTATAAGTTATTCTAATTATTACCACATTTGTTTATGCTGTTAGCTGTGCCATGGAATAATTTATCCTTCCTTCGGGAAACTTAACAGTAATTTTGCCTAGTGAATTCAATGGGACATCGTGGCAGAAAAGGTTATTACAATTTTTTTTTTTTTTACATTACATATACCAAAAACTGCACTGAAAATCAAACTATGCCATCGTGTTCTGCCTTACCTGTAACAGATGCATTGTATGAGTCTATCTCCTCTGCAACACTTGTGGCAAGGCAAAAACTTTGTCAAAAAGTCTGTCTTGGAGCCATGCAGTTAGCCTGGAAGGCTTTAGCATGTTTCAGTGTTTCTAATAACAGATGCCAAAGTTCACCTAGCCTTTTTCAAACTTGAACAGTTTATCTGTCATTATAGCTTGGCTTGTGAAGTCCACTTTGGCAGCAGGGGAAATGCCTTAAACCAGTGGTTCTTAGTGTGCGGTCCATTTTCTCCGATGAAGAATTATGAATATGATTTGTAAAAAGAACTTTTAAAAACTCAGCTTGTGGGAGTTTTTGTAAATCTATGCGATCACAATGTTTATCCTTAATGTGGGGTGGTCAAGGCCTCTAGTAAAGGCCCCTCCTTACAAGTGGTCAACAAAAAACAGAAAACTGTTGAAGAACCACTGCCTTAATCCATTGTTCTGGATTTATTCTTTTTTTTTTTATAAAGCTTTCTCCTATTTTGCTCATTGTTACCTTTGCCAGGTTATCTCAGACAACCTATCTTGCTTTGCATTGTGACTTTTGTTTAAAATATTCAAAGGAATATTTTATATTTTCCTCCTTCATCCATAGATGATAATTTCATTAAGACAAGCCCTGTAAATGCAATGCAGTAGTGTTAAAGATTAGATCTTGTTCTTTGTCTATAATTAATAAATGAGCATGAACACGTGCCATTTTTCAACATGACATCTTATGGTACTCTTGAAATCCTTTCAGAGACCAGCTGTACCTTGATACAGTCTCCAACTGTCATAAATAAAGTTCTGCCAAATCCCACATGTTGCTGCTGCTGTTATATGCTGTTATTTTGGGGGTTGGGGGAGATCCAATGGCAATGGGTTGTTTTTAATGTTCATTTTAAGTTAGAAATGGAATGATTTTGAAGCTCCAATGTGGATAGTCCAACTGCAGGACTTCACAAAATGTAATAACGATATGTAAGAACATTGCTTGGACAATGCTATGATGTTCTGTTTTTATTTTATTATGTAAATGCATGGAAAGTGGTTTTACTGTAAGCACTGTGGGATGTCAGAGAGTGATGTTGAATGTTGAAATCTAGCTTTCTAGTAATAGTGTCCTCACATTAAGGTATGGGAGGATTTTGACTTCTTAGACATCCTCTGAAGTTATGACCATGGTAGGAACTGGTTTATAATGATTGTAGTGGATCAGAGTATTCGTAAAGAACCTGAAACTCTGTCACTCTGTTTCCAGTCAGAAGTATTCCTTGTGGTATCGTCTTTTGAAATCTGCAAGTCTTTTTTTTTGGGTGGGGGTCTAGTTGTGTGTAATGTTGGTATCTCTTTTTACAGATTGCTGCTCATTCTGAATTAAATTGTTTTCTAGAATTTTCTATCTTTGATTAAAATGTAATATAATTGAAGTAATAAAAGGAAATATTACAGTTTTGTTGTCCTCATTATGTGTCACAATGTAGATAAGATCCTGAAAATCAGAGGGTATTTTTATTTCTATTGAAAATGTTTAGTTTCTCTTTGTGTTTAACCTGCTGGACAGAACTTTTTCTTTGTAATATTTGTAATGAATCTCCTCACCTGGTACATGTTTTCTTTTTAAATAAATACAATTCCAAGTGACCTGCACATACAATGGATATATTCAGTGAGATCTGTGACTCAATTTGCTCAATCTTCCTCTTCCTCAAACAACCTTTGTTCCAGAATATATTATATATTATTATTATTATTATTATTATTAATGTTACATGTCTGGATTGGATTACCACCCTTCTTTCCTTATGAAACCTTTCACCAAAGGAAGTTACTGGGACCATTTTAAAACATGCCACTTGCCTGTTGTAATGACCATGCTGCGGCTGTATCTCATGCATGTAATAATGTGATCAGAAATCATGAATTTGTAATAAAGATTGAATACTTTAGCAAGTCAGAGAGACGACCTCAAAGCACAGGAGCAGAGAGTGTATTTTCTTTTTGTATATATTGGCAACAAACAAACATTTTCCCATTAGCGGAAGTGTGTCCTTGATGAGAAGTCACCAAAGTGAATTAAAGTCCACCTCTTTTCTCCTTGTAATGCCTCTGTTATTTTGGCCTCCCTCTGCTGTACCTGTCCCTTGCCAGAAAGGTTTACTGTGAAGTGCATTGGCTTTTCATTTCCTATTACTTTTCCCAAAGTCAGAAGTATGAAAATACCATATAATATTGCCTATTTTCATGTCTGTCTTTCAACATTTTAGAATTACATTTAAAAAAAAGATATTTGACATTGATTAGCAATTGATTAGATGAAAAACATTGATGAACTGGTTCGTAACCATTTACTGTAATTCTGCTTACGTTTTCTTTTACAAAAAAAGTGACAGTGTGATGAGAGGTCATTGAATGAATACACTGTCACAAAATGGCAGTTGAATTAAGAATCTCAGTGTTATATCTAATGTTTGTATAGTATGAACACATTTTGAGGTCACTGAAGACTACATCATTTAAGTAATTGCACATTTCCATATGCGCATGCCTTCATGTGACTTCACATGACTTTTGTCTGACCAATCCTTGAAAAAAATACTGATCCGCATTTCTGCTTTATCCGGTGTAAACTTTGGGTCCCCTGTTGGCCTTGCTTCGCCAAACTAATTACTCATCAGCAAATCACTTCTATGATTGTCTCTGGTATTAAACAGATAAAACATTTTAAAAGTCAAGCGATTCTTTTAAAAATAAATCTTTTCAAGGACCCGAATCTCTCGCATCCTTTTTGTTTGTTCGGAAGTCTGTTTTCCTTATGGAATGTTTTTGGAATGTGCAGTGGCCTTCCAGCTAGAAAACCGCTTAAAAGTGAGTAACTTCCATAGGAAGTTCCACTTATCATTCAGGTCAGAGCACTGAATCAGCCATGAGTTATCAATGATTTCCGCTTGGTTCATAACAAAATGGAACTAATGACCCCCAGGTAATGGTATAGCTGCCTCCAGCGAAACCCATGATTAAATTACTGAAAATCTGCATTGGAGAAGACCCGTCTCTGCCCTCGTTCACGCTTTGTTTATTTAATCCTTTATTATTGTAATTTCCTGTTTGGTATCCTGCCTAATTCCTGCCCACACATTCTGGAAGTGTTTACAAATTCAGCTCTCATCTCCTTTGGCAGGCAAGGTTCAGAGAGCACATTACCCCCACTCTGCCATTTGCTCAGGCTCTTAATTTTGTTCAAACTTCAATGTGAATTTTTTTTGTTTGTTTATTTTTTTTACCCCCCTTTGGTCGAACCTCGTGATTTATTTTTGATCGTTTACACCCCGCATCTCCGACATTGTATTTTTCTGCAGTTGATGACACAAGCCATTTCACAGTTCCCAGAACATGCCTGTGGATTGATGGGAACGTGAGGGGACAGCTTTTTTTCCCTGCACTTTCCTTGGATTGTAATACAACTGTATTTGTGAATAATCATTTTATGAAGATAGACGCTTTGTTCATTTTAAATAAGAATGGACAGTAGACAATGATATTTCCTCTAAACCAGGTATGAGAACTAAATATGCAAGCCAATGAGAGATGTAAAAACTGACAATTGAATGACACTTCCCCCTGGTGGAAATATCCCCAGAAGACACTACAGCACTCTTGTTTAAACTCAGATATGATCTATAAGTAATTGCAATAGCAGTGAAAGAGTTTGATCAGTGAATAATAAATTATTTAATGGCACTTTAATGTCCCTTGAGCCCTGGATATCACTTTATGTGACAAAAATGGATAGTCTATGGGAAAAATCTGTTTTGTTTTGTTTTTTGCATAAAGTTTACCTTTTTATTCTGCATGAGGAATGTTGTTTGATTTAAGCGGCCTGTCGGATTGATTTGTAATCCATCTCCAAACAAGTTTCACTTTCGTAGGTAATCCATTATGTTTCATTTTGGTTGTCTCTTTTAAAATGTAATCGGTACTCATACCTTCAATGTTATAATCAATAAAATCTGACTTCAGCTTAGTAACTTGACTGCGTTTTGAAGAAATGTTTGAAGAAAGGGATGTGTACCTACATCACCATCTGAAAATGGGCTAAATTCTTAGTTTTACACAATACATAAAGACTATTTTGTCATACTTGAATGAGCTACAGGGTATATTCTGTTACTGTTTCAAAATGTTAGTTAACCAACATAGGGACTGCCACAGTCATATCTGTACAAGTAGTTGTGTAATTGAAATGGTAAACAAGCTACTAGCTAAGAAACCCACCTCCTGTAACTATACTGCATTGACTGCACCTGCTAAATCTCCATCCCTCTCTCTATTTCTCCCTCCATCTCCCCAATCTATTTTTACCTCCCTCTATTTGTCCCTTCCTCTTCCTCTGTAGTTTATTTTGTTCCTCCGACCATTAGGGTCGTCCACACGAATGAACCTTCTAGGTGCCAGATGCATCGAGACTGTTATACCAACATTTGTCATGGAAATGACCTCCACGTAGTGATGTAATTCCTCCCTATAAAGGGAGGCACATCAATGCGGAAGCCCTCTTCTTTTTCTTGCTGATGCAGAGTATAGATTGATGAGATTGTTTGTATCTTGTCCTCCCATTCGGTCTTTCTCTGACTGCAATTCTATGTTAAGAATGTTGCCATACCTAGACGATTAGCTAATATATGCCGAGTCATACGGTAGGGCGCTCACACACACTGCCCAGACGTTGGAACATATTTCCAGCCTGGGCATCAATGCCAACTATGGCAAGAGCTAGTTAGAGCCGAAACAGTCCATCGAGTACATCCGACTGTTGCTCGATTCAAGGAGCATGAAGGCACCATTGACGCCCCGTCGCATAGCTACTGTGCTCGACACGGTGTGTCAGTTCCGAGTGAACCGGGTTCTCGAAATTAGTGTTTTTCAGAGGCTTATGGGCCTAATCACGGCCGCCTCCCTCAGTCGTGCCTCTCGTACTCCTGACAGCCAGGCCACTTCAATCAGGGTGACGTGTGGGTTTTGTCAGCTACTCCGCCCATGGCGATGAGTCCGCTTCCTAAAAAAGGGGGTCCGGATGGGGGTTATACCATCACAGCGCGTGGTGGTAATGACGGACGCTTCACTGACTGGTTGAGGAGCTGTCTGTCAGCACCGGGCAACTCAAGGAGTGTGGTCACGACAACATTAGTCGGACCACATCAATGTGCTCAAACTCCGAGCAGTGTTTTTAGCACTGAGGCACTTTTTGTCCGTCCTGCGGGGCAAGCATGTAATGGTGAGGTCAGACAACACCTCAAGAGTGTAGCATATACGTATATCATCAGGGCGGTGTAAGGTCCCGCCAGTCCTTGAAAGTGACTTTTTTAAAGTGTTGGAAGTGTTTTTTTAAAATGGGCGCTTCTCAGGCTTGCCTCTCTTTGTTCTGTACACCTCCCAGCTGTTTGGAACAGTACAGCAGACTTTCTATCTCGCCAGGAGATTCATCCTGGCGAATGGCATCTCCACGCCGAGGTGGTGGAGGAGATAGGGCGACGGTTCGGTCATGCCCAGACAGACCTGTTCGCCTCTCAGGAGTCTGCTCATTGCCCCCCAGTGGTCCTTGATGAATGAAGATTTGAGCCCTCTTGGGATAGACTACCGCACGAATGGCCAGACAGCCTACTGTACGATTTTCCGCCGTTGTCACTGGTCAAGGCAACCCTGCACAGGGTCAGCACGGCCAACACAAGCTTCTGCTGGTGGCCCCCAGGTGGCTGATGGAACCCTGGTTTCCAACTCTCTTCGGCCTTGTTTACGGATCGCCCTGGGAACTCCCGATTCGAATAGATATGCTGTTGCATCCGAGCGGCTCTGTTTGGCACTCTTGGCCAAGCAAGATGAAGCTCTGGGTATGGCCACTGAGGAACCCGACCCTTTGTTAACGGGGTGCGGTTCCCCCGTCCTGTGGATGCTACTTAACTCCAGAGCCCCCTTCTCACAGAAATGCACAGACTCAGTACATTGTCCAATTTCTGTCTTGCTGGATTTTTTGGAAGTCCTTGCTTGATCACGGCAAGCCAGCCAGCACACTGAAGGTCTATGCTGCTGCCATATCCAGCAGGCATGTCTGGTTGCACAACAAGCCTGCAGGGAGCCATCACCTTGTCAGCCGGTTCCTGAGGGGTGCCTGGCGGCTGAGACCTGCGAGGTTCCTGGTGGCTCCCTCCAGGGATCTCCCCTTGGTTTTGCGAGCGCTCAGCCTTATGAGCCTCTCAAGATGACCAGCCTTGTTTCGGCATTTCACATTAACCAGCCAATCGAGCTTGTTGCACTTCGCCCCCCACCAGGCGAGGAGCTGGGGGATGCATACTTGGTATGTCCAGTGCATGCGCTACAGTGCTACGTCGAAGCTACCACTTCCATCAGACGTACAGGGCAACTCTTTGTTTGCTACAGTAAAACTAAAGGGAAAGTGCTCTCGGCTCTCCCCCGTTGGGTAGTGAAGGTGATAGCTACAGCTTATGAGGCTAGTGCTAGGCCCCCGGCCTATGAATATTCAGGGTAGGTCAACAAGAAGTATGGCTACTTCATGGACAGCCCTTGACGGTGTACTGCTTCAGGAGATTTGTGAGGCAGTGACTTAGGCGTCCCCCTGCACATTCTCAAGGTTTTATCACATCAATGTGGTGCCGGGTTTAACGGTCGGATCAGCCATCCTGCCGGCGGCCTTGTCATCCACTTAAAAGTATGACTATCCCTCGTGACGTTGTTAGAATTAGTTATCCGTGTTGACGACCCTAATGGTTGGAGGAACTAAATAGAACCACGGTTCTATGAGTTCTGGATGACTATTAGGGGTCATGGTCACTCGGGACTCTTTAAGGGCGAGAAAGGTTCTGAGGACTTCCGCATTGACGTGCCTCCCTTTATAGGGAGGAATAACATCACTATGTGGAGGTCATGTCCATGACAAATGTTGGTATAAGAGTCTCAATGTTTCTGGCACCTAGAAGGTTCATTCGTGTTGACGACCCTAATGGACATCCGGAACTCGTAGAACCATGGTTACAGTCGTAACCTTTGTTATCTCTGCTTCCTTTTCCCTATGTATCCTATATTTTCTCTATCAATCCCCTCTAGCCTATTTACCCTCTGTCTAACTTCGGTCTATCCTGACCTCTATTCTCTCTCTAACCTCTGTCCTCTAAATACTGTCTCTCCTCTTTCTCTCTATGCGTCATCTATAACTCCCTCTCTGTATGTAGTGTCTCTCTATCCACAATCCATCTCTCAGTGTGTGATATTCATATTTTAATTGGTTTTATTAGTAGTCTGCAATGTAATTTTAACTGTGAAGAGATTGTTATAAGATCATTTAAAAAATGAACACTTGGCAGTATTGGAAATAAATTACATTTGTTGTGATAGCCACGCAAAAGTCTAATTTGGTCATTCAAAATGATGTCCCCCCCCTGTGTAATTCTGTGCCAAACTTGCCCCCCCCCCCCCCCCCCTTTAAAATTGGTCTGACACTCCACTGGCGTGAACATTATAAATTCTTTCAATTTTACCATTGTCTAATATGTGTATATTCCATAAAGGTATGTGGGCAGTGTCTAGGCTACCGCCGATTCTGTTTGCGTCATTTAGATTCACAAACAAGCTTTGTTTTACCGGCTGTTAAATTCCAGGTAGACTAAATGAAAGCCGGTACATGCAAAGAGAAACGACATTGAGTCCCCCAGAAAGAGAACAATGGGAGGTCTCCTAGATCATCTTCCCACCTGTTGAGTTTTCACATGCCGCACTAAAGCCTGAGTAATTAAAAGAGGCATGCAATACCTTTATGCAGTGCTCAAAGGATCGCCCCGCGCTTTCAAACATCCCGTTCTTTTACAAACGTTCTGTCAGGATTCTATGACATTTCTATTAGCCTCAATGGTGGAAATATGTGTATGCCCTCTGCTATGTGGCATCTTTATTCATCTGCTGACATTTGAATGTTTTTGCTTTCATCTCGAAAGAATGGAGCGAAATTAGGGAACGTACAGGTTAGACAGTGCGGCCCTGAATGTTACGAATGAAGACATAAATAAAACATTTGTTTTGGAAATTATGTCTAATGGAGAAAGTTATCTGTATTCCGCCAAGGTAAGTGATGCTGCAAGTAGATAATATGTTGATACTGGTCGTGTTCTATGAGAACTGGCAGCAAATTGCATTGTAGCCAGCGGAGAACACGGAGAGAATGAACCTTATGAGCAGCGTGTCACCCTTTATCTGCTATCATACATAGACCAACAGGAAGGTGCCAGACAGCAAGAGAAATGGCTCTTAAGCCTTCTCTGAATATTAATGGTGGAGATATAAAAAGCACCCAAACAAAATGTATCATTATGATGATGGTGGTGGTTGTTGTTATTGCTGCTGTTGTTATTTTTATATAATATTATATTTAATATATATTATCTAATAATCATATTATTTTTGTTTTCCATATCATTAATTAAGCAAAAGCTTTAGTTTGCATGTTTATGCCTGAAGCTTAACTACATGTTCAAGTCCTTTAAAGAGAGGAAGCTTGTGATATGAAGCCTCTCATTCCTCCTTTTCTCTGTTCTGTCATATTCTGTTAAAGGGGTAGTCAAATTTCTGGGGTTTGTTAAAATACTATTTGAGTTCTAATACCTGTTTTTTAGTGTCCCATACAGTTTTTGTGTGTTATCAAATATGTTTTCGAGGTTTCTGACAACCTGCTGGCTTTTTAGTGGCTGTTATAGGGGCAATTGCGGATTTGTGGGCTTTTTCTTAGCAAAAATAAAATGCACTTCATGTAACACCAAAGCAACACGTACAGAAATGTTGATTGTTATTTT
Source organism: Synaphobranchus kaupii (assembly GCA_029718625.1). Classification (NCBI taxonomy): domain Eukaryota; kingdom Metazoa; phylum Chordata; class Actinopteri; order Anguilliformes; family Synaphobranchidae; genus Synaphobranchus; species Synaphobranchus kaupii. The sequence continues at coordinate 26,006,873 of CM056392.1, read as the reverse complement.
GTGCTGCAATAAAAGCTATGATATTGATTACATTTGGGATGATTTGTGACGTTCTGCTGGTCTACAGTTATTTTCACCTCATAGTGTTTTTGACAGGTCATTCATAGCCTTTATTTGACAAATTGAGGAAAGGATATCTGAGCACTCTGTTTATGAAAATGCCATTATTACTTTACCAGTGTATTGTCGTATTTAAACTAAATGAATGCAAAACTCTCAATCTTAATTAACTTGGCCCACCCACAATTTAAATCGGTTACTGTATTTAAAAGATGTGGCTAGTTATCATCAAACGGGATGTTGCATGGTAGGCTACCCCTTGGTCAGGCCAACTTAAAGGGATAGTTTGGAATTTTGGGCATAATGTCTCAATTACGACTTACCCATGATGTAGTTGATTGATGGAAACCATTTTCAGCTAATTCCATGCTGTCCCTTCTTTTGGTCATACACACGTTGCTAATGCTAGCGCAACCGGTAGCATCCACTACCAAACGCACTTAAACACTCCACAGTGCACCCAAAGTAAATAAAATACGGCGAAATACGCTCCCCCGATAGACTGTCGTCATGTTTTATTTGCTTTGGGTGCACTGTGGAGTGTTTAAGTGCGTTTGGTAGTGGATGCTACCGGTTACCTTAGAGTTGCGCTAGCATTAGCAATGTGTGTATGTCCAAAAGAAGGGACAGCATGGAATTAGCTGAAAATGGTTTCCATCAATCAACTACATCATGGGTAAGTCGTAATTCAGACAATGGGCTCTATTTTCAAACCAGCGCAAGGGGACGGTATAGTCAAACGCAAGCTTGTTGACAGCATCAACGTCTTAAAACTGGCGCTATGGCGTTTCTCAGCAATACCGCTAGGATCAACAAATTCTCAACATAACATCCTTTCGCTTGCGCTGCAGTGGGATGGGTGGCGCTGTCTGGGGCGTGTTCTAAAATACTTTCGGCTCAGTGACAATTTGAACCAACGAAAACCCATTGCGTTATGATCAGCTGGAACCACCTCTTAGCGGGAACGCAATAGACTCTGGCAATTTGGCAACTTATTCGTCATGTAGTTCTATGTAGTGTCTATAGGTGATGCCAACATTACACTTCCATTTAATGAACAAATAGCCTATAATTATTATTAATTAATTAATTTTAATTTAAACTACTAGAATAAAACAGGACAGCTTACAAGAAACTTGCGATCATGTAGGCCAATAGCCTATAATATATAAATTACACATTGACACAGTTGAATCATAAGCCTACCATTTGAATCATAATTATGCCTACATCACCTCATGTAGGCTAATGAATGCATTCGCCACCTCCTCCCGTGCCTTCCGAACTTCTGGGAGACGAGGTGGTGTGGATTGTGATCCATAAATTACTAGTCCTAGCCTGTACTTCTGTTGCAAGTATGTCTGATTCCTGTGTGGAAAATCTCTCTTGTCGTTGACGGTCCAGTGCGTTTGGGTTGCTCATTATGAAATTGCATGGAGCGATTGCGTTCCAACTGGCTTTTTTTTAAAGCATGAGAACAACTATTTGATTGGCTACCATAGAGACACACCTTGGACATTTAAACCCAGCCTTTTAGCAATACCGCCATCAGATGCGCCAAGATTGCCGTCATGAAATTACCAAATTTCTCACCGACACGCCCTCAGAGCGATACCGCCAAGCGATTACTCTTGCGTTCACCATTGCGTTTGGTTTATTAAAATAGAGCCCATTATGTCCAAAATTCCAAACTATCCCTTTAATCTAAACGAGGCCTCTCTAGCCCTGGGAAAGAAGTGCTTGTGCCTGTTTTTAACTGAGAAAAAAGCAGTACTGGCACAATATGACATTAGATTTTATGTTAATAATTGTGAATAAACACTATACAATGTATGTGTTCATATGTACAGCAATAATATTGCTAGCTGCAACATGAAGTGTTTTTATTTTATTTTTGCTTTAAACCAGGAACCTGCAATTGCTCGTACCAGCCATTATAAAGCTGGCGGATCATCAGAAACTCAGAAATCTAAATATCTAAAATATCCTTCATTGCACCGAAAAACTATCTTGGCCAATTGAAAAAATATATATATTTAACTCCAGAAAGTGAACTTGGATTGGCATCTCCTTGAAAATGTGTCAGCATAGAGAGATGCTACACCCGCGCGTGTGCTAATCTCGACCCTGAACATGCATGGGGCTAAAACATTGATCTTCCACTGTGAAGGCGGGCATTGACCAATTGAGAAAAAAATTCAAGATTCAGGTCATTGCCCAACTGCAAACATTTCCACAACGTTTCATCACAATGTGAGTAGAATTGTTCAAGTTATGGATGATAGGGACACAAAACACAGACACACAAACACACACACAGACAGGAGCGAAAACAATACCCCCTGCTTGCGTACGCGGGTGTAATAAAGAAGCATGTTCACACTGTTCCTGCCCACAGGTGTTGCAGTGTTTTACATTAAGAACCAAAAAATGGGGCCATTTTTCAGGGTCAATGTCATAACGTAACTATTATTTCACAGGCCAGGGACCCTCCTGGCTGTAGTTACTTTGTGATGGCCAAGACAAATGCTCTGATACTACTTTTTTTGCGCCAAGCGAGACAAACTTCAATGTTCAACTTCTCACCTTGTGGGAAACAAAGGCTGAGCTTGTGGGATCACATTGTAGTATCTCCTAAAGAAACCAGTGTCTCTACTGTGCCATATAATCCCTGAGCCAGAGGAGCTGGGAATAAATCAGACTTAATAACCATGATATGAGTATCATATCACAGACTTCATCAGAGAAGCAGTTTAATCATTACAGTAGCTGTGTAAGATTTATCTTCAATCAACAGATTCAAACAAAGCTTAAGATTCTGGGTGATTCTAATAGAGAAAACAAACAGGTCTCTATATTTTTGTAAATTCCAGTTTAAGGTAGGCTACTTTTGTTCTCGCTTTGATTTTACGTGATTTATAATTGTAAGAGACCTCCCTCGATAAATCCAGTCTCTAATTAGGCCACGGCCATTTACTTTATACAGAATGAAACCCTGTGCAACTTTAAACGTACAGTTTTGTTAGCCTAAAATAGTGGAGTTGCTGTTATTTTACATGACATATAAGAATGGAGTATGGAGTTAGAATGTGATCACCCTCTTTCCAAGCCCAGTTGTTGGTGATGGCTCCATGAGTACAGAGGAGTATTTGGCCGACCATTGAAGTCAGCTCTGGAGCCAACTCTCCTCTGAGGTAGTGTAATTTATTGGAGCAATGATATGCTTGTCCATCTCCTCCCAGGTTATCACACCTGGTGTGTCATCAGATTTCCACCTCCCACACACAATTACATGTGCATACATACTGTATGCCCTGTCCCCTGTCACCTGACCCGAGACACTATAAGTGGAAAGAGGAAGTGTCCTCCCTAAGGAGGATGGGTTTAATCTTGTGCTTCATTAAACCATGTCTCCCTCAACAACATCACCATCCCCAGACAGTATCCTGTAAATAAGGCATTTGGATGTATAAAATCATACTGTACACATTACATTTTTGCTTTTATTCTTTATTGTGGACAATATCGTTCATATTGAGTATTGTTTCTTCAGTCTTATTATATACATCCAAATGCCTTATTTACAGACAGTGTCCTGTAAATAAGGCATTTGGATGTATAAAATCATACTGTACACATTACATTTTTGCTTTTATTCTTTATTGTGGACAATATCGTTCATATTGAGTATTGTTTCTTCAGTCTTATTATATGATAAGTACTTTTCACTAATTATATTGTCTTGTAATTCATTGTTTACATCACAGTTCTAAGCTACTATAAACTAGGGCTAAAGCACTATTTCCACTGGCTGTTATCACATATGGTAGTATAATTATTACGTGACCATATCTATTTCAGTGGCTAGCTTGCACAGAAGTATTACAATATTAACCAAAGTCGAATGATCAAACATTTCTTTTTAAACAGCAGAGGGAATTTCCTCCTGTTTATTTTCTGTGTCTATGACTGTGGGGTTAATACAGAACAAGTAGTTCTGTAGTGTAGTGATCTTGATGATGTCTCTGTATGCACTTATTGTACGTCGCTTTGGATAAAAGCGTCTGCTGAATGAATGTAATGTAATGTAAAGTAGCAGACTATATACATCAATGCACTTTTCTCATTTGGCATTGATCATAGCAACTCAAAAGCAAATGTATTTATTGTGTATTCTTGACTGCAGGAACAGGAACAGGTTTTCTGACTTGGAATTATGACAGACACAGCCAGTTCACAAGAGAGTAAAATTATGGTTGTGCTCTGCAAATAATTACATTGCCAGACATCCTTTCCCCATCCCAATAGTACTTGAAATCTGGCCATGTGGTTTCCTGGCCAAGCTAACACCTCACCCAATTATAAGATTAGGCTAATATATCTCAGAATATGAAACCATGTTATAATAAGAAAACTCTTGTGCTGCATAAAATCTGATTAACTGATTGACTGGTAGATTTCACAAAAATGAAATAACGTCAAATTTCACTTGACAGTATAGAGCAGGTTGTGTCCTCTGTGGATGTCTTCTAATTAGGTCCCACAGGACAGAGCAGGGTAAACTGTGGAGGATTACAGAATCCAAAAACAACCCACACTGAGCAGCTCAACACAGCTGGGCTGTAGCATCATATGTGGAATGTTGTTTCCTGAAAACGACTCCCCTTTTTTTCTTCTTCTCAATTTGGGATCCTCAGTTGTGCCTCTTGTGTCACTGCTGTGCCATTTGTATCCATGCACTGAATTTGAAATGTGTGCATTCCTCGATTCATTCTCCCACATGTCAGTGACCATGCAAGTGCCCTGCAGAACAGAGGTGACTTGTGCTTTTATTGACCAAGCTACTCAGGACCTCTTGAATACATTTTTTGTTTTTTTTTGCATGAGAATGGATATATCACTGTAGTTTTGCGTGTCATCCGAAAATGTTCAGATATTGGATGCTAATTCAGTGACTTGGGGTTAATTTGATAAATTACTGCTCTGTCAGAGACTGTGACTGGTATTAGCTCATAAGCCAAAGAACAATGCCTTCGTGCCCCTTTGGAAGTTGTACTATTTATGGACACCAAGCCATCCCTTGTCATCTGGGGTATTAACAACACAAGCAATTATCCTAGCAAGACATTACAGCCAAGGATAGTCCATCAATGATTAGCCATAATTTTAGTCACCGCTGATCACGACCTTGCCAATATGGAGTCGAGCTTCATCTCCACAATCATTTTCACACCACGGTTCCACTGAATCATAAACTCAAGGTCACAGATCTGCTCACTGTGAGAAAGCAGTTGTGCTGTCTCTGTTTGTCAAATGGCCACATCAGAAAATAAATATCAAGCCTTCATTCAATCAGACAACAAATGCTTTTCCCCCATTCTCTGGTCGTATATTTATTGTATGACAAGCACGTATGCATTGGCTGTTCGGCAATGTGGCATGTAGGTTTCATTACCATTACCCAACATGGCATTTCTGTGGAATGTAATTTGTCATGTTCGATTTTCATTCCCCCAATCCATTCTGCTATCCCGAGTAATACAAACATGGTGATTGGGTTCACTTGGGTGGGGAGGGATGGGCAGCTCTGCGCTGATCAGCAGCAGCTGTGCACGCATCCCATTGGGCGGCGTCATCCGACTCCAGGCTGCGGCATCCAGCAAGGGCTGAAACTACCGGACTAGAAAGAAAAGGTGGGTTTGATCCTCTGAGCCATTGGAATTGACATCATGCCAATATGAAAACAGTTCAGCGCCTCAGAGAGTCTGTGTGAAAAGCCGTGTTTAGGTTGGATCTGGAGGTGGCCCTGTGTCCCATTGCAAAAGTGTAATTCTTTAGAGTGCTTTGGCCAAAAAATGCTCCTTTGTTGTTTTAAAAAAATAAAATTGGTTTTACTTTCTTTTTCTACTGATCAATGGCTGCACTCAGACATACTGACCCCTCTGAGAGTGGTTGTACTGGTAACTCTCATAAACTAAGCTGTTGTACTTTAGAGAGTGGCATACTTACGAGTTGAGGCTCATTAATTACACCACCACAGTCAGAAGTGTAAGGCAGTAAACATTTAATACACTTCATATGTGATACACTTCACATGTAGCACAAATAGGGGTCGATTTAATAAGATCCCAAATAAGGGGTGTAAATCTTTATAAATATTTTACTTTGAAAATATTTTTTTTCCACAGTAGGCTACACTGTAAAAATACTGTTACAGGATTTCACTGTTTTTAACACTGTCAAAGTCATGGAATAACAGCAATAACGCATTATTTAACAGTCATCCCATAAAACAAGGATTTATAGGCTATAGCTAAATAACAAAATTCATACAGTTTTCCCCCTTCGTGAAATTGTTTTTTCACTGGCAACATTGCTGCTGTTTTTTTACAGTGTGGTTATAGGCTACTGTTACAAGCTGGCGGTTTACTACGAACTGTTTCATTGGATGTCTCTTAGTTTCTGCCGGGAGTTACAGATGTTTGTCAGGACTGAAATTATCATAACCACGCTACCTGTGCTGTTAATGTCACATAAAATCACATTTCCATTTGATCATGGGTTGTGTTTTGATAAAGTTTGTATTTACTTTGTTATTTACTGTTTGTTTTAATAGACGTTGTAGGCCTATTGCTTTGATTTAAATACTAGTTACTCTTATATAAGTACTCTTGTATTCTGTAACACCAGTTGTTTTATGATTAAAATGTATGTATTCTTACTGTTCATGAAGTATGTGTCCACAAATTCTCTTTTTGTGTATTTTCAGCAGAATGGGCCAGTTAATTGGGCCAGTTAATTGGGCCAGTTAATTGGCCCCCACTGTTACGCAATCATTCAGAGCTTTCAGTTATGGATATTCCAAACACACCCACACGTCTTACTACAATGACAGCCAATATCTTATCGATTGTGCATCTTTTAATACCTGCTTTCCATTTGTACTAAAATGTACACGCAAATACCTTTCCCAAACTTGCTCTCAGGCTTAGCAAATCACATTACACGTGCTAAACTAATCCCTTTGCATGACCTCCTCCCACTATTTTGCAAAAATAACGTCGGGATGCCTAATTGTACATATTCATTCAGGCTAACCCAACCTGCAATAATGAAAACTCCATGTATCTTTCCATTTTAGCACACGCAGTCCTCTTTGCACCTCGTTACTTAATCAGTTGGTAACAGTTTTGCATGTGGTTTTGTACATGCAAACCTTTAGTAAATCGACCCCTTAATGTAGATTGTGCCGTAGGTGGTGTAGCAGTGCGGAGATATACTGGATGTAACCCCAAGGTTATTGAATCATGGCGGGGTATAAGAATCATGGTGGGGTTCTCCAGGGACGTGGTTAGGCTCAGGGCTAGTAATGAGCCGGCCAGTATGTTCAGCATGTCTGACTTGAATAAGGTCAGCTTTCATGTTCAGGGGCAATACATTTCTTTTAGACATTCTGAGATTCCATGAAGGATCCAGTATATCACATGGAGAAATGTAATGAAAGATATGAGTACAATCTGCATAATAGTGGTATGAAAAGGCCAGTCACATCACAGAGGATGCTCACTTAGGAAAAGAGATCACTGGGAACGTCAATCACGGAGAAGAGGACTGTCTCCATAGAGTGACCACTATGGAGCCCAGATAGTCCAGTTCAGTATGCTGTTTTAAAAAAAAATAATAATAATAATAATAATTCTTCATGATCAGCTTTAGGCATTGTGAAAGAAAGAGGAACATCTGGACAATGGCTGGACTAACAGAATTATGTATTAATGGTGTCACATCACAGGCTTTAGTAAAATGAGATGAAGATAATGAAAACTAGAGGCGAAGGCTGGAAGGAACAAAAATTATCAAATAAATTTAACAGACATAATTGTAAACATAAAACTTTTTGGAAACTGGCGGCGTTCATCTTCAGTGGGGGGGGGGGGGGGGGGGGGGGGTTGAAAATGACTGCTGTTTTTAATACCTTAATATATTATCTCCTGCAATGCAAACATGTTCGATAGCAAGACTTCACCAAAGATATGAATATATGCTGTGTATGTAGTATGTAGTGGGAATTAATATCATATCTTATATGTGGCTAACTAAAGTACATTTACAAATACAATCACTTAACAGATGCTCCTGAGCGAGGACATTTGTGTCACACACAGGAATACAAAAGTGCAATATCACCACAAAGGTACAAAAGGGGCCAGGCACCTAGCTGTTGCAGCACAGAGAGGTCTGCCTGGTGTGTAAGGTTTGATAATCTTTTGAAGATATAACTGAGTGGCCTGACATAACATCAATGTTTTGAATTTGATGTGAGCCAATATGGGTAGCCACAGAGGGAGTTGAGAATGGGAGTGACATAGCTGAGCCTATAGGAAGGCTGTTCATTATAGGCAAGCAGCAACATGCTCAGATCTGACGGTGAGGAGGTAGCAGTACTCGAAACATGATATGACCAGCACCTGGACCAAGATTCTTATTATAATATACTGTATAGCAAAAAAATCATGGGCCAAAATCAAATCTTAGCAAAAAAAAGCTCACGTCTATACCGCAATTAGTTTGAACTCTCAGTCGTTATACTCTGAAGGTATTGGTTTGGATGAGATTTAAAATGACGTCTATGTGAAATTATTATTAATAATATAATTTTTATTAAATTATAGGCTGTGTATTGTGACAAATAACTACCCAAAAATGAGGATTAGCTGCAATATAACAAAGTGAAAAAGTGCTCTCTTAAGCCAAACATGATCTGAAACCACTTTATTGACAAATTAAAACTGTAACAAGCATGCATTTAATTACGTCTGGCTCAGATTTGCCCAGTGCCACTGTATGATAGGGTTGCTGTGGCTTAGGTTTTCCAGTCCCAGGTTGCACAATATATTGTGACTGCATTTTGTTTGCCAAACAATCTGGCCTACTTTTCAAGCCAGTGGAGAGGATCCTCTTTGTTTGGGCACTCGATGGAAATCAGGCCATAGCTCCAGATGCAGAGGTGAGAATTTTTTTTTCCTTTTGCACCAACATGTACAGCCTCTGGGGACCCGGCCGGGTCATTATTTTTGGATGATAAACTGTCTGCAACGTTCATTCAAGTTTTCTACTAAAGATGTGGAGTACTTCAGCCCCCTTTTTGTGCTCTCTGACTACATTCCATAACCACACAATGAGATGCTTTTGCATGGGATTCCTCGCGTTGAAGATTTGCATCTGTTTTGGTATTGAGATTCGGGCCTTATTATTTTTAATAATTATAATTATTTTTAATCAAACAGCACGTTAAGGGCCTGATTTACTAAAAACTTTAGCATGTGCAAAGCCTTTTAGCACATGCAAAACTAAAAAAACAACCAATGATTGGTGCAAAACAAATACCATTGGTCATGTTTATTGGTTTTGCGTGTACTAAAAGGTTTTGCACACACTAAAGTTCTTAGTAAATCAGGCCCTAAGTGGTTGTTAATAATTAGGATATATATTTCCCCCCTGGGTTACAAGACATTGGCAATGGTTCATTACAGCACCATTTGTTCTTCTGGAGAAACCACAGTTGGTGGCTCAGTTTAAGTATAGCACACTAAAATCTGCCTGTCCAGAATGGCTTGTTACGTTCCTCTATAGTCCAATTATAATTCTGTGTCCCAGTACAGTCTCTTTGTCTCATTCCAACGTAAGACATTTCTCAATTGCCATAAGGCAATTATCAGGACAACCAGGGACATCCTTTGGAACGGAAAGGCGAAACGAAGCTTCCCTGAAAAGTTCCTGCAGGACCAAGGATTGGTGAACATCCATTGATGTAAAGTTTTTTTTTTGGAGTTTTCTCTGTAATATTTGAAGAATATTGAAATATTTCTGTAATGGGTTTACGGTCGTTTTGTCAATCTATGTTTCATTGTTTGACATGCTCCTCATTAAATCTTAAAAGCGTTGTCATCATTCTCCCCTATCATGCTCACATATTAAATATATAGCTATTTCTGGATGTTTGTATCCTTTTAGTAAATTTTTTGTAATAAGCTAGGATTTCTGTATTAAGCTATATTTATATAGAAATGAACACCAGAGATATTTAAAAGTTCATAGAAGCAGGTATCTGAAGCACGTCCTGTATAATAATAAAAAATGCTTGTTTTTTTTAGGACAGCCAGTTGCTGTGGTTTTTTTCTGGTCACAACAGTTCTGTTTTATGCTTTGAAATCACATTTCTGACAAACTTTTTTTTTCATTTTGTTTGCTCTTATGCCTTTCATTGGATTCTTTGGGTCATCGGCAGTGTTAAATCAATATTCATGTGCCTTCATAGTATGTTAGAGCAAATTATTTTTTCCTTTAAAATCAAAACAACAATAAATGGCAGTGCAACCCTCTTTCATCGACTATCCCTTTCTTATATTCTTTATTCAGTAGGTTCCAACAAATGAACCGACCAACCAGTTGTTAGCGACGCAACAAATCTGCCAAGAAATTAATGATGAAACCTTTGATGAAACATGAAAATGCTTGGCCAGACTAGCTGTCCAGCAGCAGGTTAGGCTAGGGAGAGTCAGTGCCAAACTGTGATGGTAAATGGGGCCAGTAAGCCAATGAAAGCTGAGGATGGGCGATGGGGCCAAAACACAGCAAGAATTGAATTGTGCAGGTGATTTTGGAGGTTGTGTCTGAGCAGTTTATTAAGCGCAGTGACAAATAGCAAGCTGTGATGACACAGCAAGGATTTATTTATGGAACTTTCACTTTGCTCTCATTAGTTGCAAGCTGTTACATAAATGCTTGCCTATATCCTTGTTTAACCTTTTTCTGCTTGCTCATTTCTAAAGGATAAGAAAGCAAAGCTAAATAAATTTAAAAATCTGGAATAGTTTAATTTATACCCAGGCGTGTATATGTTCACGGGTGCATCTGGCATCCAGAAAACTCTGCTGTCCTCTCTTGAATACACTGGATTGATTGATGTTAATCTTTGTAAGCTCTTTGTCAGGCCAAACTAATTGATTAGCATTCTTAATTAAGCTGTCCAGTCAAGCTAAATGGTCTCTCTTTCTCTCTTCTCCCCATCATGTGTTAGTCAAAAAAGGCCTTTATGCAGATCAAGGTTCCTAACCGCAAAAAATTAACTATTCTGTCAATATGCGGTATATCATCTCTACAGCTTTAACAGATGCATGTACATGGCTTAATAATCAACAATCAGCTGTTAGTTACTTAGCTGGGAGGGGAAAAATAACTTGCAGTGATGGTTCAATAGACATGCATGCTAAGCCCCTATTATTTCATTCTAAATGATGATTCGGTCTGTTTAAGTATTCCCTTCCAGCCACGTGTCAATCTATTAAAGCCTCTTACGGTGCTGTGTTGATGTGCTTACGTTGTGTGATAAGATATTAATAGCCTTTGGATGATAGCAAATGCTTCCAAGGGTAACTGAGATGATTATTTTCTTTTATTGGTTTTTGTCTGTGCGTAAAACTAATTTTTTTTAAATAAATTGGGCGGCCAACACAAGGCTGAGCATATCCAATTTACACCCCGATTTGGAATGGCCAATCGACTGCAACATTACGCAAACCCAACTGCCGACATCCACGGTTTTCTTATGAAACATGTGGTGTCACCAGCTGCTTCTTTTCACACCACAGACTGCCGCCAAGCTTGCATGGAGCGGAGTCGGAGGAGGGACCTTTCATGTGTGGCTTTTGACTGTAATCTACGGGCGCCCGATTGACCAGCAGGGGTCCCTAGATAGCAATGTACATTGAACCCTCCCATTCCCTGGGTGATGCAATCACCAATTGTGTCATTTTTTATAGGAATGGACTAATGTTACTGTATCTTTTTTTTGTGAGTCTTGCACCTTTGATCTTTCCACTTCCAATAGAGAATGAGACACACATGACCTCTCTGATTTGGGATCCAAGGCCTGTTTCACAGTTTCAAAGACAGGCAGGCATTTCTTTGGGTTTTGAATTTGCACCCACTTTTTCTTTTAAATTCTGTAGAATTAAGGTGTGATTGTGACAGCATGCCCACTCCCTTTCACCACTTATTGACCAGTGAGAAACACTTTTAAAAAGTTTTCACAGGAAGAAAATATTGAGATAGAAATAAAATGAAATTCTGAAAGGGAAAAAGTTAATAAGTATTAAACTGTCCTAAAAGGCTGAGCAATGATTAGTATGTTGAAGCACATTTTCATGAGTTTAATGTTTTAACAGGTTATTCAGAATGGCCCTGAAAGAATAGTGGGAATGTTGATTAAACCAATTTGGTGACATTTTGTGCTGGGGGCACGTATGGAAAAAAATACATTTCACACACATTTTTTGAATGTATTTTAAGATGTTTTTCTAATTCATGGCAACATGTAAAATATTGTCAGAATAGAGAAAATCTGCACAACTGTCTAGTCCTGTAGCAGGTGCAGTGGAGAATAAAAATTGTTGGCAAAGTAGTTATTTTTGTAACACAGTGTTCTTCATACTTTACAAACATGTAAAAATTGGCCATTTCAGTAATGTACACTACCTGGCCAAAAAAAAAGTCGCCGTTGCACCCGTCATGCATAGTGCTCACTATACAAACCTCTGGAGACAGTGTTATGATCTGGGTTTGCTTCAATTGGTCAGGTCTAGGCTCAGCAACGTTGCAGCAATAAAATGAAGTCAGCTGAGTACCTGAATGTACTGAATGACCAGGTTATCCCATCAATGGGAATATTCCAGGACGACAATGCCAAGATTCATCAGGCTCAAATTGTGAAAGAGTGGTTCAGGGATCATGAGGAATCATTTTCACACATGAATTAGCCACCAGAGTCCTGACTGTAACCCCATTGAAAGTCTTTGTGATGTGCGCTGGAGAAGACTTTACGGAGTGGTTCGACTCTCCCATTGTCAATACAAGATCTCGGCCAAAAATTTATGCAACTCTGGATGGAAATAAATGTTGTGACGTTGCATAAGGTTGTCGAAACAATGCCACGACGAATGCACGCCGTAATCAAAGCTGAAAGTGGTCCAACGAAATATTAGAGTGTGCGACTTTTTTTTTGGCCAGGCAGTGTATTTCCAATGTATTATATAAATACATTACTGATATACTGTATAAGTAACAACCAGCTTTTATTGTAACGTTCCGTTCCCTTCCAGTCCGTTTTCCCGGTTTTTGTCATGTCCCTCCGTGTCTTGTTGGATTCCCTTGTCCGTGTTTTCCCCTCTGCTTTAGGCTGGGCGTTTCCCCTCTGTTTGGCTCTCTTTGTTTCCCACTTTAGTTTCCGCCTATCACCTTCCCCTCTCGTTTCTTGCATTCCTCACCTGTCTAATTAACAAGCACTCCCGGTTACTTTCCGCACCTGTGCCTTGTTGATTCCCATCTCACTCCCTTATTTAACCCACCTGCTGTCTCCCCTGCTTTGTCGGTGCATTACATGTCTAACCCTTCAGACCCTGTTTACTGTTCGCTTAACTATCGTCACGCGGTGTTAATGCTCGTTGTTTCCCTGGTCGTGTTCTACGAACTACTCGCTTGGTTGTGGGATATTATCCCCTTGCAGCTTGGGTTCCGCTCCTAACTACAGTCTGGTAGTTTACCTCCTCATCAATTCCTGTTGTGCATGCAGCTAACCTGTTTCCCTTCTCCTCCATCTAACCCAGCTCCCATTCTCCAGTGGCAGTGTTCGTTTCCCCCCGTTTTCGTTGTGTGTGTTGCGGTACCTCCACCTCCAGCTCGTGTAGGCTCCGGGTTGGCTTGTTACCTGGCTACCCTCCAGTTGTTCCTGTCCGACCGAAGAAGCCAACTAGTTCTTCGGCGCCGGCTCCTGGAGCTCTGGAGACCAGGCAGCTCCTTCCGGACCTACCGCAGCTACGCCACACTACCCAGCCCTGCCGTGCTTCACCAACCACCTACCTATCAAGCCCTGCTCCTCCGTGAGAACCTCCCGGTCATTTCCGTGCCTTCCCTTGCACTAACCCCTACTGCTTGTTTTGTTCTGTACCGGTGCAGTCATTCCGGTCCAGTTCCTGTCCTGCCGTAGTGAGGCGCTCCCCAGCTAGTTCCAGTCCAGTCCAGGTGTGAGCCGTGCACCTACCTGTCCAGTCCAGTTCCGGTTTGGAACAATCCGTTCCAGACTCTGTTCCCAGTGTGGACCTCCCGGTCCAGTTCCAGTTCCAGTCCAGTTCCGGTTTGGAACAAATCCGTTCCAGACCCTGATTCCCGTGTGGACCTCACGGTCCAGTTCCAGTCCAGTCCAGTTCCGGCTTGGAACGAAACGTTCCAGACCTGCCAGCCCAGCTCCGGCTTGGAGCAGCCCGTCCCGGGCTTCCTAACAGTCCCTGTGTAATACTGTGTCTTTGTCATTCCTGTACAGTGTTGGGACTACCCCAACACTTTAACTTTAATAAATACTCCTTTCCTTTATTTTCTGCCTCAGTCGTGCATTTAGGTCCAAACCTTTACCAGGATCGTAACATTTATATTTGAAATACATCTTAAAATACATTCCAAAGACGTGTGGAATGTATTTTTTCACTATGGGGGGAAAAACACAGAAATGCTTTTCGTGTATGTGTCAATATTAGCCTGTGTAATTAGATACCAGTCCAGCATATTACAAAAGGCTCTCTGGACCTTCATAAAAAAATTTAAAATATGAGCTAGCTTCATTGAAATATTTTCCATTAGCTCCTATTTAGTGTACTTTGCTTTGTCCAGCTTACCATGTTAAAGTCTCAAGGCTGATTGATAGGTCTAAAATTGCTTTTGAATACACTGTCATTACCATAAAATGCAATTGTTCCAAGTCCATGACCAACTTTATTACACTTATAAATAACATTTGACAATAGCTGGCTAAAATCATTTGCTGGTAAGCACATAAAAGAAGGTAAAATTTAATTTTATGCATGAAGAAATCTCATTAACTACTCAAATAGAAACAAGAGGATGCCAACAAGCAGTCCAGTGTGCTAAATCTCTTAAAATACCAGCCTCAATGGCCTTTCTGGTGCTGTATTAGAGCCATTAATGTACTTAAAAATAAAATCTATCCCACAATAACGTGTAGTAATGCCAGGAACAACATGAAATGCACAGTGACACATGATGCTATCTTAATGTTTGTATCAAAATAACTATGTTTTGCCTCTGAAACCATAAGATCCAGAGAATTTTTGTAAACAAATAAAAACAAAATACACGGGGGAAAAAAGATATTAAAGGCAATAAGAACAAAATCCACCTTTATAATTGTTTATAATTGTTTATAATTAGTTTCAACTGTCCATATTTCCATCCACAATGTAACATGTGTCACATCAACAAAACATTGTCCTAGGCTCTTGGGCTCACTCATGTGCCCACTTCTATAACCAGGTAAAGGCCGGTATTTGCCCTTAAAAAACATTGTTATGACTTTTTTTCTGTGTGTGTGGAAAGCTGTGATGTGCCTGTGCAATAGCAATAGACATCTACCATCTACCATACGCCACATCTATAGACCCAATGCATTCCAATTTACTGGGAAAAGGAAATAGAGGACATTTTTTTAGATATGTCAATATGAGTGACTTTATACATGTATATTTTGGAAGTAATATTTCCACATTCCTCTAAAAGAAATAGTAGTGTGGGGCTGCTGGACGGCTCATCCTGTTAAAGCACTGTTTTAGCGGATGCATGGGCTCAACAGTTTGGTATCTAATCTGGACGTTGCCAGCGCTGACTGTGGCCAACAGCCAGGCAGGGCGATGCGCAATTGGCGCTAGCGTCACCCAGGGAGGGAGGGAGTTTTCAGTTGGCATTACAGCATCTCAAAGCGTAGTAGGCAGTAGGGAACTCCCGCTGGTCGACGGGGCACCCGTGGTCCACCTGCTGAGCTGCACAGGAAGTAATCCGCTGACTCATGTTTATACAAGCCTGACTGTGATAAGAAGCAGCAGCTGACATCACGTGCTTGTCTCCGCTCTCCCAAATTGATGGCGGGTGTTGCAACAATGAGTGTTGATGAATGTGACTGGGCGTTCAGATTTGGAAGAAAAATGGAAAATAAAAAAGTAGCATGATCTGCACAACACTGCTGTATTTTCATCATTGACAGAAAAAAAGGGTGCTGGACCCCAATAAATATAAAGATAAATGAATGCCTACAGAGTAATTTACTATGAATGCTACCATTCTGAGATTTGGCAGTGCCTTTTGAGACATATGCAGCATATATTGAGTCATGTTGAGTCACATGAGGAAATAGCACTGAGGAAACTCCAGGAGAATTGGCCCCTGATAACAGTATGTTCCACACAAAACAGAGGAGAGCTTAAACGACAGACATGAGCCTAGCTTGTAGAGATACTGGCTGCATTGCAGATGCTAGATAAAAGTAGATACACTACAAAATATCTGGAACTTTTTGGCTGAAAAATCAAATGTATTTTCAATTTATAAACATACGGACAATTGTGGTTATCAGAGGTGAATTACTGTGTTGTGAGCTTTCTGCAAAGTAAAGTTTAATAATATATAATTTCTGGTACACAGACTACTACTATAAATCAAAATTTCTTATTACAGCTATTACAGGGGGTGCAATGGATCAGCGTTCACGTTTGCGCCCTCCGTCAGTACCCAGGTCCGCCTGGGGAAACTAATGATCCTACCAGCAGACTAAATTCCGAGAGAAGACGCCTGAGAGCCAAATCAAGGAATCCTAGTCACAGCCCTCAAGCCGAAAGCAGAAACAACAAACAGCACCAAGAGCACTTAGCAGTAGGACCTGCCCTCCGAATACTACAACTAAATGCTGAAGGACTATCTGCAGCCAAGCGAAGCCTCATTGAAGTCCTCGCTTCCCAACATTCTATTGATGTCATCTGCCTCCAAGAAACCCACATTGGCACAGAGGAAGCAGGTCGTTACACCATCGATGGCTTTGACCTTCTGTGCTAGACTCCCCATACAAAACATGAACGTGCCACCTATGTGCGCACTAACATAGCCGAAGCAAACCACTTGACTACAACCAAATTATATGAAATCATAAGCATTGGAGGTTTCCACATCGTTAATGTATACAAGCCCCCCAGTGCCAACTGGGATCAGCAAGTCTTAACCACTCTACCTCACCCTGCCATCTATGTGGGGGACTTCAACAGCCACCACCCTGACTGGGGATACCCAGCAGCGGACAATGATGGCGAGGCACTTTCAGACTGGGCATCCAGAAATGACCTTGCTCTGATACACGACCCCAAACAAAGAGGAACTTTCCACTCAGCTAGGTGGAACAAGGACTACTGCCCTGACCTGTGCTGGGTCAGCTCTGTGAATGGAACCCCCTACCCTACACAGATCCTCATACTTGATGACTTTCCACACAGCCAACACCGGCCATCACTCATACACATTGGCAATCATTAACAGCCCAAGGAAGATGCAATGGAACTTCCGAAAAGCAAACTGGATGAAATACAGCAAAGCCCTGGACTGGCGTATAGTCACCATCCCACTCCAAAACATCACTGTAGATGAAGCATACAACCACTTTTGCCGCGCCATCTACAAAGCTGCCCACACAGCAATCCCACGAGGCTACCGACCCCTCTATGTCCCATGCCTGGACGGAGAAAGTGCTGCCCTCCTACAAGCCTACGAAACATCAGGGGACCCTGAGATAGCAGACCATCTCATTGAATCGCTAACAACAGCCCAGCGCAAAAAATGGGAGGAGACTGTAGCAGAGCGGAATTTCACCCAATTGGGAATTTCACCCAATTTTAGCAGAGCAGAATTTCGCAGCCTCATCCGTCGCCTTGGAGCTGCACAGAAACCCCCTACTCAAAGCCGACCCTCTGTCACACCCAATCAAGTTTCGACCCACCTACTGACTATTGCAAAAGCAGGCCAAGATAAACTCATCAGAAGAGCAATTATGACTGAGCTTAAGATACAACGCAAACAACTCAGAGAGGAAAGCAACCCTGAGCCTTTTGAGGTCGCTGAACTGGAGAAAGTCCTGCAGGGTCTGAAATGTGGAAAGGCAGCAGGATATGACAACATCTCTCCGGAAATCATGAAACATCAGGGCCCCCGAGCTCTAACCTGGCTAACCCATTTCTACACCAGGATTATACACACAAACTCAATCCCAAAGAAATGGCGAACAGCAAAATTCATCGCCGTACCAAAACCTGGTAAAGACCACAAACTACCAGCAGGCTACTGCCCAATCTCTCTACTCTGTGTTCCCTCTAAAATCTTGGAACGCCTTATACTACAACATACACTACTCACAAAAAGTTAGGGATATTCGGCTTTCGGGTGAAATTTCAGGATGAACCTAAAATGCACTATAACCTTTACAGGTGAAATTAATTTGACCTTCTCTAAACTTTTGAATGCACATGTCCAACTATTCAATGTTTCAGTACTTTTTGCACAACTTGCTGTTCTCTAACAAGGAGCTGAACGGCAAAATTCACAACAGGTGTTTGATCCATGAATCGACCAATAAATTTCCTGGTTCAATTAGAATTGGTATTTAAACAGTCCTCTTCATCATGCTGTTCACATTTTGACATCATGAGACCAAGACGACACCTAACAATTGATCAACAGTACCTTGCCATTGCGAGGCTTCAAACAGGATGTTCTCAGAGGGAAGTGGCCACTGAGCTTAGAGTGTCACAGAGTGTCATCAGCAGGTTGCAACAGAGATACAGAGAGACTGGAAGAGTCACAGAAAGGCATAGAAGTGGACGTCCTTTGGCCACATCCCACACTGATGACCGCTTCATTGTGAACAGTGCCCTGCGGAACCGGATGATGAATGCCACTCAACTCCAGGCACATTTAAGGGAGGTGAGAGGCACCCAAGTGTCACGTCAGACCATTCGAAACCGTTTACATCAACGTGGTCTGCGTGCTAGACGACCCGCAAGGGTACCTGACCACACCACCAGGCACAGGCGTCATCGTCTTGCATGGGCCAGGGAGCATTTACGCTGGACGAGGGACCAGTGGGCCTCAGTGCTGTTCTCTGATGAAAGTCGATTCACGTTGAGCAGAAATGATGGCCGCCAACGATGTTGGAGACGTCAAGGAGAGCGCTATGCATCAGCCACTGTTGTCACCAGACGACCCTTTGGTGGTGGCGGTGTTACAGTGTGGGCAGGTGTGTCTAGTCAATACAGAACTGCCCTACACTTTGTGAATGGTACAGTGACAAGCCCATACTACCTGAATAACATCATTAATCCAGTCATTGTGCCCCTGCATGAACAACACAGGCCTAATTTCATCTTCATGGACGACAATGCTCCAGCTCATCGAGGTCGCATCATTAGGGAAAGGCTGCTGGAGACTGGGGTACCTCAAATGGAGTGGCCTGCACTTTCTCCAGACCTGAATCCCATAGAAAACCTATGGGATCAGCTGACTCACTGTGTAGAGGCTCGTAACTCTGTACCCCAGAACCTCAATGACCTGAGGGCCGCCCTTCAAGAAGAGTGGGATGCCATGCCTCAGCAGACAATAAGTCGACTTGTGAACAGCATGAGACGTCGTTGTCAAGCTGTAATTGATGCTCAAGGGCACATGACAAGTTATTGAGACATTGACATTTTTGTTGTGGTATACCCACCACTGTTGTTGGCTTTTGTTTCAATAAATTGTTTGAGATGAGGAAATCACCATTGCATGCTTCTACTTAAATGCCCTACTTTCATGATACGTATAATATCACTGTAGCGTGAACTTACATTTTCCATAAATTTCACCCGAAAGCCAAATATCCCTAACTTTTTATGAGTAGTGTATATCTCCAGGAGTAGAGAAGATCCTTTGTGTAGATCAGGCCGGTTTCCGCAAGGACCGCAGCACAGGGGAACAAGTACTGGCCCTTACCACCTACATTGAAAACGGATTTGAGAGCAAGCTGAAGACAGGAACAGTGTTCCTTGACCTCACAGCCGCCTATGACACCGTCTGGCACAAAGGCCTCCTACTAAAAATCACAAAAGCACTCCCTGCCTGGGCTACAGCAACAATCAAAACTCTGCTAACCAACCGGAGGTTCAGAGTTCACCTTGGACAAAATAAAAGTGCATGGAGAACACAGACAAACGGGCTCCCACAAGGATCAGTTCTCGCTCCAACCCTGTTTAACCTCTACACAAACGACTTACCCCACACCAAATCCCGCAAATTCATCTACGCCGATGACATCTGTCTGGCAACCGGAGCAGGTCACTGGAGCAGGTGCTCACTGAAGACCTTGAAAAATTGGACCAATACTGCAAAACCTGGCGTTTAAAACCAAGCCAAGCAAAAACAGTCTCCAGTATATTCCACCTCCAGAACGCAAAAGCTGCCAAAGAACTAAACATCCTCTTGAGCGGACTTAAGCTGAAGCACGCCCCCAACCCAACCTATCTGGGAGTGACCCTTGACAGGACCCTATCCTTCAAAGAAGATCTGAAAGGACCAGCAGCAAAGATGAAGTCCAGAAACAACCTGCTCTGTAAGCTCGCAGGCTCAAAATGGGGGGCAGCAGCCACTGCGCACCTCAGCACTGGCCCTTGCATACTCCGCAGCAGAATACTGTGCCCCTGTCTGGTCCAGGTCACCCCATACACACCATGTGGACACTCAGCTCAACACAACCATGCGAATCATAACTGGGACTATTCGCTCAACACCACTCCCCTGGCTCCCTGTCCTATCCAACATAACCCCCCCACATATCCGACGAGTCGCACTTACTCAAAAGATGCTTCAAAAGGTCAGAGATTCCCCCCAGCTACCAATCCACGCAGACATCTTCAAACCACCTACTGCCCGTCTCCCATCTAGACGACCAATTTGGAAGGAAACCCCACCAGATGACTTCACCACCCAATCTGCTTGGGAAAAGGAATGGGAGGCTAAGGATGTCCCAAACAAACATCTGGTGTCAGACACCACTCAACAGGTCCCTGGCACCAACCTCCCAAGGAGACAGTGGACAACCCTCAATAGATTCAGGACTGGTCACGGCCCCTGCTTGGCCAGCCTTCACAGGTGGGGCAGCAGCCCAAGCCCACTGTGTGCTCGTGGAGAGGAACAAACAATGGAACACATCATTGAAGCCTGCCCTCTCCAAAGACTAAAAGGAGGATTAGACATCCTCCATACAGCAGACCAGGAGGCAACTGCTTGGCTCGAGGACTTTGCATTCGCTAAATAAATAAAATTACAGTTATGTGTACAGTTGGGTGTACACATAAAATTCTTGTCACCAGAACTTAGAATTTGTAATCTGCAGAATCTTGAACCTTGAAAGTTGAGCTAACTCAAAAGTGCTACTGTAATCAGTTACTGGAAGAACCAAACATTTCTTTACAGTTCATAAACTGAATACAGTACTAAGACTAGAACACATAGAATCAGTTTAGCCTCATTTGAGAAAATTATGCTTCAAAAGTCTGGGTCTGCTCAAGTACTTTTTAAAATCAGAATTTTATTTGCTCTTTTCACATATTGTGAGAAAGACCTACAAAAGCCAATGAAAAATGCCTATTCAAAAGCATAATATTCCTACAAGATGTCGCCAGAACCATGGATAGGTGAGGACAATAAAATGGCAACAACTCACATGCGCCAAAGCGACAGCAGCCTTTGAACTGTGGTGAAAACACACACAAAACAAAAGAGTTTATATGATCAGTCTGTACGGACCTAGCTACTGAGACAAACCTCTGAAAAAATAAAAATAAAATAATTAAATAAAAGTGGGGAAAAATATAGCCAGGGAACTTGCAAGAAACAGCAGGCATTTTTTCGTAAGTCCTGGAGTCATGTTCCGCACCTTAAAACTTCTGAGGGAGCCAACAACAACAATAACAACAACACCAAAAAAGCTCAGTAATGCTCTTAGTAATAGTCACAGATGCAAGCCAAGGTTGTGGCACATATTACAACTCTCTTCAAAGCTCTAATGGTATGTCAGCTGGGTTAGAGTCAATGGATTGCCTCATACAGAGTGACAAGGACTCCCGCATGGTTCGTCTTAGGCATTAGCAGCACTGCACTGATATGTAGAGCAAACTAAACTTAATATTTAATCCATCAAAAGAAAAGACACAAATACCTGCAATGGATGCAAGGGAAATTAAATAGATCATTAGAGAAGTGTTTTGTAACATCACAGTGTGTTCTGTTCCCTTTCATGGACTGCTGAAACACAGAGCTCAATCTCCCCACGGGCAGATGATGTAATGGTGCTGAAATTCTACAGTGCGAAACCATGACAGAAAAGTGGGGGGCCTTGAAAATGCACATAAGAAACTGAAACGTACGTACAATAAATAAATAAACTATAACATTTATCATGTCGGCTGACTCATCTCTATGTGTATTAATCAACTTGGCATTAGAGCTATATTGATATCTATGGTCAAAAAATAATACCGGCATGTAATTTAGGAAATTTTACAAGTGTCATGATTCATTTACAAATACTGCTTAATTTTTATTCTGTACTCACGATACCATTTTATTGCCTGGGCTATAATTTTTAGAAATAGCAGAGGTAGAAAATTTCTACAAACCCCAATTCCAAAAAAGGTTGGGACAGTATGTAAAATGCACATAAAAGCAGAAAGCAGTGATTTGTAAATTCTCTTTTACATATATTTAATTGAAAACAGTACAAATAAAAGATATTTCATATCTTACCTTATCAACTTTATTGATTTTTGTAAATATACACTAATTCAAAATTTGATGCCTGCAACACATTGCAAAAAAAGTTGGGACAGGGGCAAAAAAAAGATATGCAGTAGATATGGATGGATCACTTTAAGGGTTGTTTCTCCTGACTAATTTTCCTATTGAACTCTATGGAAGAATAAGTCAGGAGAAACAACCCTTCAAGTGATCCATCCATATCTACTGCATATCTGGCAGCAGAGTGATGATTTAAGGCTCGTTTGATACCTCAGATCCTTGATGATTTACAGCCATTTAGCCAACCATGGGTTCCATACTATTCCCGTGTAATTTACAGCTTAATCTAGTCTCACCCCCCAATTCCCATAGAGATCCATACAAATGCAGAGAGGTAATAGTATTGCTCGTAAGAGTACCTGAAAATAAGATATCAAGAGTCTTTTGATATCCTTTTATACCCAGTCGTGATATCATCACCTGTTTACCGGTGGAATGTTCCAAACAGGTGTGTTTTGAACTTCCCAGTCTTTTTTTGCCCCTGTCCTAACTTTTTTGGAACGTGTTGCGGGCATCAAATTCGGAATTAGCGTATATTTACAAAAATCAATAAAGTTGATAAGGTAAAACATTAAATATATTTTCTTTGTACTGTTCCCAATTAAATATATGTAAAAAGGAATTTACAAATCACTGCTTTCTGCTTTTTACATACTGTCCCAACCTTTTTGAAATTGGTTTTTTTTCTAAGCATAACATATTTTTGAAGCATTTTAGAATGTAGCAAATATAGGAGATGACTGTACATACATACCATCCTTTATACATGTCACATTTGTGATATGTGATACCACTCATTTTTGTGCAAGTTCCCCAAATGGGAAAACAGCAATCAAGCAAATTTCATCCTACAGCAATATGTTTAAGGCATATACTGTTGATCAGTCACTATTTGCTATGTAGCTTTTAGCAAAGGAAATGAGTCACAGTATGGCTGATAAAACTAAGGAATAACAATGATGCTATAGCAGCTGCAAGTACATAACCTGGAATGACAGCAATAGACTGACATGGGCTCTACCTACTGTATGATTGTTTTGAGAACAAGTGGTATTTATTGAAACCTTATGTATAGGAAGAGATCATATAAATAACTGATAGGCAGTCAGCTGAAAGTGAAACCTTGCTGGAATGTTTTAATTTCAACAACTTAAAACATTCCAGCAAGGTTTCACTTTCAGCTGACTGCCTATCAGTTTTTTATATGATCTCTTCCTATACATAAGGTTTTAAAACTATGTTTTAACTGAGATGTTTGTTTTTGTTAAAAGCTGTAAAAGTCAGGACATTCAAATGAGCATCACCAAAACAATAATGTCTCTCGGTACAATCAGGTATTTCCAGTACTAAGTTTTTTTTATATATCTGACCGCTATACAGGTCTGTAGCTATGTTGGTCTACTGTATTCCCAACAACATGTAGGCCTACTCATCACTGGGCACAGATTGCTTCAAACCTCTCAAAGAGCCTAATTCATACTCCTAGAGTAGGCACTCCCACACATGATAGTGTCCTGCACAAAAATAATTTGTAGCCTACTTTTCTCTATTCCTCTCATGGTCAAATCAAAATATTAAAACTATACAAATATACTGGTAAGCGTATGTTTATTGCATGCATTAGGCTATACAATATACTTAACCTATTCTTTATACCCATTGAATTCTTCTATAGATGCTCAAGCCATCCTTAGTGTCAGTGAATTCTTATAGGCAACTTTATATTTCTGCTTTATTGGGATAGTGATAGTAGAAAGTGATAGAAAAGATGGGGAGAGAGAGGAGGGATGATGAATCTGTTCCCAGTCGGAATCGACCTGGTGACTTTTTAATCTATAAAACTCTGGCTCTGTTTATCTCCTAGAAATGTATCACCCCTCATTCATTGGAAAGATGTGAATGTGGCTTTTACAGGATATTGGTCATCTTAGCGCTAACGTTCTTGAAGAAGCCATGCGCTGCTGCTGAATATAGGGGGAACACTAATATGTTAAACAACTTGGAACAGGGCGCAGAATTTGGAGATTTTTAGAGCTAGTTTGCGAGTGATTGACTCAGCTGCACCCTCCTGCCTCCATCTGCATGCCTAAACAAGCATCTCACTTAAAACGTAAATATACAAATATACTTTTAAACTTGGTGCCAGTAGCAAGCAGCTACTGTCTGCTGTTTTTGGTAGCTGTGCAAGTCATTTTCTGGTGGTAATATTAGTATTATTCTCTAATTACCAAAAACAAAACTATCATTATAATTACCAGTATAGAGAATATTGACTACACCAGTAGCATATACTGTGCAGAACATCCATGTTGAAAAGATCAGTCATGTTACGATCACTAATAACATCTTCCACAAATACGCATAACCATATTTTTTTTAACTGACACAAAAATAATAGAATTTACTTTTGACTTCATGAACCTAACAATTTAAGATACATTTGTTGTGAGAAAGTTTTCAAATACAGTTCTTACTTTATGGCTGTGATGAATTTGAGCACTGTGTGAGGTATTAGAAGTATTTAAATGCCTCTAGCCAGATGTACCCAGGTTTTTAAACCATTATTATGAGTACAAACCATACACTATGGCACAAAGGACAACTCACATCACTTTCGTCTAGCATTTACTACGTTTATTCTATTATGTTGGGTTAATATGGGACTATCAGTAACAATGATAAAGTGCTCAGTATAATGGGTTCAATGTTTGCAAAATATCAAGCTCACCAATATTATGATTAAATATTTGTGTGTTTCATTAGTCTGTTGTGTTGGGAGCCACTTGCATCTGTTCAGTGAAAAAGGATAGATTGCTGCACTCACATGCAATTAAAATGGCCATAAATGCAGAAATTATTGCTAATGAGTAAATACCTTCCTTTTATTTTATCTTTTTCATTCAGCGATGTGACAAATGTTTACAAATTCTTACAAGTGTTTTCTGATTTTTACAAACCATTATACCCAGGATTCATTCATTACACTGTTTTCCTGAATTTACCATATTTTGGGAGCAAAAATGTTGTTCGTATTGATAGAATTGCTTTTTATCTAATCTTCTATATCTATAATCTTTTTTTATATAATTAACTTGTCCATGTGTTGAAATCATTGAGGTTGCCGAGTGTGGCTGTGCCGACCAAATTCTCACGTCAGAAAAATATCAAACAAAATGTCAAATTAATCTACCGCAGACTATCCTGGTGAAATATCAGAAAAAAAACACAAAACAAAGCACAATTTATTTTCATAATTTTCTAGCACAGCAACACTTTTAAATTGAGTGAAAAGTTCAAGTAAACACTTTGACATAATCACTGCAAATTAATTATCTTGTCCTTGCCAAGTTGCCAATAATGGAGCCCTTGGACAGATCAACGAGTAACCTCAGTGAGTAATAAATAGGAGCAAGAATAATGTTCTGAATTTTTCACAATAAATATTCTTGGAGGCCAGCCAGTTGCAACAACGTAGATCTGAACTTGCCAGCCAGAATCTGTACATTATGTAGACATTTGATATGGAATGCACATGGTTAATTGAGCTGAATGGCACAGAATGTAGTAATCATACTGTTAAAATAAGTAGCAACAAAATCTCTTGTTATGACCTCAACCTACAAATAGGTGATGCCAAATGCAACAAAAACAACATGACGTCAACTCTCAACTAATCTCATGCGTGAAATTAATAATTCACAGTGTCGTCCCTTGTCCTGCACAAGCCCCTTCTACTTAATGTCAAACACTTCCCTTTTTCCTTTTGAAATTTTACAAGTCAGGAAACAAAAAGGATATTTGGCCGTTAAATTAATTCCATGCAACACTCCGCTGCTTATCACACGGTGCGAGACAGCGCTGTTGTCCACAAGCGACAGTCTTTCTGATTAATGTATCCTTTAAAGGGATGATGGGACACCCACTGTTTGAATGAGACCCTCTCTTTATCTACTAATCTGCTGCAATACAGCAGCTCTGCAGGGGCTCTAAAGCCCATAAATCTGATGGCCTTTCGAAAGCGTTCGAAACACAACTCTTGCTGTTGCAGTTGTGATTACATCCCTGACAAACCCAGTTCCTCCTTTTGATTTTATGTACTGGAATAATTCTGATAAAACACAGCTAAAATAATCATTTAGTAAGCATCAAGTAAGCAATTGATGCCTGTTAGATGGTTCTGGGCACTACATGCTTCAGATCCTTATGGTACATATTACTGAATCACTGAGATTTTCTAATGACATACGTTGCACATCTCCTCCTGGAAACGTCCTTTGAACTTTCAAGGAGACACTGCTCATGGTAGAGATAAATTAGAAAAGTAATTCTAAGAAACATTCAATTCTCTGTACCCCTAACGCTCAAGTGCACATTAATGTGTGTCTGTCTCATATTTGGTATTTGTAAGGATGTAATTTAAAAAGCATAAGTGTTCTTATACAATTAACAAACAAGTGATTTTCCAACTGCTGTGATACAATAGGGGATTTAAGGGTTGTGCATTTAAACAAGTAAAATGTACTGAGGGACAATAAACTGGATGTATTTGTATAGCAGTCACACATTTGCTTCACAACATCAGAAGAAAAAAGGAGACTAATTCCATTACACTTACATGACAGAGCATCTGGCTCTGCAGTATCTAGGCAATATTTGCATATTAAAATACTTAATATGCAAAGCCTTAATTGTGTTCATTAGTCACGCCTCTTGAATCGGCATTCCACCAGGGACAATGGTTATGATAAATGTTTATTTTACATTTTATTAAAAGAGGGTGCCTATCTTTAGGTTTGAATTAATAGATACAATGACTATCGAAGATGGCCAGGCTATTTTCTTATGATGAAACGAGTCTCCCTGACAACACGCTGATATCTGACAGCCAAAGCTTTCATTTCTCCCTGGGGGGTCCAGGGTGTGTTTATTTCTGACCGGCTCTACCGCACATTGTAATTACATTTCCTTTCCAGACAACCATGACGGAGCTTGGCAAACAGCCATTAACGATCGAAGATGGGCCTTTCAGAAAAATATAATTTAGCATCTTATTCAGCTCTCCTTTGAAGTGATAATAGTTGCTCTTGTCTGCAAAAGAAAAAGAACATCCCTTTTTTGTCAGCTCAAAGTGGAAACCCATTGACATCAAATTTTCATTTGGACTCAATATGGTAGGTTTAGGATAGCCATGAAATTCACTGGTGAGTGCAGTTTCTCTGCCCTCCCCCCGCTGTACAGGTCTGTAGCTATGTTGATCTACTGTATTCCAAACAAAATGTAGGCCTACTCATCACGGATTGCTTCTCAAAGACTAATTCATACTCTTAGAGTAGGTGCTCCCACACCTGATAGTGTCCTGCACGAAAATCATTTGTAGCCTACTTTTCTCTATTCCTCTCATGGTCAAATAAAATCATTAAAACTATTATTAATATACTGGTAAGCTTATGTTAATTGCATGTGTCACGTGTCGGAATGAGAACTTCTCACTTCCACAACCCGGACCAGGTTTTTGTTTGATCCACCCTTCCCCAAGCAGTACACAGACCAAGAAGTAAAAGGTAAAAATACAAGCTTTATTAAGGACACAATTTCATAAGCTCAGATGACAGTGGACTTTGCCATGCCTGCGCATTTCTGTCCCCTCCCTCCACTCACGCGAGTCGCTGGGCGAAGCCGGCCCCACCCGCAGGTAAGCGTGCTCAATATCTCCCCCACACAGCACACAACTGTTACTCCTCCACGTCATACACACTGCACTACTAAGTACGCTACTGGTAAGGATACACACTCGTGATCCCACCCTATATTGCCACCTCGGGATCTGCCGGCCGCCTGGCCCCGCTATTACACTCGGGGTGGGGGGGGGGGGGGATCCCCACGCAGACAGACACGGCGGTACACGCTCACTTGCATACGACACCACAAACACTTAAACACAAAGAAAGCAAAGAGTGGAGTCCTACCCACACCACACTAAAGGGAGGACATCCAATAAATAAAATTTAAAAACCAAATAGCCGTCCGGCAAACAATAATCAGACACACACACACACACACACACACACACACAACAGGGTAGCTCAGCCACCCCTTGGAGGTCGCCAACAAGGAATCAGCCTGCCCCACCCTCGGGCGAACTGGGGTCACGGTCCCTCCACTGCTCTCCTCCGGCCTCGCCACACTGGTGAATGTTTTTTGTTTAGCAATTGGTGGTGTACAATTTGAGCAATTTTTTTTGAACAAAAAAATCTTTAGGCTATGCAAATTTTTTAAGTATCCCACAAAATGAAAACGGCTGAACTAATATTTCCCAACTTTGGTTTGTGATGAGATATCTACGGAGCTCCTAAGATGACATGGGGAAAATTTTTCTGGTTAAAAATTTTTTTATTATTTTGTTGTAATGTCAGAAAATAGCTATGCATGCCATGTAGAATAAATGTCCCATGTTCACATTTTGCTTATTGTGCTATATTGCAACTATTTCATTAAAAGAGGTAACAAAACTGAGCAAATGAAAGGCCGAGGTGAATCAATAGGCTCCTAACTGGTGTGGACACATGGCCACAAAAACTAGCCATTTGGTTGATAATGAACAATTCAAAGACAATGCAAATTGATAATGAGCCAAACTTGCATTGTGTTACTAAGTTTAAGGAAACAAAATTATGAAAGAACACGTGTTCAACGACCTAATTAGGAGCATATTGATTCACCTCAGTCTTTAATTTGTTCAGTTATAACATTTTGTTAACTCTTTTTATGTAGTTGTTTGCAATATAGCACAATAAGCAAAATGTGAACATGGGACATTTATTCTACATGGCATGCATAGCTATTTTCTGACATAATTTGGCTTAAGAGGGTAAATAATCCATTAAAACATGAAAAGTGCAATTAAGAAAAATTAACAGCTTGTTAAAATTCTCAGATCGCAGTTGTGGTTGGAACGAAAACCAGCATACACAGGGGGGCCCCAGGACCGAGTTTGAGAACCACTGCCCTAAGATGACATGGGAGAATTATTATTTTTTTCTGGTTTTGCGGCCCGGAGGTGACGGGGAGAAATTAATTTTTTCTGTAACCTTTTCTCCATTCAGGACCCCTTCTTTGGGAAGAAATACAGTCTATGGTTGAAAGAAAGAGGGGTGTCGAAAGCAAAGGGGGCATGCCAAAAGCAATTTTCTATTGGTCGATAATTCTGTTAGTTAAACACATTATCCAATCAAAAGCATCCTCCAAAGAAGTAGGTGTAGCCTATCCAAAGCCTTCAGGAAGTGTGGCTCCTATGTTTCTATTGGTAGGCACGCTAGCATGTCGATGAGTAAATAATGCCTGAAAACAAAAGTTGTGATATTTAGCCTACGTAGTGTTGCATATATAATTTGAAAATAGGCTTATTTGAGAATTATTCATTCCCCAAAAATAATAAAAATATTATACTTATAAATAATTAATAAAGTTTTATGGATTAGGCTAGGTGTCTCATTACATTACAGAACACTCATAAAAACATTGTTACAATACAGTCATTGGTTAGGCTACTAGATTAATATATAGCTTGTAATATTAGTAGGCTATATTATATTAATATTAAATTATATATTATTAGTATATTGTATGTACTGTATGTAGCTATTTGCTGGGCAACATTTAACGTTAATGTGCACGCTGCTTCCATAGGCGGTTGCTTCACGTCCAACTTTGACACATGCGTTAATTTATTCTGACCAGCAGATGCCACTAGTGCGCACTGTGTTTATCAAAGCTTCGAGTAATTAACCCATTTTCAACACAATGGGCCGGAAAGCTTTGTTGCTTCAGAAAGCTTTGTTTCCCCGTGACTACTGAAGACCTCTGTGTTGGTGGTTTTCCATTTTAGCTAAAATGTATAGCTACCAGCCTAGCCACGTAGCCAGAAGCACAAATTGCTGACACACCAGTAGTCACACAGACAGCGGTCTGTGCAGCATGGAAGTAAGTTCCAGGACATTGTCAGCACATCAGTGTTCAGAAGAAAGGATCACTTGGCTGGCTGGACAGTAAGTTATATGCTTTACATAGAAATATGTTTATTTAGCCTACCTTGTAAATCACTCTGTTACGTTACATGATGTTGAGCTTATTTATTTATTATGCACATAGAATTAGTTTTATGGCATGTTCATGGTATTAAACTATGGTTAGTATTGTACTTAACTGTACATTAACATTTCTTGTATGGTGTGCACTTTTGATGCATTCCATGAATTGAGATGTTGTCTAACACTCTTAAATCAGACATTTATGTATTTTTAAATGTGATTTCAGGCTGTGTCCATGGGGAATGTTATTCAGAAGAATTCAGAAATTAATACCACACTGAGTACCAGGTCTCAGAATATTTGGAATGTGGCACATCCTATAAAGACATTCCATTCCAAGGGTTCTATGGCATTGGGAAGAAGGGAGTGTTCTATGCTTTTTATTCAACTATGGACTTTCAGGGCTTCTGTTCCAATTACTGTTTTTATGAAAGTGGCTGCCATTTCTTAGTTGCTTTCTTACAAAACTCATGGTAGCAGTATTACCCTCCCAGTATAGGAAGAGGTTTAAGGTTTGTTTTGTTATTTGTTTTACCTTTTTTTTGTACAAATTTATGTTCATATTTTCATTAAAATGCGCAAGTGAATCTTTCTTGTGCTTTTTTCCCCCTCAGCATTGATGCTGAAACAAGAGCAGTGATTGCCTGATTACTATACTTGATTTGTACCGGTTAGGCTGCATCTTGTTTTTCGTGTGTAAGCTTACTAACACCCTGATGTTTCATAGAAAAAAGAAAATATTGCAATATTATTTTATTGAAACAGCATAATTCCATTTACTCCTCACACCACATGATCCACTTGTTCAACATGGCAACCACACACTGGGGTATGTTGGAATACTAGGAAAGGATAGAAGGAGGTGGACAGATAGAGAGAAGGGGTCAATCACAGTCATTGTATCATGATGCCAGAACGATAAGATCTGTAAGGTACGCCCCTATCCACGAATGGTTTATTTTTACATCCTGCCATGAATAGATGGCCCATCCCATGTAGGCCTATACTTTTTTTTAGCTGTAATTCATACAACTAGTAGATTACATGAAA
The DNA here is from genome assembly GCA_029718625.1 of Synaphobranchus kaupii. Taxonomy (NCBI): domain Eukaryota; kingdom Metazoa; phylum Chordata; class Actinopteri; order Anguilliformes; family Synaphobranchidae; genus Synaphobranchus; species Synaphobranchus kaupii. The sequence continues at coordinate 25,974,909 of CM056392.1, read as the reverse complement.
TTGTGTGAGGTGTGAGGCTGTGAGGTACAGCCTTCAATGCACACTTTATTTTGAGCATCCTATTTTTTGATTAATACTTAGGTTTCAAACCTGTTTGATTTTATCACTGTCATCAAACCAAGAAAATCATAATAAATGTAACATGAAAGTCAAGTCCGTAAACACCATGAAAGTAGAGTCATGGCTCTACCTGGTAAGAAAGCATCCATGTTTGCAATGTAAAGCTGAATTTGCAAAAATGTTTGCAATCTTAACTTTTATAGGCTGCTGGAGTACTGTACTATACTGTTAATATGAATGAGATTATTAAAAATTCAGATTATATTATTGGTCATGGTCTATATGGGACCTTCACTATGTCGTGATATGAATGGGTTATAAAATCAAAAGCAATCGCTATTGAAAGAAAATACGCTGTACAATTACTCAAAAGATAAGGTTGATTGGTACGCAATCATCATTTGACGCTATATCTAGGCTTTACAGAAACTGTCATTATAATAATTTAGCCTAAATAATGTAAAACATTGCAAATTGAGAAGGAAAATTCAGTCAATCAATCATTATTAATGTTATTTTCCGTTAAAACGCGAACAGGAGGATTCAGTTATGAAACAACAATAAACATTTTATTATTGAACATGTCATAACACTCACATCACAAAATGTTAATGGAACAACGAACAAAAGCTGTTGGTAACTGAAGGTAGCATTAGTTTGGTGTAAATGTAGCGGTTCTCTGCGATTGCTGCTGTTCTGAGACATTCACGTGGGAAATAAAGTAGCCTAAAAGACATAGGCCTTGTCCGAATCAGCACTCTTCCACACTATTGAGTAGCCTTGGTGAGTAGATAGGATGAGAAAGTCGTTGAGTAGCAGTATACTTGAAACACCCGGATGAAACACTTCCGGGATTTCGCTGAGTACATTCAGGACAGAACTCTATAAGAACTAGAAAGGCAGGTGCCTTCTCAAAACGGTGACATGTCACGTGAAGGTGGTCATTTTATCCCTTTTGCAGAGAGTAATGGCTGCCGCTGTAAATCTAGGCCTGCATTCGAATAGTCAAATTCGAGCAAGGAAGGATCCTTTAGATCGCATGAACCCAGCTTTTTTCCTGACTCATTTTTATATTGAACTCTATGGAAAAATAAGTCAGAAGAAATAAGCCTTCAAGTGATCCATCCATATCTACTGCATATCTGGCAGCAGAGTATTGGTTTGAGGCTCGTTTGATACCGGAGACCATTGATGACTTACAGCCATTTAGCCAACAATGGGTTCCATACTATTCCCGTGTAGTTTACAGCTTAATCTAGTCCCACCCCCCAATTCCCATAGAGATCCATTGAAATGCAGAGAGGTTATAGTATCGCTTGTAAGAGTACCTGAAAATAAGATATCAAGAGTCTTTTGATATCTTTTTATACCCAGTCATGATAGCATCACCTGTTAACGTGTGGAATGTTCTAAACAGGTGTTTTTTGAACTTCCCAGTCTTTTTTTGCCCCTGTCCCAACTTTTTTGAAATTTGTTGCAGGCATCAAATTCTGAATTAGCATATATTTACAAAAATCAATGAAGTTGATAAGGTAAAACATTAAATATTTTTTCTTTGTACTGTTTTCAATTAATTATATGTAAAAGTCCCAACATACTGTCCCAACTTTTTTGGAATTGGGGTGCGTAAATGGACTAAGGCTCTTCTTTAATTTAAGCCATTATTGGTGTTTGTGTAACGTTGACATCTGGAGTTATAAAGCTTTAAATGGAACAGGACAAAACAGATGAAAATGGTCTGAATTAAGCCCCTGCATGAAGGGGTTTGCTGACTTGACTGAAAAAGCCCTTAAATTGAACAGTTTTGTTATAATCTGGGTCGCCACTGTGGTTGGACAGAAAATCAGCATACATGGGGGGGCCCCAGGATGGAGTTTGATACCCCTGAATGATGACACCCACAGCCAATCTTGCTTTCATTAAATTACATTACCAGAAGATTGTAACCAAGATGATTTATGTGGATTAGATTTTAGTTAATATGCACTCATAACACTGGATATGCACTGATATGTTCTAGGAAAAAACTTCAGGTTCCTATGCAGGATTCAAACCCCAAATCTTCTGGGCCCAGTAAAACAGGATTGGGATCACTTTGATATCCGATCGGATCAGGAAATCAAATCCAAGCTTTAATCTGGATCAAATCTTAAAAACGGGTAGTTCAAAACAAAAACATAGGATTGGGATCAGTTTGATCCAAAAAAATCTGGATTACATTGATCCAACTGGAGGGCTGGATTTAGAGTGGATTATCAGAGCAAAGTGTACTATACAATTAATTTAAAAAATATGTTTCAATATAAATACGATGGTATAAAGTTTGTAAATTTAAATAATACATCATTTATAGCCTTTATGGTTGATAAATTTTCAGTTATTTTTTGTCACATTTGCAGTGGCCGCTTGCCTACCTCTCAGAACAGTGTATTCAACCAAATAATTTGTTTGTGATCATAAAATGATATACAGTATAAAATATCATTCATCATTATATCGTTAATAAATGGCTCTAAATTGCTATCCTGTTTGTCTTCCTTATGTTGTTCTTCATATCCAATAGGTAGAGACAGGTAGGATTAAAGCACTGATATTCAGGATCTGGTCATCTTGAAAAGCCTGAATCTGGATCAGGGTGATCCTATCCTGAATTTCTTTGAAATACAAAATTTGGCTGAGTTGTCTGATCCTGGATCACAAAATATTGGATTTCTAAATCTGATCCGATCGGATAGGGATTAAAAGTTTTGAACTACTGGGCCCTGAATACTAGTCAAGTTTCCTTAACAGCCTATCTACACAGGTATCTTTCAGATAGCTCTGTAGATGGGTAGATATCTTCAGATGTCTTTCTCTTCTCATTTGAACTGTTGCATTGGAGGGTTCCAAAACATTAAACAAAGTCAAGAGTGTTGGACAGTATGCCTCCACAGTTTAAATTCAGGGACACAGGAAGCAAAATGTGATGCAGTGGACACAAAATCCACAATTTCCCAAGCAAATGTTGGCTGACACAGCTTTTTGCATTTCAGCAACGCAGCCATGCTGACAGATATCTACCAACACAGTCACGTAAATGTGATCCAGCTGCCAAGGCCAGGAAAGCCTCTGTGACATCCTGGAAGGAGAAAAAAGACAGGGTCAGGTCAGGGAGTGCCAGCGCATTATGCAGAATGGCATGTGCTTGGCATCAGGTGCAGTACACAAATACAGAAATTTAATGATGCACTATATCACCAATGCATACCTTAATTTAAAGGAAATGGAGACAGTGTCTTTCAACTTTGCCATACCTTCAATTCATAACAGAGGCATGATCAGCTGCTTTTAACCTTGTACCTTCTGTGCTGACACACACCTAAATTATTTGGATATGCTTTTTATCCCCATTTCTATTTATGCCCTGATTTGAAATGTCCAGTCAGAGTTGTAGGCCCAGTTAATTCAGGGGGACACAAAGCTAGTATTCACATCCTCCAAAACATGCAGTTTCACATTAGTTATTTTCACTTGCAAATATGGCAATATTTACATATCTTAGTGACAATGTACTAAAAATAGTTTCATATTGTTAAAGTGACACAGCCTGAGGAAATAGTTTTACCCTCCTTGACACATCTCTTGTCTTTGTTTAACTGGGACTCCCCAAAACGACAAGGAGGCACAGCAAGCTTGATTTGCAGCCTCACCCCAAATCAAACCCAATCCACAAGCCACCCTGCCAACACAATAAAGTGAAGACATCATGGAAGATGACAGGCATTAAAAAATAAATGATGTGAAACCACATATGTGATTATACGTTTTAATACATCAAAAAGCTGCTTTTTGGTCAATTTTCAACCATGAATGAAAATAAATGGTACAGAGACTAACATAAGTCCAATTTTTTTAATCAAAGCAGAACAACATGTTCTTTCATTCCAAAGGTGAAAAAGGGTGGAATCTGACATTGATTCAACAGGAGCGATAAAGCGTTTTTATCATTGCTCTCAACTGAATAGGCTTAACTCTAAGTGCCCTGCCTTTTGAATTATTATCACAATTTACTCTGCTCCTAAGGTTGTGACATATTTCTGAGAATGTATCAGTAGCACATGTTAAAACCTATCACAGGTCTTGCCCATTGCTCACACTTAATGACCCAATCAGAATTCCTCACAGCATAATTGTAGGACACATGGCTTGTCAAAATACCATAAAGGTCTGCACATTATTCAGATTGTACAGTCTTTTGTATATTCTCGTGTTACAAGAAGCCTATTACAGGTATCACTGTTCCCTAAACATAGTCAATCCTTCCTATTAGTCCGCAGCAAGGGGATGTCAAAGAGCCAGGCTTCTGTGTACCTTTGTTGCACTGCACTGTACGTACATCCAATATGTTTGAAAAGGACTCTCATTTGGCAGTTAACTCATTGTTTCTGCCTGTGTGAACACTGTCTCAATACACAATCGATAGATGATCCCATTGAACCCATCAGTGCAATCACTGATCTGCTAGACCACAGGCGCCCAGGTCCTGCATATGGATCTGCGGTTGTTGGACATACCAGCAGTAGGACAAGGCGGTACAGCACTGTGAGAGCTGCCTGGTGTTGTTCTGCACACAGTAGTGTAACAGGCGGAAAGACAGTGCCACAGAAACTGGTTCATTTCATAGCCCTGGAGACCTGCTGGGGACTACAAAGAGGTCTTCAATAGAACAAATAGACTATGCATTGAAGTATTCCTGGTTTTCGGTCTTACGCTAAAATAAACTCCTGATACCTTTTGCACATGGTCTGCTAAGGACTTATATTAGAGGTACAAATACATTGACTACTACGCCAGGAGTCTGTCATTCTATATTAATAAGATATTATGGCTGATTTGTGGAAAACCCTGGGAAGGCTACTGGGAACAACTCCACAAAGATATTCCTAAATCGGCTGATATTTCTCATTTATATTTGTGTGCAGCTGTCACCACCGTCCTGAGCTATTTTGGCGTGTCCAATTGGTGGGCTTTAATAAGATACTAAATACCAGCGATCAAAAGCAGAAAAAAATGGTGGCGCACTGTATATTGTGCAGGTACATTGGGGATGGGTTTTCACAAAATATTCAATTCTGTGATCTTCTAAAAATATCTGATTCATTATTGTCTGCATGACAATTCCCTTTTTCACAGGTTGTGTTTTTACATTCATTATCAATCTGAGGATGCTTTTGAAGAAGAACATGAACTGGATGTAAGGGCGCATTATGACTGTAACTCCACGCATGTACAAACAGGAAGTAGAATGTCTATGTTGAAATGGCCAATTGGAAATAAGGGCTGGATGAGGTACTGATATTGGGTATGTTTTATAAACAATTAGCCCTTGTTTCAACACCATTATTGCATAGCTCAGAAGAATAATGAATGACATTAATAATAAAATTATCTGGATGATTATTTCATGAAACAAGCAAGATATTAACTGATTGCAGGATAAAAACACATCTACAAGCAGGAAACAAGCAGTCAAGTTTAAATAATATTAAGTAATTGTTTTTAGCATGGCAGAGGAAATCACAGATTTCTCCATCAAGTGCACTGCATTTTAGTCTATCAGTCTAAAATGGCATTGAGTTGATAGAGCATGACGGATCTGTTTATTCAGATACCTGATGCCCTGAAAAATCCCATTGCTGGTAGCAAAATAACAATTCATATCATCTTCCCTAGCAAGTGTATATGCCTCAAATATATAGTTACATTTAAAATGCACCATTTTAGACATCAAGCGGTAACCTCAATGGCCAATATATGTAATTAAGCTAATTGCACAGTCAGCACTGAGATTGGCAGGGAATTAGGGCATTACATTATTACCACTGATTTTGAACTGTTTCAAAATCTAACAAGATTTTAACGAGGGCTTGATACAATAACTTTGGAAGGACATAAGTGGCAGATTGAGTGCCTTGTGATTTTTGTTGCTTATTTGACAGTCTACATCATTACAAGGTTATTTTCAAATATTACATCTCTTAGCTTGAAGGGCACTTAATGGACTGACACATAAAATGACCCTCGAAATGAAGTCATAATGGGAACGCATCAAGCAAGAACACATAATAGCAAGTCAAAAGTAGAACCCCTGAAATGTCAACGGGAAATTTTGTGAATAAATGCTTTGAAAACCAGTGTGGAAATTAAAGCATTGTATTTGAATTAAATGGTTGATCAATAAAAGGCTTCCGAATTGAATCATTGTCAGTGGGTTTAAGCCCACACAATGTATGATCTCCCCTATATGTAGCACATAAGTGGACATTGAAGAGAATGTCAGGATATGGCTCATAGTAAGATTCATATCGAGCATGCTCTGCAAAAACAGTCTGATTTTTCTGATAGACCATCTGTAAAATGTATATGTGGACCGCTGTAAAAATAATGAGGTTTAGCTGGCTTTCATAGGCAGGATGTTTATGATTAAGAGATGTTTTGGTCATTGGGTTTACAATGTGGAACCAACACCAAAGGCCCAGTAAGTAAATGGCAGTAAATAGAACTGTTTGGATGCAAACTGTTCACACTTGACAGGCTCTTTATCAAACCTTCAGCATTGACTTGGTTGGGATTAGATTCCAGACCACAGGGTGCATCGCTGCACTGAAAACCAGTGCTTTTAGCTGGATACGCCATATGAGAACTGCCCTTTTTATCTTGTGTCAATGCTCGTCTTTCACATACACAGTAACTATGGTGACCTTGCAGATTATATGCCTCAGCTGTGCTTTGTCCAAGCTGTTGCACTGTTTCTGTTTCAATGCTGTGTTACCACTATGGCTCTGCTGTGTCCTTGACAACCTTGAGGAGTCATTGTTCCTTGCAGCTACTAATGGGACATTATAGCCATTATGAATCACTTAAGACCCCTTTCACACCTGTGAAAGTCCAGGGTTGACTTGAACAGTTATATGTGGTTGGCAGTATCATTAAATATATTCAGCATCTGGTATCTTCAAATGTATGAAGCATAGGCGGAGGGTGAACCAACTGCAGGGTAAGGCTAGGTTATGGTGGGGGAGGTATCCACAAATGTCTTTTTTTCTTTCTCTTTGTGAACTGTTGGCATACTTTCGAACTCCAAAATTTTAGCTTCTGACAATAACAAGGGGGGCGGCAAAATCAGTACACCAAAGATGTAGCCTGCCTAAATATGACTTTAATCTGACCAAACTACTGGTAGCCTATGTGTTTTTTGCTTTTTGTTAAGAAATGAATGGATGAATTAATTAATAAATAGAATTAATCTGACCAGACAACCCATTAACAACAAAAACATTATTTCAAGCGAATTAGTCACTCACTGGCAAATTACAACATTATATTCTGGCCAATCGAGGCCCCAGGCTTCAGCCCATGTAAGCCTGTGCATTAAACACACCCCTGACGATCACATTTTCACATCATATTGATAAGGTAATTATTTAAGCGAAGATAGCCTATGCATGATTTGTTTTTTTCTATCAGCATGGCAGCCAACACACACAAAATCTATAACATTTTTAATTGACATTAACAGGGAGTGTGACAGTTGTGTCCAGAAATGCTCAGTGAGTCCGTGATGATCCTTCACCTTGACTGCCGCTTCACTGACAGGACAACGCGTTGATAATGGCCAACTAACCAAATTAGTACAGGTAGTTTAACCATGCAGCAATCGGCTACATGCTGCCGACCAGCTTAGTTACCTCCTCCGCAGTAGGCAGTTAGCCTAGTGGATTGAATGAGCTAACTCGACCTCAAATCCTCTATTGCGAGCATTTGTATTTATATTTAATAGCCTACACTATTTTAATTGCCATGTCCGGCCAGGGGAATGCATTGCCTTCCCCAGCCTTACACACCCTCCGTCTATGGTATCAAGTGTACATGAATGCATGATGTATAAAATGAAAGGTAAGACTTCATAAATCATAACTGATGGGATTGTGCAGTGGAGTGACGTTTTGCTGCAGATTTCATTCAGCAATTGCTTTGATAGAAGCTTTTGATAGAAGCACCTGAAATTACATAGTGACTGAATTATGGTTTCCATTAAAAGAGAGAACAGACAAAGTCACACACAAATAAGAATTGCCATTGACTGTGCATATTCTTTGACATATTAACCCTTATATTATGTTGATATTTTATGACACCTTTTATGTTTGTGGTCAAAAATAGTAGTAGTATTGTAGTATTAGTAGTATTGTAACTACAAATTAGCCTTTTATCCCTAAATATAAAAAAAATCTATGATAAAAGATCTAATTTTAGAGCCTGAGGTAAGTGATCTTTTGTGAAGTTTAAAACCTGTATGGGAAAGTGTCACCAGAATCACCCACAAAAAATCTGAGATGAAAAATTAAATGAAAAGGTTGTATATATATTTTTTTACATTTTATACAGCTACCCAACAAATGACTCCACACAACACCTTTTGTATACAAGGTTGGTACAGGACTTTTGAAAACAAATTAGGAAAATTCATACAGTGTCAAGATGAAAAAATAAGGTAAATAAAGTGACCCCAACATAATATATGAGGGTTGAAGTAATAATGATAAGTACAATAAAGGAAGAGTAAGAATCAACAGCTATCTGCAAGGGTGATTCAGTTCTGATTGAACACAAGGCTCTAGTCCAGAATGAACTAAACATCTCAGGATCGACTCCAGCCTTGAGTCAGTGTTAAATAACTAAAAAGCTCTGAATCAAGTAGTACCACAAGGGTTAATGTAAATGATTCTACCTTTTAAGAAATTATAGATTGGACTTGCTCTTCTGATATCCGCTCAAGTTCCCAGATACGTATATAGAAACAGTCTTAGAAAGACTAGATATCCGAACTATAAAAAAGAAAATAAGTAAGAAAGAAAGATGTGTATGACATTTGTATAATTTAAAATTTATTTTCAGTATTTAAGAAAACATGTTTTCTGTATTGATACATTTGCATATATAGAATATGCACACAGTATGTTTGTTGCTTGAGGTATAATTTTATATATATATATAGACGGGTGACAAATTAAAGGAAAAACCAACATAAAGTGTCTTCGTAAGGTGTTGGGCCATCACGGGCTGCCAGAACAGCTTCAATGCGCCTTGGCATTGATTCTATAACTAGTCTAGCATAGATTCTAGTCTCGAGAACTCTACTGGAGGGATGGAACACCATTCTTCCAAAAGATATTCCCTCATTTGGTGTTTTGATGATGGTGGTGAAGAGCGCTGTCTGACACGTTGGTGTTTAATTGGGTTGAGATCTGGTGACTGCGAAGGCCATAGCATATGATTCACATAATTTTCATACACATCAAACCATTCAGTGACCCTTCGTGCCCTGTGGATAGGGGCATTGTCATCCTGGAAGAGACCACTCCCATCAGGATAGAAATGTTTCATCAGAGAATAAAGGTGATCACTCAGAGTAACTTTTTGTCAGGATTCGCCCGGATCCTTCCGGCATCGACCAGTAGAGGCCACCAGCACTTCACCCTCGTGTTTCCCTGTCTCATCAGAGTTAATCATTTGTCATTAATAGATTACTGGTTCTCGTTAGTCTGCACGTGTTTAGTTCATTTAGGTAATTGTCTACATGTGTGTCCATTATATATGTTCCCCAATCACACTGTGGAGTCCTCGTTTAACCTCCTCCATCAAACTTTCAGCTCCTTGCATTCCAGAGTGGTTTTCCTCTAGTTTTTGTATTTTCCCTGTGTCTTTTGCCTCCCGTGTTTTGTCTTGTATTTTTGCCTCATCATTTTGGAGTAAAGCACTTTTGATTTTTGCACCATCTCTGCCTCCTGCATGTTTGTCTGCACTTGGGTCCACCTGCCTAATCTGAGCCCCCTAACAGAAAGACACTGGACAACTATAATCTCAGCAGAAAACCAGCCAACCGAGTTGGAGCACACATATGGCATTGGCTAACCAGGGGACCACTATCGGCTATCAAGAGCAGGCAACGGGTCCTGGACGACCTGCAGTCCCTTGCTTTAGTCATCCAGCAGGGCCAGGCACCAGCTCCGTCAGCAGCTCCTGCACCAGTGCCATCCCCCATGGTCCCGAGTTCTTCACCACACCATAAACCCCGACTACCGGCACCGGAACGATCTGACGGCCGTGGATGGAAGACCATTGGGCTCCGGCAGCATGCGACACTTCACCGCCCCCCTTGGCTGTCTATCGAGGCAACATTCTGAGGTCATCCACCTCATCCGCTCCCCCGATTTTCTGCTTATCCTGGGCTACCCATGGCTGGCACACCACAACCCACGTCTGGATTGGGCTACCGGGTGGCTTGTCAGATGGGGGCCTGCCTGCCACAGCATTCCTGTCCATCTCCTCACCCTCGAGTCTGCAGTCCGTTCACAAGTCCCAGCCCATGCTCAAGCTCCAGCTTCCTTAAACCTCAGTCTGAGTCCATTCCCAAGTTCCATTCCTGTCTATCTCCTCACCTTCCAGTCTCCAGTCCTAGCCTGTGCTCAAGGTCCATCTCCTGCAAGCCTCAGTCTGTTTCCAAGTCCCAGTCCAAGCTCCAGCCTCTTCACAAGCCCCAATCTGGTCCCAAGCTCCAGTCCGCGTTCCGGCTCCAGTCTGGGCCCATGCTCCGGCCCAGACTGGAGGCCCTTCCCAAGTCCAAGTTCTGGCTCCAGTACATTCCCAAGTTCCAGCCCGAGTCCAAGCTCCAGGCCGTTCCCAGGTCCAAGTTCTGCTCCCAAGCTCCAGTCTGAGTCCAGACAATGACCCCTGGATCGCCTGTTCGTCCCTAAAGCAATAAGGTCACAAGTCCTACAGTGGGGGCACTAATCCCGCCTCATCGGCCACCCATCACATCCTGGGGAAATGTCAGGTGCCGTTCCTGGAAGGGGGGGGGGGTCCTGCCAGGATTCGCCTGGGTCCTTCCGGCATCGACCAGTAGAGGCCACCAGCACTTCACCCTCGTGTTTCCCTGTCTCATCAAAGTTAATTGTTTGTCATTATTAGATTATTTTTATTAATCTGCACGTGTTTAGTTCATTTAGGTAATTGTCTGCATGTGTGTCCATGTATGTTTCCCAATCCCACTGTTTTTGTTTAACCTGCTCAGTTAGACTTTCAGCTCCTCACATTCCAGAGTGGTTTTTCCTCGAGCCTTTAGTTACCTCTAGTTTTTGTATTTTCCCTGTGTCTTTTGCCTCCTGTGTTGTCTGGTATTTTTGCCTCATCATTTTGGAGTAAACTACTTTTGATCTCTGCGGAAAATCTTTTTTGAGTCACATTCAATTAATTATTTTTTAAGCACATGGATGGTGTCAGCAGCAGTTAACATTGACATTGGCATATTTTGCTTGGTGTAAAACAAAAGGTAAATAGAGTTTTTGACCATTTTTCCATGCCATTTCAATGACTAAAGGATATACGATCTCTTTCCCAAACTCTCCTGTGGCTTGTTGAAAGACCATGGTAGGACCACCTTGTTCTATGTTGTCCCCTCTATTTTAAATGTACGGACCATGGCCGGGTAAGCAAAATGTCTCACTTTTATAGTCAATACTTATAGTCAAACACAGTTTACATCAGCCAAAGCCTCCTGAAAATATACTTAATCTCGCTAAAATATGTCCGTTTCAAGCATAGACTGGTTTCAAGACGTTTTAAAGATCATACTACGGTTGAATCTCTAAACAGCATTCAATGAAGTATGGAGTCCTCTTGTGGATTAAACTGGAAACTGCATGTTCACACATTTTCAGATTCAGTTATTCACCCAGAAGTATTCTGGTACAGAGCCTAGGTGGCATGATAGCCAGTGAGACAGAATAAGCTGAGTGTATACAACACCGATTTACAGCTTTGTTTTTGCCATTTGTGGCCTGTTACATTTCGGTACTTACACTACACTGTTAGAAAAGCCGGAAAACATTACTGCTAGCTCACCAATGTTAAAAATAATGGTAAATAACCTAACATTACCCCATTCACAAGTCAGGTTTAAATATTTTAAGGTGAATTCAGTTTCATTACATCCCCTTGCTTTACCAAATTGGTACTGTAATGGTACCTAAATTGACTTTTACAATTGTGTAATTACAATGTTATAATAATACATAGAGTTCAATAGGAAAATGATTTAGGAGAAACAACCCTTAAAGTGATCCATCCATATCTACTGCATGTCTGGCAACAGAATGATGGTTTGAGGCTCGTTTGATACCGATGACTTACAGCCATTTAGCCAACCATGGGTTCCATACTATTCCTGTGTAATTTACAGCTTAATCTAATCCCACCCCCAAATTCCCATAGAGATCCATTCAAATGCAGAGGTTATAGTATCACTTGTAAGAGTTCCTGAAAATGAAATATCAAGAATCTTTTGATATCCTTTTATACCCAGTCATATCATCACCTGTTTACCTGTGGAATGTTCCAAACAGATGTTTTTTTTAACTTCCCAGTCTTTTTTTTGCCCGTCCCAACTTTTTTGGAACGTGCTGCAGGCATCAAATTTGGAATTAACGTATATTTACAAAAATATATAAAGTTGATAAGGTAAAACATTAAATATCTTTTCTTTGTACTGTTTTTAACTAAATATATGTAAAAGAGAATTTACAAATCACTGCTTCCTGCTTTTATGTGCATTTTACATACTGTCCCAAGTTTTTTGGAATTGGGGTTTCTACTACAAAAGTGAAAGGTACACTGCACTTCATTTTAAAAACAAAATGGCACTGGATAATGTAATATAATAATAATAATAATAATAATATTTTAAAGTTTACCACTGCAAAGAGAAAATAACATCAGGTCTGACCAGGCCATGGAAGTTCAACATGGCTTCCCTCACTTAAAGACTTCATTCCAGCCCTGCGCTGTTGAAACAACTGAATTGCACACCACCAAGGTGTTAAGCACTTAAAGCAGAACAGCTAAGTTACAGTGAATATTTGTTTGCCTCCAGCCCTCCACCTACAGGAACCTCTGTGTAAACTTTAACATGATCTTAGAAATTGATGTGAGGTGTTCAAGGCTCCCTGCCCTGGGCCCCTGGCATAAAATACCACTCTGGACAACAATTTGATGACAAATCTAATGATGTTTGAACAACAAAGCTAGTGATGTTTAGATAACCCAGAAACATCTCTTTCACCCATTGAGTTGGCGGTAAAAGGAGCTGCTCTGAAAGCTCTGTTCCGCAAGATGGACAGACTTTTCTTTTCTTCTAATGTAAGCCATAGGCAAGGATACTCTTCGCCTGAACAGATGCCATGCCTCACAGGCCGTCTACTATCTTGATAGCTTGTTATGGTATCGCCATGCAGGACACCTCCTCAGTGGTGCCCTGCCCTGACCATTCAACGAAAGGTAGCTACAGATGCTGGAATAGCATTTGTAGGCGTTCCTGGTCTGTTGCGTGAAATTGAGGACATCGTGGCGTGTCCATTGCTTGTATAAATTATTATAATTTGGAATAATTGTTCGATCACGAACGTGATTTTCTAATACGCTAAAAGTTTGTTTCGTAACACCGTTGCAGAAAATCTCTGATCGTTGTCTAGCATACATATCCCATAATGCTGCTGCAAACTAGAAGCGGAAGTGAATTAAATCATTCCGGTTGCTACAGTGTTTGTAAGTTACGTTGTTTTGCTAGCTAACGTTAGCTAGTTGTCAATGAGCTACCTAATGTAGCTGACTAATACGCATAATCTTTCAAATGTCGCTGTTTTCGATGTGTTTCCTGTGTTCGTTTTAGCTTGAAAATAGTTGCACGTCGGGATACTTTGTGTTTCCATCTGTTTGTTACCTTCGCTGTCTTTGCCCCAAAATGACTTCTCGTCGGCCAGAAAGCTTTGATGGCTTAGGTTACAGGGGAAGGGAGGATCCTCCCTATGGGGGATTTGCGGCAAGGTCGTTTAATAATTCGTCCGGCACCGATCTCCAGCACTGGGTTACAACACCCCCAGATATTCCCGGTAGCAGAAATTTACATTATGGGGAACGCACTCCCCAGTTTGAAACGGCCCCATCTGCAGTTCCTGGATCCGAAGATGCACAGTCTGCTGCTGGATCATCTGGTAAGGGGATAGGCAGTGATGTTAAGCGACCAAACATGCACTTCTTCTTTTGACAGCACAGACGAGTTCAAAATCAGTAAACACTGGAATCACTTTAAATGGCACAAACTACTTTCATTCAGTTTCGTTTTTTCGAAAATCTAGCCATTTAAAATGTGTCGTTGGACTTTGAAATGAAAGTAACCTTAGGCCCAGCAACGTGATCAATATGTTTAGCTAACGTTGGCTAGCGTAGATTAGCATGATGTATTGTTTGAAAATACAATGTATTTAGTATGGAGCACTTACTATTTATAGTTCTGGACAAGCACATGCACAATCAGTGATGAGTCAAAGTATGGCGCATGAATTAAGAAGTAAATAAACCCAGAAAATACACGTCACAATGATTTGATTTTATTGTAATATTTGCCAGTAAACGTTACTAAATAGAAAAAAACCTTTTATTTAGAATGAACAAACACATCTGTAGAAATGCCATTACCCATACTTGGTGTGCTGAATTGCCCTGGCTGCATTATTGTAGGGGCTGAGTTGAGCATGCATTTTTAGTCCTTTTTGTGTTTTACTTCCCCTCTACATGATTGGCTAATATAGATCAATGTATCAGGGATTACCATATTACATTCATTCTTTGTGTTGTTTTGTGATGTGTGTGTTTTACTAAATTGGTCATTATCCACACTGATTATGACCCCAATTGAACCTTCTTTTTTTGGTTTGTGTTTTAGCTTTGTATATCTTGCCTCCAGTGTGAATTCTACTTCCATTATATGTGCCTATTCTTCAATGATAGTAATAATAGGATTATATCCTAACAGTAGTGGTGGTAGAGTGAGGTGTCATGAAACACCTGATGGGAGTTGGTACAGTGAGCTCTCAATAACTTTTTTTGATTCATCTTCAAGGTTGAAAAAGATGGATGGTTCAGATTGATAACACTACCCATTTTTGGTTTCCTGAAGCCCCATTCTCAAATCACTACATTGCATTAAGTCACAGGAAAAAGTCAAGAGCCTTTATTGCCAGATGTCCAAAGCTATCAACAGCAGTTGTTGGGCTATGTCTTAATGTTTGCTCAAACATAACATAAGATGAGGCATTTAATTCACTTTAAACCCAACCATACACAAACATATAGATAATTTCACAAGTAATACAATACAATGCAATATAGTTAACGGAAATAAATATTTTATATTCAAAATGCAATTAGGAATCTTAAGCCCCATTATTGCCATGTCCTCTGTCAGTTTAGGAGGGCTAACTGGAGTGCAAATGCCCTCTGAAAAGAGTTGAGCTGCTAAGCTTTACCTGGATGCACCACCCTGCTGTGTACATGCTCAGTGGCTTTTTAGAAATGCACTGGGCAGTGGTGCATCATAGTTCAGACCTTACACATTAAGTGCAACCACCTAAAATCTCAAGTGTGATGTGTAGCCAGTGTTGGAATTAATTTGTCTGGGTTTTCAGTGGAGGCGGACGTATTCCGATTAACATGCTATGAGAATTTGAGTGCACTTGAATTAAATTGACTATATTCTCTTATTTTTCATCACTTTAATTGATTTAAATATTTATAGAGCCGATATGAGTCACAGGCTCTTTTGGGGGAATTTTGTGTTTACATGGTCAGCATTATTTTTTTTAGTGGAAAAGATCATTTGAGTATTTCATGTTGCTCACCTGCTTACTTATTTGGAACATACCAAAGAACATCTAGTCACACGTGAGTCAACTCAAACCAAACAAACTGTACAAACTACTATATTCTTGTGACATATTTAGCTAGCATGTTTTGTTCATCCACTCAATGATTTGAGAAAGTTTTGTGCCATTGTAAACGTAACTGCTATGTGCTTGACTGCTACTTCTGTCTTAATGGCTTAATTGTTCAATCATGGAGTTTTATGTTGTAGACTATGTAATCTCCCTTCTGTTACATGTTAACTGCTGCAGCTGTATTCAAACTGCCAAGATGTCCCAGGTTTTGTGAACAGAATTGGGCTCAGATTCGACCTTGCCACAGCAGCCATGGCCTAAACATTTAGGGCCCTATCTTACACCCGGCGCAAAGCGGCGCTAACCCAAACGCAAGTGTCTTTGCCATCTTACACCCGGCGCTAGGTTCATTATAACGCCTAACGCTTACATCCTTTAACTAGCATGTATTCTTGCGCCCATTGCAAGTGAACTGGGCGTGTTGGTCTTAAAATGAGGAGTGGCCAGGATTATTTTTGGCGTATTGCTATCTTGAGCCAGCAGAAAGCGCTTGCGCTAGAACCACCACAAACCTGGTCTAAAGTCATGTCGCAGTTGTTTACATGTTATTTTAACGGCGCATATAAGTGCGTCTACATAGGCGTGTGCACAACGCGCGTACCCTCCTGTCTGTTACACACAGGGGCACGCACAAGCATGACTAAAATATCAAAAAAAATATATAAAAAAGTTGTGTAAGTCGCTCTGGACAAGAGCGTCTGCTAAATGCCTATAATGTAATGTAATGTATCTAGATCACAATGTGAAATATTATTATTGTGTAGGCTATATAAAAAATGCATAATAATAAAAGGTTCCATAGGTCCACATACCTTTCCCTCGGCGAAGGGAAACGATGCCACATTACATTGCTCTCAGCCCACTCCATCAACATCCAGGCGATGTGCGATGGTACGGGACAATGGCTATCCATTAAAAAGGAGCTGATAACACCTATATAAAGCCTAATGCGCGAATTGTCATTTACACCTAATGCGTGAATTGTCATTCAATGGAAAACTCGCGCACTGCAATAGACGGACTTTTGAGTTCTGAAAATGCGCTTCAGACGTCATTACAATACAGCTCTGTTTATCTAGGAATATAGCCTGTAAGTAAATAGAATGGTTTGTGACTGAAAAAAGTTCAAAACCTTGTCCAGTGAATATTGCTTTTATTGTTTTTCAAATAGCCTAGGCTACAGCGGATTCGCTGTGCATACATAAGGTTTTTTCGATAGCCTATGGTTAAAAAACGTAGATAAATGTCATCATGTTAACTGAATTGTAACCTTAGCTATTCTTCGTCCTTCATATTTTTTTAATTACAGTGACAAGGTTTCCATACCCTCAGCTTATTAAAACCCAGCTGATTTCACCTGTTATTCCATAACTGAACAAAAGATTTTAATGAGAACTAAGCGGCTAATTAGAAACGAAATTTGCAGCACGTTACAAAATTAATTTACAATTAATTTTAATGCCATTATCTGCATGTGCGCTTTACAGGAGCAGGTCTGTCTCCTCTGCTGTAAATCGCACTTTTCACGGTCTTCCTGGGAAATGGATCGTTTTAAAGCATTACGCTACCAGTAAAATAGGTTGGTACAATACAATGCAATATAGTTAATGGAAATAAATATTTTAAATT
This sequence comes from Synaphobranchus kaupii, assembly GCA_029718625.1. Classification (NCBI taxonomy): domain Eukaryota; kingdom Metazoa; phylum Chordata; class Actinopteri; order Anguilliformes; family Synaphobranchidae; genus Synaphobranchus; species Synaphobranchus kaupii. Next base: position 25,957,351 of record CM056392.1, on the reverse strand, counting down.
CAAAATGCAATTAGGAATCTTAAGCCCCATTACTACCATGTCCTCTGTCAGTTTAGGAGAGCTAACAGGAGTGCAAATGCCCTCTGAAAAGAGTTGAGCTGCTAAGCTTTACCTGGATGCACCACCCTGCTGTGAGCATGCTCAGTGGCTTTTTACAAATGCACTGGGCAGTGGTGCATCATAGTTCAGACCTTACACATTAAGTGCAACCACCTAAAATCTCACGTGTGATGTGTAGCCAGTGTTGGAATTAATTTGTCTGGGTTTTCAGTGGAGGCGGACGTATTCCGATTACCATGCTATGAGAATTTGAGTGCACTTGACTTAAATTGACTATATTCTCTTATTTTTCATCACTTTAATTGATTTAAATACAGATCCTTTCCAAAAAATTAGAATATCATGGAAAAGTTTTTTTCTTTTTTTCCATAATTCCATTCAAAAAGTGAAACTTTCATAGATTATAGATTCATTACACACAAAGTGAAATATTTCTAGCCTTTATTTGTTTCATTTTTCATAATTTTGGCTTACAGCTCCAGAAAACCCCCAAAACAGTATTTCAAGAAATTAGAATAGTGTGTCGAAAATCAGCATTTACTTCAGTTATTTCAGAGAATGAATGTTTTAGACTGAGTGTCACACTATCATCTAATTTACTCAAAACACCTGCAAAGTTTATCTCAGTTTGCTTCAGTATGGGGAAGACTGCAGACTTGACAATTGGCCAGAAGACAATCATTGACACCCTCCAGAAGATGGGTAAGCCACAAAAGGTCATCGCTAAGGAGGCTGGCTGTTCACAGAGTGCAGTGTCCAAGCATATCAATAGAAAGTTTAGTGGAAGGGAAAAATGTGGCAGGAGAAGGTGCACAAGCAAAAGTGATGACCGTAGGCTTCAGCAGATTGTCAAGCAAAGACGATTCCAAAATATGAGTCACAGGCTCTTTTGGGGGAATTTTGTGTTTACATGGTCAGCATTATTTTTTTTTAGTGGAAAAGATCATTTGAGTATTTCATGTTGCTCACCTGCTTACTTATTTGGAAAATACCAAAGAACATCTAGTCACACGTGAGTCAACTCTTACCAAACCAAACAAAATGTCATCATGTTAACTGAATTGTAACTTTAGCTATTCTTCATCCTTCATATTTTTTTAATTACAGTGACAAGGTTTCCATACCCTCAGCTTATTAAAACCCCGCTGATTTCACCTGTTATTCCATAACTGAACAAAAGATTTTAAAGAGAACTAAGCAGCTAATTAGAAATGAAATTTGCAGCACGTTACAAAATTAATTTACAATTCATTTTAATGCCATTATCTGCATGTGCGCTTTACAGGAGCAGGTCTGTTTCCTCTGCTGTAAATCACACTTTTCACGGTCTTCCTGGGAAAGTGGATCGTTTTAAAGCATTACGCTACCAGTAAAATAGGTTGGTACAATACAATACAATGCAATATAGTTAATGGAAATAAATATTTAAAATTCAAAATGCAATTAGGAATCTTAAGCCCCATTACTACCATGTCCTCTGTCAGTTTAGGAGGGCTAACAGGAGTGCAAATGCCCTCTGAAAAGAGTTGAGCTGCTAAGCTTTACCTGGATGCACCACCCTGCTGTGAGCATGCTCAGTGGCTTTTTACAAATGCACTGGGCAGTGGTGCATCATAGTTCAGACCTTACACATTAAGTGCAACCACCTAAAATCTCACGTGTGATGTGTAGCCAGTGTTGGAATTAATTTGTCTGGGTTTTCAGTGGAGGCGGACGTATTCCGATTACCATGCTATGAGAATTTGAGTGCACTTGACTTAAATTGACTATATTCTCTTATTTTTCATCACTTTAATTGATTTAAATACAGATCCTTTCCAAAAAATTAGAATATCATGGAAAAGTTTTTTTTTTTTCCATAATTCCATTCAAAAAGTGAAACTTTCATAGGTTATAGATTCATTACACACAAAGTGAAATATTTCTAGCCTTTATTTGTTTCATTTTTCATAATTTTGGCTTACAGCTCCAGAAAACCCCCAAAACAGTATTTCAAGAAATTAGAATAGTGTGTCGAAAATCAGCATTTACTTCAGTTATTTCAGAGAATTAATGTTTTAGACTGAGTGTCACACTATCATCTAATTTACTCAAAACACCTGCAAAGTTTATCTCAGTTTGGTTCAGTATGGGGAAGCAGGACATTATAAAATAAGGGAAAATATGCTGAACCTATGGGTTGCCAACCTGACAGATTTATTATATTTAGTGTCATCATTAAGGCAAAATAACGTTATTTATGTTAGTAATCAAAATTAGAATGCAGGTAGCCTAATGAACTTCGGATGAAGCTTGAACATGAGTTCATTGCATAATCAAATTAAATTTGTTAAACAAGCAGGCTAATTTGGCGTTTTCTACGGTGAGACGGAAGCCATTGGTAGCTTATTCTCAGCTGTTGCAGGTGCCTTTAACGAAATTTAACCGCATATATTTTGTAAAATAACAGCACTGTCGGAAATTACCAGGAACTCATAATGGTTTGTCTGAATAATATTTATCATAGGCTACTAGTGATCCATATAGCCTATTCCGTGATCGCACTAAACACGCACGAGCATGTCTGTTTCCCCATCATAAGCAATCTGCCAAGGTAGAAAAGCAGGCTTTTAAAGGGAATGGGATATGACATTTTGATTGGTTTATTGCATGTCACGCCCAAGACACATCTATAATTAATGAAGAGACTATGTTCAGCCCAGTTGCACCTTGCGCCGTGCTTAGCGCCCAAAATACACGCCGTTAAAATAGCAAAAGTGGACTTGGACACGCCCTAAATGGACTTAGCGCCATGCGCTAAGACCAAGCACCAAGATCGCCAAGATAGGGCCCCCCCCAGTGTTAAATTAAATTGCCTAAATATTAGGCTGGCTATGTACATGTAACATACATACAACATTGTTATCACAAATGAAAAGGGCAGCCTAACAGTTTGAATATGTTGAGGTCAGGACACAACTCATAAAATTCTGATTGATTCTGGACTATATTACAAATTGTCATCATTTTACTGAGCTGTTGTATTAGGAAATGCAGGCGGCTTTCTATTCTATAGGAACTCAATTGTAATCAGGCTCCTGTAATACTATCATTAATCTTTCTTTTACAGAGCAGTTAAACAGATTTGCTGGATTTGGCATAGGGCTGGCAAGGTAATGTACCACTTACAAATATCAATTTTGTGTTATCTTGTGTGGCATTTCCATTGATTGTATTTATGTTTGAAAGGATGACTACGTTCAGGATGTTTAAAGTGCATTATTTCACACTTTAATGTTTTTCTCCCTAGAACTGTCAGTCTGTATCTATAATTGGAGCAACAATATAATTTCAGTTAGCTCAAAAGTTAACTCCGGGGAAAGTATTTAGTTGGAGGTAGGATTCAAAATGGGATTCTTTCAAAAATCTCTGTCCCTGGAGTTGATTTTATTTGTTTACTTTGCCATTAACTGTTCCACATGGATCAGCTACTCTACTCTACTCTAACAAAGCAGCTACTGCAGAGAACATTGTTGGTCAAATAGTCCTCCTATATGTAACCTCTACATGGAAAAATTCAATTAATTAATTAGGTTTGCTTTGAGAGCTCGTTCTGACATTTGACACTTGACATTTGATGAAGCAGAATTAGAAACACAACAGTGTCAGATTGACTGCCTGAAAAGCCTTTGATGTTACATAACTTCAATGAAAGATTATTTACCAAAATTGTAAATATTGTAGTTTACCCCAGAAGTGTGACAAGTTTAATATATTTACAGTTAACATACTCAACAATCAGTTCTTGAAAAGCCAGCGCATAATTGATTAAATTTTTTGATGTTTTTGTTCCAACTTTTAAATAATGACAAACAAGATGTTCAGATTACCATGTTACCTGCTTGTCTTCTATTAAAGAATAACAGAATAACAATAACAATGAACAGAAGTTAATTTTTTGTTTTCACTTTCTCAGTCTCTTCACAGAAAATGTTTTGGCTCACCCTTGCATCGTGTTTCGTCGTCAGTGCCAGGTAAGCGCAGACCTGCCAACTTGTACGCATTTTGCGTACCCTGTACGAGTTTTGACACTAGGTACGCTGGTACGAATTTTTACTGTAAAATACGCCAAAATATTTCTGTTGGCGCATGTTGCCGTTTTTTTGTCTCCACTGAAAAAACATTTGGAGCAGAGCCAATACAGGCACGAAGCATGGACGATTGACACTTTCCCATCAACGCTCTTCGACAATATCCCTTCCCCCTCCCCCTGACATGAGTGCCACTCTCTGCTGCTGCTCAGGTTTAGGTTCAAGTTGGCAGCACTTAGAGTATGGGAAGTACTCTGTAGTGACGTGATATGGATAGGCTACTACTCTGCGCCTAGCTACATAGGGGCTGGAAAGCTTGAAATTGAACAATGTGTTGAAAGTACTTACATGTGAAATTAAGTATAAGAAGGTTTATAACCAGCTAGGTAACTGCCCAACGTTGATGCCCAACATCATCATTTACTGAGCTAACATCATCTAGCTAAATTTCGCTGTGCGTCAGGCACAAAACAAGGTTTGCACATACGTTAGCTAGCTAAACTTTGCTGTTCACCAGTCACATAAGGGTAACAAGGCTTCGTGGGATTCCATTAATAATTTTTTGACTGGTGACGGGTATATTTACGGCTAAAAAGAAGAATTATCTAGAGACTATCAGTAACACCATTGCAATCTTATAGGAAATGCTGACAGTTTTTACTGTCACGCAAGTACGTCTCCCGACAGTTAAGGTAACGTTATGTGTGTAGCCTACTATTCGCAAATCTAACAGGCTAAATGACAATATTGTTACACTGTTTTCCTGAGTTCAGTTTGGGAGTTGAGCTTATGGCACTATATTTTGTCTTTTCCCACATCCTGTTATTTAAATGTCGATGTTAAATAGGCATGCACGTTTTCTAAAGCGTTATCGCAAACAAAATAAATTTGTTAGAATGAAAAAGCGAATGTTGAAATAATGAACACATCCCCAGTAGCTAAGCCGCTGTGAAAACTGTAAGCAACGTTAATTGGTAAACATGAAAGATGGACTAAAGTAGATCATGACGCATTTTAAAAAAAGAATAAATCTAACGTGCCGCAATGCCTATTCTTGTAGCAGACTAACAGGCCTTAGCCAGATATACCGGGCGGCACGGTGGCGCAGTGGTTCCAAGAGAGGTTCCGGGTTTGAGTCCTCTCTGCATGGAGTTTGTAATACTGTGGTAAAGCCTCGGAAATTCGCAGGCTGTCTCCACCAAGGGGCCAGTTTTCGGCTCTGAACCTCAGCACCAGATATACTGTCGCCCTCTACTGAAATATTTTTTTCTCACCACACAGACTAAGATATTAATTTTTTATTATTTATTCTGGCATATGTCATATTTTTGCACGCTAGTGCAAACCAGTTACATACTCCTAAGGCTCTGACGTAGCCGTCTCCACATCACTTTCTACACCATCCTCGTCGTACATGTGACTCCAAGGACACAACTGCGCATGTGACATGAGCGCAAAATTAAAACTTCCTGGTTCGGATGTATTCCCCATAGGTTTCTATTGGCCTCACTGTGACCTCACTCATATTGGCTTCACTGAAGAAAAAAAAAAAAGAGAGAATCAATTGCATATGCAAAAAAATCTGTTGTGTGTTCATCTTGTGTGATAAATACAGCCAATGCACAAGCTTTTTCAAAGTGATATGACCTAAGTGACCTGAATGAATGGAGGGCATTGCGGCAGATGGAATGTTTGTGTGGAATGAAAGTCTGTTTAGTGTTTGTGTGCAACCTCCTAAATGAATAGAGGGCATTGCGGCGGTGGAATCTATTGATGTTCTCTGATAGTGGTATTTTGATATTAACTTTGATATTCTTTGTTTTTATTCTGTATCGTTGTTATCTATTCTTGCATATACAGTCAAGCCAGAAAGTCTGCACACCCCTTTCACCTTCTCCACGTTTTATTACGTTACAGACTTATACTACAATAGATTGAGTTCATTTTTTGCCTCAAACATCTACACACAATAGCCAATAATGACGAAGTGAAAACAAGTTTTTAGAAAATATGCAATTTTATTTTACTGACAAAGATAGGTTATTTAGGGGTTACATATCTGTACACACCCTTAGCCTAATACTTGGTTGCTGCACCTTTGGCAGCGATTACAGCTTCAAGGCGTCTTGGGAAAGAAGCTACGAGCTTGGCACACTTGTTTCTGGACATTTTTGCCCATTCCTCTTGGCATATCCTTGCAAGCTCCGTCAGGGGCTGGATGGGGAGCGTCGGTACACAGCCATTTTCAGCTCTTTCCACAGATGTTCAATTGGATTCAGGTCTGGGCTCTGGCTGGGCCACTCAAGGACATGCACAGACTTTCTCCGAAGCCACTCCTTTGTTCTCTTGGCTGTGTGCTTCAGGTCGTTGTCATGTTGGAAGGTAAACCTTCGCCCCAGTCTGAGGTCCAGAGCGCTCTGGAGCAGGTTTTCTTCAAGGATCTCGGTGTACTTAGCCGCATTCATCTTTCCCTCTATCAGGACTAGTTGCCCCGTTCCCGCTGCTGAAAAACATCCCCACATCATGATGCTGCCACCACCATGCTTCACTGTAGGGATGGTATTAGCCAGGTGATGAACGGTGCCTGGTTTCCTCCAGACGTGACGCTTGGTATTAAGGCCAAAAAGTTCAATTTTGGTTTCATGAGACCAGAGAATCTTGATTCTCATGGTTTGAGAGTCCTCTAGGTGCCTTTTGGCAAACTCCAAGCGGGCTGTGATGTGCCTTTTACTAAGGAGGGGCTTCCTTCTGGCCACTCTACCATAAAGGCCTGATTGGTGGAGTGCTGCCTGGATGGTTGATCTTCTGAAAGGTTCTCCCATCTCCACAAGGATACGCTGGAGCTCTGTCAGAGTGACCCTCGGGTTCCTGCTCACCTCCCTGGCCAAGGCCCGTCTTCCCCGATTGCTCAGTTTGGCCGGGCAGCCAGGTCTAGGAAGATTCTTGGTGGTTCCAAACTTCTTCCATTTACGAATGATGGTGGCCACTGTGCTCTTTGGGACCTGTAAAGCTGCAGAGATTTTTCCGTACCCTTCTCCAGATCTATGCCTTGACACAATCCTGTTTCTGAGGTCTGCAGATAATTCCTTTGACCCCATGGCTTGGAGTTTGCTCTGACATGCACTGTCAACTGTGGGACCTTATATAGGCAGGTGTTGGCAATCCCCAGTCATGTCCAATCAATTGAATTTATCACAGGTGGACTCCAATTAAGTTGTAGAAACAGCTCAAGCAGTATCAGTGGAAACAAAATGCACCTCAGCTCACTTTTGGGTGTCATATCAAAGGGTGTGCACACTTGTGTACATATGATATTTTACATTTTGATTTTTAATAAATTAGCACAAATGTCTAAAAACCTGTTTTCACTTTGTCATTATGGGCTATTTTGTGTAGAATTTTGAGACAAAAAATGAACTCAATCTATTTTAGAATATGTAACGTAATAAAACGTGGAGAAGGTGAACTTCCAGCTTGACTGTATCTGCATGTTTATAGAGCTGTTTATCTTTAATGAGTAACCCCAAGTTGTCTGTGTACATCTGTGGACAACTTGTGATTCATATACTGTAAATTGAGATAGTTTCATAGCTAGATGCTTCATAGCCGTTTTCCCGGAAGCCCTGAGTCACACCTTTAGCAGGCTGGCCTCAGGATCACCTTTGGGAAAATCTGAAATGGAACACCCCCTGTTGGATTCCTTTCTTTACTTCCTACTCATTTCTGTTTAGTCGACACATGATCCTGACCTACAGGTTTTGAATGGTGACAGAATCCCTATGAAGGGTATTCTCTCCCCTTTGACAAAACCGATTGAATGTCCCACAGTTTAGTAAATCTGCATTTCTGTCAAATGGAAACTCCAGGCTGTGTTGTATTCACTTTTAAACATGGCTAAAAAATAACTTATTCTGTTTCATATGTGCTGCTTACAGGTGAATTATCATGCACAGAATTACCATCTATCACCATTCACTGCTGTCAGTGTGATGTACAATTTCACCAAAGCCCAGGTAAGAACAGTCAAATAGAATAAATTTTATTTTGCACATGAAAGCAAAATCAATTGTTTTGTTTTTCATGATTTTTTCATCAGACATGGGGGAGTTATAATGTTAGTAGCATTTGAGGTATCTGACCTCAGCATATCATGATATGCACAATATCTATACACCATTATATTACATGAATTTAAACTGGTGTATGGGCATGTGTACAGGGTTATTGCCTAGGGGGGTTATATGTAGGGTTTTTCTTTTACCTAGGGTGCTTTGGGGGGCTCCTTAGAACAGCAACGCTTGCAAAAGGAACTTGAAACCCTGCCCACCCCATTGTAAGCTAATGGTGAAACCCCAAAAAGAGGCCAATGCTCTCTGTGGAAATATAAAGTCAATAAACTTTTTACACTAGAAATTATGGTTTAGCTAGTTAATCCCATCCCTTCTAATGTCTGCACTAAGTCTGTTTTTTTTAAATAATTGCACCAATATTCCTAAATTCCTAAGTGTTAATTTTAGTGTCTTGTCATATTACTAATATATTCATTTATGACCGGATATGGAATGGATCTCACCATTTTGTAAAATCCAAACATTGTGTGGTGCATTCTGCTGTATTAACCGCTATGATAAGTATTCTTCTCTTAATAATAATAATAATAATAATAATAATAATAATAAACTTTATTTATATAGCACCTTTCATATCATAAAATGCAGCTCAAAGTGCTTTACAAGAGCAACAATAGAAATAAATGACAGGTATTAAGATAAGATAATTTAAAAAAAACATAAGATAATAAAAATTGATAATGATAATAGTAGAAATGAAATAAAAAAATAATAATAATAATAGTAAAAATAAAATTTATAAAGATAAAGAAAATAATAATAGTAATAAAATAAATTGATAATGATAAAAACAATCCTAAGATATAAAAAGCATAAAACAAGTATAAGAAATATAAAACAAATATAACATAATAACAATGGTATTAAAAAAATAAAAGGTTGAATTAATTAAAAGCAAGATCATAAAAATTAGTTTTGAGCTGTTTCTTAAAACTATCAACAGAGGCTGCTTGTCTTATTTCTAATAAGTTTGTTCCAAACCTTTGGTGCATAAGAACAGAAAGCTGCTTCACCATACTTTTTGTAATTCATTTTTGGGGCATTGAGCAAGCCAGCACTAGATGATCTAAGGGAACGGTTTGGAACATACTTAGATAAGCAATCACAGAGGTATGAAGGTGCTAAACCATTTAGGGCCTTATAAACAAGTAAAATAATTTTAAAATCAATCCTCAATGTTACAGGGAGCCAGTGCAATGAGGCTAGAACTGGTGTAATGTGTCTTTTCCTGGATTTTGTTAAAATTCTGGCTGCTGCATTTTGTACAAGTTGCAGCCTATCAATTGTTTTTTTAGGTAATCCAGTAAAGAGTGTATTGCAATAATCTAGGTGAGAGAATACAAAGGCATAGGTCAACTTTTTGGCATCTTCCAGTGAGAGGTAGGGTCTAACTCTTGCAATATTTCTTAAATGAAAAAAGGCAATCTTTGTAACATTGTTGATATGTGATTTAAAATCCAACTAAGAGTCAAGAATAACACCCAGGTTTTTTACTTCAGGCTTATTCTGTAGAGCCAGACTTCCAAATTTGCTTGATATCTTTTCTCTTTGTGCATTTGTACCAATTATAAGAATTTCTGTTTTATCTTCATTTAGTTTGAGGAAATTTTTACTCATCCACTGTGTAATGCTGGATAGGCAATTTATCAAGGGATCTAGGGCATCAGTATCATCTGGCGCTACAGATAAATATAACTGAGTGTCATCAGCATAACAATGAAAATTCACTCCATGATCACAAATAATTTTTCCAAGTGGCAGCATATACAGACAAAACAGTAGAGGACCAAGAACAGAACCCTGTGGAATACCAGACAAAATGTAATGTTTGTCTGTAACATGGTCACCGAGACTAACAAAATATCTTCTGCCAGTAAGGTAAGTATTAAACCAGTTCAGGGCTGTGCCTGAGAGACCAATACAATTTTCAAAACGGTTTAGAAGTATCCCATGATCGACTATCAAAGGCAGCAGTCAGATCAAGAAGTACAAGAATAGAAACATTTTTATTATCGGCGCTCACTCGAAGACCATTGATTACTTTTACAAGCGCTGTTTCTGTACTGTGTCCCCTTCTAAAACCTGACTGAAATTTTTCATGAATCTTATCCTGTAAGAACGCATCCAACTGTTTAAAGACTGCCTTTTCCAATATCTTACTCAGAAAAGGCAGGTTGGAAATAGGCCTAAAATTGCTAAAAATAGAAGAATCAAGATTATGCTTCTTGAGTAAGGGCTTCACTAGAGCTGTTTTGAGTGCATCTGGAAAGATGCCTGTTTCTAGGGAGCAATTCACAATATCCAGTACATCATCAATCAAACTATCTAAATCCTCCTTAAAGAAAATAAGGCAGGTTGGAAATAGGCCTAAAATTGCTAAAAATAGAAGAATCAAGATTATGCTTCTTGAGTAAGGGCTTCACTAGAGCTGTTTCGAGTGCATCTGGAAAGATGCCTGTTTCTAGGGAGCAATTCACAATATCCAGTACATCATCAATCAAACTATCTAAAACCTCCTTAAAGAACGTAGTGGGAATTGCATCCAGGGAGCAAGTGGATGACTTCAAGTGGATGAGTTCCCCTTCACTAATTTTACAAAAAGAATTTAGATTTCCCCGAGAACCAATAACAATCAGATTTTTTTGATTTTCAACATTATTCACAATACCAGCTCGGATATTAACGATCTTATCAAAAAATGATGCAAACTCCTCACATTTTGACTGTGAGGCAGGGCATATTTGTTCACAAAACTGGGAAGGATTTAAAAGGCGATCGATAGTAGAAAATAAGATTCTAGGGTTGTTCCCGCTTTCACTGATAATCTTAGAGAAGTATGCCTGCCTCTCACAGCGTAACACTTTGTTATAAACATATATGGATTTTGTAAGTATCTCTCGGTGGATTGTTAATTTGTTTTTTCTCCACATTCGCTCGGCTCTACGGCACTCCCTCTTGAGCTCGGCTCTACGGCACTCCCTCTTGAGCTCAGCTCTACGGCACTCCCTCTTGAGCTCGGCTCTACGGCACTCCCTCTTGAGCTCGGCTCTATGGCACTCCCTCTTGAGCTCAGCTCTATGGCACTCCCTCTTGAGCTCAGCTCTACGGCACTCCCTCTTGAGCTCGGCTCTACGGCACTCCCTCTTGAGCTCGGCTCTACGGCACTCCCTCTTGAGCTCAGCTCTATGGCACTCCCTCTTGAGCAGACGTATTCGCTCATTTTTCCAAGGCATTACTTTAGCCTGTGATTTCTTTTTAGTTTTCACAGGTGCCACTATGTCGAGAGCTGATCTTAATTTATAGTTGAAATTATTTACTTTTTCATGTATTGATGAGAATTCAACTGAGAGAGGTAGACTACGCATGTGATAAGGGAACTTAAAAAACGTCTTTTAATGAAACGCTCTGTATCGTTTTTTGCTAAACCACCGAGAGTCACGTTAAAAAACAGACAGTAGTGATCTGATATATTAATATCAACAATCTCATCAACTACAATATTCAGACCTCTAGAGAACACTAGATCTAGGGTGTGGCCACGGTTGTGGGTTGGCCCAACAATATGTTGAGTAAAATCAAAGGAATGTAAAAGTTGCATAAATTCCATAGCCTTGCAGTCCGAGACGTTATCAACATGCAAATTAAAATCACCAGTTATAAGAATCCTATCATGGTTAGTAAAACAGACTGACAGTAGTTCAGACATTTCGGGTAGGAATGAAGCTGTATGCTTTGGTGGTCGATAAATAGTAATCAACAGCACTGATGTTTGACTTTCCAGTATACTAATAGCCTGATACTCCAAAGATGAAAAATTACCAAAATGCAAATGCTTGCATTTAAAAGTATCTGAAAAAATAGCTGCCAGTCCTCCTCCTCTCTTACCCTCACGCATCGTGTGGATAAAACTGTAATTTGGAGGAGCGGCTTCACTTAAGAGAGAGGCTCCATCTGAACCGAGCCATGTTTCGGTCAGAAAAATAAAATCTAGCTTCTGTTCACTGAGAAGATCATTTACAACAAAAGTCTTATTAGTAAGTGCCCGGATGTTTAACAAAGCCATGTTTACCTTTTGTTCATGGCCGAACTTTTTTACTGGGCTACGACCTTTCAGGGGTACAATAATCAGACTAGACCTTCTCTTCGACTGTTTCTGTGCTTTGGTTTTTCTATTAGAAATAACAGTTTTATATTATAATATAATATAATATAATATTTTGGACATCACAGTATTTATATATAAGATTTTCAAACAATGAAATTCTTACATGTCTATGTATAGGAGTACCTTGTTTTTTAATTGAAAAGTCATCATTTTTTAACTTTTGTCATAATATTAGATGGTCCATAAAGTTGTCGGCCAGCACTGACGTTCCGTTGCGACTCGGGTGAAGACCATCCCTTCTGAATAATGCAGGCCTACCCCAGAAACAATCCCAATTGTCAATAAAATCCAAATTGTTCGCAAAACACCAGGTTTTAAGCCGGTCATTTAGCGAAAACAGACGACTGAAAGCTTCAATGCCACGGTTGTAGACAGGAAGTGGGCCAGATATTATAATCTTGCGAGCAGAGGATTTTATCTTGGTGTGGAGTGAAATAAAGTCTTTCTTAAGGATTTCTGATCTCCGTAACCTGATGTCGTTTGTGCCAGCGTGAATAATAACAGTAGCAGAGTGGTCTGTGTTTACTGTCGGGACTAAATGTGCAAGGTCAGAAACTCTCGCTCCGGGGAAACAGTGAACTTTTAAAATCATTAAAACGTTTTTTGGTCAATCGCGGTGTCCAGATTTCGCATAATGGAGTCTCCGATGACGACAACATTTTCCATCTTGTCCGATGTTGACAGCGGTGAGGGTGACAAAGATGCAGGGGAGCTGAGAACTTCAAACCGGTTTGTGGTGGTAAAATCCGGGGCTGGTGGTGGAGGGGATCTCGGGCGGCCTTTACAGATTCTGCGGCTCTGGCCTACCCAAACTCCATCCGTGGGTGCAGGGGTGAAAAACGCTGCGCCCGGCCTGCGGCGCAGAGGGGTCGGCAGGGACAGGTGGGAATTTTCCGCCGTAGATGTAGCCAGGGCACCTGCGCTGCTGCGGCCTTGCGGCTCATCCTCATCGGACCCAGCGTTGGGACCGGAATGGATGGCCGCCCCAGCCATACGGGTAGCGCCGGCCCCTGCCGCCTCCGACATGGCCATTCTTGAGTTTAGCCACATCTGTCGCTCCAGTAGCCTGTGGATCTCCCCCTCCATAGTCCTCAGCTCTGCTTTGATGTTTATAAGTTCAGTTTCAGTGTCCACCTCACCGCTGCTCTCCATGTCTCCTCCTGTGCTGGGGTAAATCGTTTGGTCTTTGTGGTAGTAAAATAAAATAATAAAAAGCTAAAATCGTGCTAAAAATAATAAAACGATAAAAAGATAAAATTATAAAATTATAAAATTATAAAATCGTGCTAAAATCGTGCAGATTTTTCCAGCAGTGAACTCGGCGATCTGGGAGCTCTGTCCCACGCAAACTGGCAAACTGTCAGCAGACTGACGTCTCACGAATGACGCACAATGACGTAGACATACCGTAGCATACCTTCTGCAGAAACTCCCATGCAGGAGCCTATAGTTTCTATAGTTTATCTATCTCTTTCTTTCTATCACTAGCAATCGATCTATCTCTCGCTAGCTCGTTAGCTAGCGAGGATAGCTAAATTTTACTTTGGTCGGTAACGATATACAAACCCCAATTCCAAAAAAGTTGGGACAGTATGTAAAATGCACATAAAAGCAGAAAGCAGTGATTTGTAAATTCTCTTTGAAATATATTTGAAAACAGTGCAAAGAAAAGATATTTAATGTTCTACCTTATCAACAATACTCATGTATTTTAAGAACATTTTATCATGCAAAACTGCAATGGATTAAAGATTAATTATATTTCTTTAAAATAAAAAAGAAACAAAAATAACAATTTCAAACATTGAATAGCTGCTACTGCATTGAACAAAAATAAGCTGGCTTGTTACGGTAGCCTAGCTAGCTTGGAGACGTTAGATATTGACATATATATTATATCTTTGTAAGCTTTGGTAGCAATGTTCCCTACTTCAGCCCTCTCTTGAATGAGGGTAACTCAGCTCTTAAATAGTGTTAGCCCCGCCCATCAATTAATATTATAATCCAATTCTGATTATAATATTAAAATCAAAAAGAATCAATAAACAGAAAATTCCCTCAATTTGCATTTCTATAAGCAGTACATACATTTCTCACAACAATCCCACATGTTCTCTTCGATAATAATTACATTTGCAGAATATAATAAACCAAATTATAATGTCAAATAACTCCCCCTCTTCATTCAACAAACACAAAACTACATTTCCCATATTCCCTATTTAAACACTATTACAATGCGCAACCTTTTGTTTGCACAGCTCCACCCCCAGGTGAGTTACTTAACTTGGATTCAAATTAAATGAATAATTGTAAAACATGAATAATTTGATGCTTTGATTACAGCCCCAAAAAAACCTGATAAACAATGTTTTTAATATCCGCTACGTTTTTAAATTCAATAAACAAAGTGAACAACAGACATTCTACTGTGGCCAACACCTTTAACATTTCTCCTTTCCTCTGCAGGAACATCACTGACACAACTCGCAAGAAAATTTAAAGCAGATGCATAAATTATTAAAAAAGCATTTTTAAAAACAAATGTAATTGCGCAAATGTTCATATCTCCCACATTCCCCCATTTCCTCATAGCGAGACCGACCGGAAAGGTTGTGCTGAGAATTTGTTCTCCCTCACAATGAGACACAAGATCCAGATCACACGCTCACACCTCTTATTTCTCACGCACTTATTGTACAACCCCAATTCCAAAAAAGTTGGGACAGTATGTAAAATGCACATAAGGCAGAAAGCAGTGATTTGTAAATTTTCTTTTGCATATATTTAATTGAAAACAGTACAACGAAAAGATATTTAATGTTTTACCTTATCAACTTTATTGATTTTTGTAAATATACACTATTTCCGAATTTGATGCCTGCAACACGTGCCTTTACCTTATAAACTTTATTGATTTTTGTAAATATACGCTATTTCCGAATTTGATGCCTGCAACACGTTCCAAAAAAGTTGGGACAGGGCCAAAAAAAAGACGGGGAAGTTTAAAAAAAACACCTG
This sequence comes from Synaphobranchus kaupii, assembly GCA_029718625.1. Classification (NCBI taxonomy): domain Eukaryota; kingdom Metazoa; phylum Chordata; class Actinopteri; order Anguilliformes; family Synaphobranchidae; genus Synaphobranchus; species Synaphobranchus kaupii. The sequence goes on along the minus strand of CM056392.1, from coordinate 25,941,905 downwards.
TTTGGAACGTTCCACAGGTAAACAGGTGATGCTATCATGACTGGGTATAAAAGCATATCAAAAGACTCTTGATATTTTATTTTCAGCGATACTATAACCTCTCTGCATTTGAATGGATCTCTATGGGAATTGGGGGGTGGGACTAGATTAAGCTGTAAATTACACGGGAATAATATGGAATCCATAGTTGGCTGAGTGGCTGTAAGTAATCAAGGGTCTGAGGTATCAAACGAGCCTCAAACCATCACTCTGCTGTCAGACATGCAGTAGATATGGATGGATCACAGTAAGATATGGATGGATCACTTTGTTTCTCCTGACAAATTTTCCTATTGAACTCTATGGAAAAATAAGTCAGGAGAAGAAACCCTTCAAGTTATCCATCCATATCTACATTTCAGCACGGTAGTACTGGGAGGGTCCTCTTGCTACGGGCGGCTGACTATTGGGCTGTGGTTGCAGGTGTCCAAGCCTGCACAGTTGCAAAAATACAATGGAGACGCCCTGGTTAAAGGACATGAATGGGTGATGTCATTCAACGTCTATACGGTTTTGCCTATCTAGCTTATTGCCTGCCCTATATGTAAAATGTGATTTTAAAGAAATTCGCATTTTAAGTGTGTGGCTTTGGTTAAAGAGGATTAAACAACATATTATATCCAGATACTAATAGATATTGTTGCCTGTTGCCTAAAATGGCATCTGTTATTTTCATCTCTTTTTTATTTGGCTGTTAATCTTTATTTTCTGTGCCTCTAACCCCCCCCCCCCCCCCCCTTTTTTTTCCTTCCCAGGGTCCAAAGGCCTTATGGAAAGGCATGGGCAGCACGTTTGTTGTACAGGGGGTCACACTAGGCACGGAGGGCCTTATTAGTGAATGCACTCCATTGCCAAGGTAAGGCAGTTATGAACGTGTGGGTGTGTGACTAACCTTTAGTAAAACGAATAAATAATACACAGTTCAATTAAACAAAGGGATCTGATGAAGTCGTAGAAACATGCTGTCCACCCTGTTAACGGTCGGGAGACAGTTTTTTTTTTTTACTCCACCCTGTTATTGTACTCCACCCTGTTTTAATACGGGAATGTTCAAGTTCAGTTTTTCACCATTTGTAATTTACACATTAGGATTATTTGTCTCAACCTCTCATTAAAAAAAATAAAAATATAATAGTAATAAAAATTTTTTACATAGACAGTGTATACTCTACATGCCATGTTACTCACGCATAGCTTACAAAGCACTGTCTCTAAGTCATTCATTAAAACTTGCAAAAACTAGGCCTGCCGTTAAAAGTATTGTATCAAAATGAGGCCAATTATCACAAACAATATTACCTATCGTAGCTCACACTAATTAAACTATCTCTATTCCAATGCAATGCTACCCAATCTTTCCTAAATTATTTCATGTAATGTGGCCCTGTGTTTTTTACAAGACAATGACAATGAGGTTGAAGTGCAGACTGTCAGCTTTAATTTGAGGGTATTTTCATCCATATCGGATGAACCGTTTAGAAATTCTAGAACCCACAGTTAGATGCTATTGTCCACTGTGTCACACATGGGTAGGTATAGTGAGGTAAGGTGGCTAGGGGGTTGCTTGTTAAATGGTGACTAGCTACGCGACAATAGTGGCACTTAGAAACTCTATATTCGGTAGAGTTGTCACAAATTGTGCACTAATGAAGCTAAAACAGAGTTTGTTGTTTCCACTCATAGTTTGGTTGCAGAACCAATGAATGTCTTAAGTTGAGCAAAATCTTGATGCCGGCGCCATGGCCACTAGGGGGTCGAAGGGGTTAAGAGAAGCAACCAATAAAGGAGAGAGCAATTATATATTCAATAGTAAAATATAATTCAGTGAAAGTTCTGTCTTTATTTTCATACTGAAATTAATGAAATTTTAATGTAAATTTGGCACCCAATGTGGGGCTGAGCATGTCCAATTCCCATAATTTGGAATTGTCACGTTCATTCTACATACCCCACTGCCGATTTGGGAGAATCGGGAGACACATCCACGGTTCTCGTCCAAAACGTGGTGTTGCCAGCTGCTTCTTTTCACACTACAGCTCGCATAGAGTGGAGTCGGAGGAAGACCTTTCATGTGCAGCTTTTTCCATGCAGTCCCCGGGTGACTGATTGACCAGCAGGGGTCGCTAGATAGCAATGAACATGGATTCCTACCTGACTGAACCCTCCCCTACCCTGGGCGACATAATCCGCAATTGTGGCACTGGCACGGTCCGGATTATATCTGAGGCTGTGAGGCTCATCCATGCACCGCAGCAAGGTGCCTTAACCCAGGGGTAGGGAACCCCGGTCCTGGAGAGCCGCAGGGTCTGCTGGGTTTTGTTGTTACTCGCCACTTAATTGATCATTTAAAGCAGTCGATTACACCGTTAACTCACCTCACCTGGTTTTTGGTCGAAGTAGTTGCTGTATTTAAGGAGAAAACAAAAACCAGCAGACCCTGCGGCTCTCCAGGACCAGGGTTGCCCAGCCCTGCCTTAACAAAATGAGCCATCCAGCAGCCCCTACAAATCACTATTCTAAGAGATAGTATAGGACATGAAAAGATATGTTTGATCGTTATCTGCTGGTTGTGATGGCTTGACAATGTTTGATCGTTATCTGCTGGTTGTGATGGCTTGTTTGCCTCTATTCCCTTCAGGGAGTTGTCACACAAGTGGAATCCAAAGCAAGTCATTGGACACTTGGTACTCAAAGGGTAAATTTCTGTTTTCTCATACTCCCATAAAACAGAGGGCCTTTATATGGTTACATTGTAAACAATTAGAGTTGCTGTGCTGCCCCATGCTCAGAGATTTTGATGTGGTTTAGAACATTTTTTGTGAAGTGAAATTGGATATTCCACTGTGTACTCATTATACAACTATTGAGTAATTTAGTCACTTGGTCATGCACTATGTAATCTGAAAAATCAGAGGAAAGCCCTGCTAGATGATTTTTGTGATACATTATCAAGAAAAATTAATATCCCACTCTTTCGCTATGCTTCAGTCATTTGACAAGCAAATGTCATGTCTTCTCTCTCTTCCAGTTTGTCCTATGTGGTTGCAATGCCATTTTACTCAGCAAGCCTCATCGAAACAGTGCAGGTTAGTATTTGTCAAGTCAATTTTATTTATAAAGCACATTTAAAAAGACGACCGTCAACCAAGTGCTGTACAATTCATAAAATACATGGATAACAATGACAAAGGATAAAACTTTTAAAACGGACACAAAAACAAGGCAATAATGCACAGAATACACAACTATGCCAGATCTCAAGTGGGATTGAAAGCAAGTGAGAAAAGATGGGATTTGAGTTGACATTTAAAAGTGTTTATGGAGGGTGCAGATCTAATGTGAAGAGGCACCAAAACCAAAGTAAAACATCCAAAAACCACAGCTAAATTGAAATTACACCAACATGAAAATCTTGTAGTTTATCTTTGCATTATCAAGGTGTGTATGAATAACCTATTTTGCAATATGTCATTATGTGAAGTCATCCAAAAATAAAACGACATACTACGACTTGTGGATTGATCCACCAACTGGGAATGAACACACCTTGCAGTGTTTAATGTCAGCAGAATCACGTGAGACACCCCTGCATGCTGCCTGGGGCGATGGCAGCCTCGGAGGCACATGAGGGCAGATCCGTGCTTGCTTAACTCTGAATGTGGGTGTATTTGGCAGAGCGAGATCATCCGAGACAACCCTGGAATTCTGGACTGCGTGAAGGAAGGCGTGGGTCGGGTGATGGGCATGGGCATTCCCCACAGCAAGCGTCTCCTGCCGCTGTGGAGCCTGGTGTTCCCCACAGTCCTGCACGGGGTCCTCCACTACGTGGTCAGCTCCGCCGTGCAGAAGCTGGTGCTGTGCCTCCTCCGGAGGAAAACTCCGCCCGGGCAGCCCGCCGACAGACCCGACGGCGCCCAGAGCGTGCTGGACGCTTACTTCCCTGAACTCATCGCCAGCTTCGCAGCGAGCCTCTGCGCCGACGTCCTGCTCTTCCCCCTGGAGACCGTCCTCCACCGGCTCCACATCCAGGGCACACGCACCATCATCGACAACACGGACCTGGGCTTTGAGGTCCTGCCCATCAACACCCAGTACGAGAGCATGAGGGACTGCGTCAACGTAATCCACAGAGAGGAGGGGCCCCTGGGCTTTTATAAAGGATTTGGGTCAATAGTAGTTCAGTACACGCTACACGCCGCTGTACTACAGATCACCAAGATGATTTATTCAACATTATTGCAAAATGCTTAAATTAATAGAATTTAAAAAATATCCTTAATCCCTATGATTGGTCACTTTCTAACTACTGATCTTTGTTGTATTGTTTGGGTTTTTGGATGTTTCGCATTCCAGAAAAAATATTGTCTGCCTGTGATACAGTGAACTGCAGAGATGACGAATTCTCCCAAAGCACATTGCAAGCTTTACGGTCAAATCCACATTGCTCAGATTTTTGTATATGCTTTATGATGTTGTCGTCGGCACTAGCCATCTAAAAACAAAAACAGGGAACTTCCCTTTTTGAATTTCAATAGTACGAGGCTGCAACACTTCTCCCGAAACTCAATACATTATCAGTAGTCACCTTAGTCTAGTGGAGTCTTGTCAGTGGGTTCATTTTAAAGCATTGTTCACCACATATCATGTAAGCTTGCTCTTCCTCATGTAAACGTTTATCTTCGTTTAGAAAAAGAAAATCACTCACTGCCTGGTGAATAAATGCTTTTGATTTCTGTCATTGAGTGAAGCAGAGGAATGCATTGTGCCAATTTCTTTAGATGTATACATTATGTACAGTAAAATTATGAAAGATGTGATATTTGTCTTTAAATTATTATTTGCACCTTAGTTGTCAATGTGGTACTTGTAGTAAAATATTGCATAATATGCATCCAAAGTACATTCACACTAGACATTGACATATTACAATATATAGCAGTAACAGAATAATTGCACTTGCAGGTGGTTGAAGTTCAGGGATTGTAAGTAGTGATTAGCAGAGATGATTGTAAATATACTTGCCTTTGCTGCTTAATAATTGAGGTGTACAATTCCACGTTTTGTTTATAATAACACCCACCCGCAATAAATGTCTGAAAGTAAAAATTGTGATTTATTTATAGTAAATATAAATATTACACATAATATGCTATTTGGAATACAAAGTCGCAGTCTAGACTAGGCTGTGTATTTGAAAATGATTACATTATTTTCCAGTGAAAATAATGTGGGGGGTAGTGACTTCACCACTGATATGTACAGTGTTTCCCCTATAATTATTTTCAGGCCAAGTGATATGCTTTATACTGTATCTTCAACTAAGCTTTATACGATATATTTATCTTTATTTATTTCTATCTTAGGACGCAGTGGTCTATTGAGCTAACTGCAATCTGGCAGAAAGTATTGTAGCGAGGGCTGGAACAGAGAAGCCAGGTTTTCCAACATAGCGTTTCTATAGCGTAGAGTAGAAGGTTACATTCTGTGGCAATTAAACAGATTTTCCTAGAGCCACGGCTACCCACCCCTTATATACACTGCCTGCGGCCACGCACAATTGACTGACCTAGCTAGCCAATCCCTGGCTAGCTAGGCACATATACACACAAAGAACATACAACCAACCGGCGTTAGCTAGTTACACTACCCCCGCCTCCCCATACAAACGAGCAACGACCTCTACTGGCAAGCACAGGCTGCTGACTGAAGTTACAAAGAGCTGGCTGACAGCTGGAACTGGTGGGCACTCACCACAAACGAACTGGCAAGCGCTGCTTGACGACTGGAACTGGCGAGCATGGCTGCTGACTGACTCTGACAGGCACTGGCTGCTGACTGACGCTGACAGGCACTGGCTGCTGACTGACGCTGATAGTCGCTAGCTTCTTTAACGGTGCTCCTGACTGGCCCCCTCGTCCATTTTTGGCTCTACAGACATCGCAACGGCTTTCAATGTTTCTCCTGCACCGGCCCCAGTAGAACTGCTGGCGGAGCCCGTGCAGGGTCTTGTCCTCTCCAAATTGCCCAACCCCTGGGGCACACACACCTTGGGCTGACTGCAGCACTCAGGAGTGTAGGCTCTGGGGGACCACCAGCTGCAGACAACTCCAGGACAAAACAAGTATGGAAAAAGGTCACATAGAGCAAAATAAAAGGAGGAGGGAGGGACATAGGATGAAAGGAGAGGGGCAGGGCACGTGTAGTTGAAAGGGGTGGGGTATGGTGTAGTACAGGGATCAGGTGGAAGAGTATTAAGTATGTTAGGGTAAACAGATGGGATTTGAGCTGGCTTTTGAAGTAGTGGATAGAGTGCTTTGCGGCTGAAGGCCCAGGATCCATCGGTGGAGAGACTAAAATGTGGGGTGGTGAGGAGCAGTGGCGGATTAAGGGGGGGGGGGGGGGGGGGGGGGGGGGGGGCGGGCTGACTGGGCTGAAGCCATTGGGGCCCCCAAAATTAGTTAGCAGAAAAAATTATTGGTTGTGTGTAAAATAAATTTCATACCTAGATAGACCAGATGAGGAGGGAGGGATGCCAACTGTCAGCAATGCGGTGTGGGATAACTAGACCTTGTACTGAGATCTTGATGCTACAGTGTGCAAATGTTTGCCTGAATGCCTGAAAATCAACATGTAGGGTGAACCGGGATGAAAGAAACACTTTTTACATTCATCCGGTTTACACGAAAGTCAGTAGAGATAGAGAGGCCATATTTTCTGACAAACAACGTGTCCCTCACTAATAGCAACTGGAATTTTGTTTCCAGCATAAACGAGTTGGATATAAATTGGCCGCAAACCGGATGAGTGCAATGTATCTTTCGTCCCTGCCGTGCGGGACGAAAGATACACTGAATCAGGACGAAAGAAGCACCTGACGAAAAAGTGTGCATTAGCGGTCTTATCTATGTCTTGTTGTTTTTTATGCTCATTCCTTTCAACAAATGTACTGTCAGCCAAAATTCCATGTTAGTGACGAGTCAATGAATAATGCTATAAGTTTAAAATCCATGAAAATCAACCATGCGTCAAGAGCATAATTTTGCATAATTAATAGAATTTTGCCTCATAACGTTAAACAGTCTATATATCTGTAGACATCTGTCATGGTTTTTTGCAGCCTTTGCGGTTCTACGTTTGCGGTTTCCTTTTTGGCGTCGTCAGGACGCTCTATCGGATTTTTTCCATCTCCGTTCCGGTGTTTGTATCTTGCCCGACAATTATTCCCTACACCTGTTTTGCGTTTCCTGCCGGCTGTAAAGGACTTCCACATTTCCTCACTTCGATATTGTCTTTGCTATGTTGACAACGAAGTCGGTAAGGTATAGGAAATTGGGTCGCTGCATTTCTGGTTCGTACAAATAAGAAACGCAGCAAGTCCGGTTAGAGAATTAGGATTAGATTGGTTTTCTATTTTATTTCCAATCTTTCTCTTTATCCTTTTTTCTTGTTACCTGTTATGTTTTGTACCAGCTCTTTCGCCACAAGCGCTCTGGATAATGGGTATTCTTTTCTATTCTTTTCCTTCACTCGTTTTATCGAGTTTTTGCTTTGTTTCTCTACCTCCTGTTATGCCTAATTATTTAGTGTGTGAGGTTTTTTTTGTTATTCATTCTCGCTGTTTATCGAAACTCGCCTCCTTTTGAGGTTGCTTTGTTTTGGCTTGTGCTAGGGAAGTTTTGCTCCCGTTCTTTTGTTTTCCTCTGGTGCGGCTACTTCTGCGTTTTGTGGTGTATCTTTCTAGATACGCTTTTAGAATCCTTATTGGTCGCGTCTGGTTCTCCGAACCTTAACACAACCCTCACAGACATCGATGTATTGTAATGTACAGTGGAGGAAATAATTATTTGATACCCTGCCGATTTTGTAAGTTTGCCCACTGACAAAGAAATTAACGGTCTATAATTTTAATGGTAGGTTTATTTTAACAGGTTTATTCTGTGAGAGACAGAATATCAAAAAATAAATCCAGAAAATCACATTATATAAAAAATATAAATTGATTTGCATTTGATTGAGTGAAATAAGTATTTGATCCCCTACCAACCAGCAAGAATTCTGGCTGCCACAGACCGGTTAGCTTAGTCCTCTCGCTTTAAGAAAGTACTCCTAATCTCAACTTGTTACCTGTATAAAAGACACCTGTCTCAACTCGTTACCTGTATAAAAGACACCTGTCCACAGAATCAATCAATCAGATTCCAACCTCTCCACCATGGGCAAGACCAAAGAGCTGTCTAAGGACGTCAGGGACAAGATTGTAGACCTGCACAAGGCTGGAATGGGCTACAAGACCATCGGCAAGCAGCTTGGTGAGAAGGAGACAACTGTTGGTGCGATTATTCGAAAATGGAAGAAACACAAAATGACCATCAATCGCCCTCGGTCTGGGGCTCCACGCAAGATCTCGCCTCGTGGGGTATCAATGATCATGAGAAAGGTGAGGGATCAGCCCAGAACTACACGGGAGGAGCTTGTTAATAATCTCAAGGCAGCTGGGACCACAGTCACCAAGAAAACCATTGGTAACACACTACGCCGTAATGGATTCAAATCCTGCAGCGCCCGCAAGGTCACCCTGCTCAAGAAGGCACATGTACAGGCCCGTCTGAAGTTTGCCAATGAACACCTGAATGATTCAGAGAAGGCTTGGGAGAGGGTGATGTGGTCAGATGAGACCAAAATCAAGCTCTTTGGCATCAACTCGACTTGCCGTGTTTGGAGGAAGAAAAATGCTGACTATGACCCCAAGAAAACCATCCCCACCGTCAAGCATGGAGGTGGAAACATTATGCTTTGGGGGTGTTTCTCTGCTAAGGGGACAGGACGACTTCACCGCATCGAGGGGAGGATGGACGGGGCCATGTACCGTGAAATCTTGGGCGACAACCTCCTTCCCTCAGCCAGGACACTGAAAATGGGTCGTGGATGGGTCTTCCAGCACGACAATGACCAAAAACATACGGCCAAGGCAACAAAGGAGTGGCTCAAGAAGAAGCACATTAAGGTCATGGAGTGGCCTAGCCAGTCTCCGGACCTTAATCCCATAGAAAATCTGTGGAGGGAGCTGAAGCTTCGAGTTGCCAAGCGACAGCCTCGAAACCTTAATGATTTGGAGAGGATCTGCAAAGAGTGGACCAAAATCCCTCCTGAGATGTGCGCAAACCTGGTGACCAACTACAAGAAGCGTTTGACCTCTGTGCTTGCCAACAAGGGTTTCTCCACCAAGTACTAAGTCATGTTTTGCTAGGGGATCAAATACTTATTTCACACAATCAAATGCAAATCAATTTATAACTTTTATATAATGTGATTTTCTGGATTTTCTTTTTGATATTCTGTCTCTCACAGAATTAACCTGTTAAAATAAACCTACCATTAAAATTATAGACCGTTCATTTCTTTGACAGTGGGCAAACTTACAAAATCGGCAAGGGATCAAATAATTATTTCCTCCACTGTATATATCATATCTATTGTGTCTATGTATTCCTTATTTTAATGAATTGTTAAACACTGCCAGGAATTACTTTTTAATTGTGGGTTCAAATCAATAACTGGTTGAAATAGGCTTATAATGGGACATTATTTAGGCTAAATCACTTAAAATAAGAACTGTGTTCCAAATACAAAAAACTGACCCTGGTATTTTGTTAGGGAGGTGTCTCTCTACCATTTATGATACTTGTTGCTATCTATTTATGATAAGCCTATGGGAAAAATGAATGGAGAAAATATTTAGAACCATTGGGTGTGCTTTTTGACGTCAGGGTACCTTAGGACTTAGTCCAAAAAATGTCCGCTGCTTTCAGCATGCTACTGACAGAGACTGCTCTACAAATGACACCAAAAGAATTCATTGTAAGCTGCTGCAGGGCAAAATAAATACTGAGCGGGCGAAAGAAACAAAGTGTTTTTTTTGTCCCGCTCGTCTCGTGGTTCAATACAATACTGTATTGAAAATTAAATTGTAAGCTCCTTGAGCTTCACTGACTTGATTGATGACTTCGCCATGAGAAAATTTAGTAAACGTATGATGTAATAAGTATGTGGATGAAATTCAATATAATTACAATTCAATTCAATAGAATTTCTTGTTTACTTACACTAGTAATCATTTTGATGGAAGGGCCCCTGTTTGAATTACAGCCAGGGGCCCCATGCAACCTTAATCCGGCTCTGGTGAGGAGACTAGGAGAGGAGGGATTGGGAAGGGGTGTAGTTCAGGAGGAGATCTGAAGGTTAGAAGGGAGGCAAGTGTTTCTGTGCTGGACTGGGAGAGTGAGGGGCGGAATCTGGAAATGTTACGGAAGTGAAAGTAGGCAGTTCGGGTGATGGAGTTGAGATGGGGTTCAAATGAGAGGGTGGTTTCGCCAAGGCTTTTTACATGGGAGGAGAGGGGAACTGTTGTGCCATTGATGGTGATATTGGGGTTATGGGATTTGGCGAGTGCGGATTTGGTGCCGATTAATAGGATTTCTGTTTTATTGCCGTTGAGTTTAAGAGTTTTGGTTCATCCAGTTTTCAATGTCCAGGATGCAGATGGTAAGTTCGTGGGGAGGTCTAGTGCTGGAGGGTTTTGCGGAGATGTAAAGTTGTGTGTCATTGGTGTAGCAGTGGAAGTTCATGTTGTGGCGTCTCATGATCCGTCCAAAGGGATGGAGGTAAGTGATGAACAGGAAGGAGCCTAAAACTGATCTGTGTGGGTGACGGGGGTATGACTGGACTGGTGGGTTTTCAGGGAGATGAATTGTTGTCTGTTGGAGAGATGGAAAGTGAACCATAGGTGAGCTGTGCTGGTAATGCCAATGGAAGATAACCTTTCCAGTAGTAGTATTGTAATGGGTGCGTGACGTGTGAGGTTCGAAGGGCCACACGCAGCGAAGGGATCTAAAAGCTCAAAGAGCCACTGAAACAGAGCGACCCCGTATTTAAGGGAATTTAAAATGATTAACAAAAATAACCTAGTTCCCACTCTCGACTGGAGGAAAATAAACTGGGAACTGGAAAAAAGGACGAACATAAAAGAACCCGGATAATCGGGCGAACGGCACATAAGGAAGTACGTACAGTGAGGCGAATGGAACCGAAAACTGTAGTCCTATAGGTTACTTGGACCGGCTCGCTGTCACACGCAAATACGTAGAAGCAAGAATGCCCGGTCTCTCAGTGAGTAGAAACCAACAAAAGGCAAATAGAACAGAACTGCTGTCCTATACTTCTACGAGCTAAGTGAAACACGCAGAACCTGAGAAAATACACGCCCTGCCTCAGTAAGGGGAAACGTACAAACAGAGACTCCTCTAGCTTAACAGGAAAGAAAGCAGACAGAGAGGAGAGAGAAGGAAACAAAGATATAATAAGAAACAAACAGAGATATGAGAGACAGAAAAGGCAAAGGGTCTTAGGCAAAGAGAAAAAGGAAGGACCAGGAAGCGGAGACTGAATTCAACCCTAAAACTCAATGCTCAAAGGCAAGTCCCGCAAAACTCCAATAAAACAAAATGGGAGCAAAAATTGTCTCCTAAAGTGCCTAAGACATATGCCTTAGAGGCTCTGAAAAAACATGGACAAAAACACACACCCAGCAAACAATGAACAGTACCCAAACAATACAGAAGCCCCGGAAGAAGGAAATGGGGGCTTAAGCAGCTCCGAGGTAACCACGCACAGGTGTGGACACTGAGAGGGAAGCGCCGCGAAAAAGATGGGGGGAGTAAACATCCACTAAAAGGGCAGCACCCTCGCGTGGCTACCGAGAGAAACGACCGCAAGGGATGAAAACGTCAAAAACCATGACAAGTATGTGGGAGATGGTGTCAAAGCTGAGCTGAAGTCAAGTAGGACAAGGATGCTAGGGAGTCAGCAGCACAGAGAAGATTGTAATTTTGACCAGGGCAGTTTAAGTACTATGTAGGGAGTGGAAGCCAGATTGGAGGCATTTGAGGAGGTGTGCAGTGACAACACGTTCAAGTGTTTTGGAAAGAAAGGGAAGGTTGGAGATAGGGCAGAGGTTATTCAAGTCATTAGGGTCACAGCCAGATTTCTTGAGGGCATTGTGCGGTCAATATGCCCTAATATCTTATGACATGAAGAGGATAAAAAATGCATTTACCCAAGATTTCTATAATGTGGGCATAAGAAACATAAAATAACACACCCTCACCCACCTCAGCCATGCGTGGTGCAAATTCATCCACAATCTCCAAGTTCAGCTCCCGGGCCATTCAGTCTCTCTCAACTGAGATCCACTTGTGTGTTTATAAGGCATTTTGATTTGCTTTGTTGAAGCTTCGACTTACCTTTTCTATCTTCCTGACTATACTAGCTGACTGACGTTCAAATTTCACTGCGAAAACTAGATAGCACTAGTTAAATTTCAAAACTAATAGGCATGGTTATATCATTCTGCATCATGACATGATAAAAAATAGACAGGTGCCATTGGATAACAACATAGGCCACACAGGAATATTTCCAGTGTAGTATAACGGTTAAGGAACTGGTCTTGTAACCAAAAGGTTGCAGGTTCGATTCCCAGGTAGGACACTGCCGTTGTACCCTTGAGCAAGGTACCTAACCTGAATCACTTCAGTATATATCCAGCTGTATAAATGGATATGTAAAAAATGCTAAAAAAAAGTTGTGTAAGTCGCTCTGGATAAGAGCGTCTGCTAAAATGCCTGTAATGTAATTTCCCAGCATATCAGAAAAGAAGACAATACTACTGCCAAAGAAAGTAGCCTACCACAGATTATTATTATTATTATTATTATTATTATTATTATTATTATTATTATTATTATTATTATTATTAATAGTGTTTGAAATACATTGTCTGCACAACTTTGACATGTTGGGAGGCTATTGTAAATTTTTAAAAGTAACCATGAAGCTGAACTGAGTGCACAATACAAATTCTGTAAAGCTTGGACATTAGCCTACTGTAAGTTCTTTATTTTCTCGCGCCACGTTTGCGTTTGGTTGTGAAAGTCGCCAAGTAAACAATGACTACAGTTTGTCTTTAATATTTCTGCAGTTTGGGGGAGAAGGGCAGTGCCCTGTCTATGTCCGACCCAGTTTCAATGTAACATTGGGGGAGACAGATAAGGCTTTCTCAGACATTGGGGGGGACATGTCCCCCGTGGAAATGATGCCTATGTTGCATAGCCACGTCTTCATTCTGCCGGATTCACACCAAAATCGTTTTGCTGTGTAGTGTCGCAGGTATGCATTGCAGACAGCGCTGAAGTTCTGAAGGTGGGCGTTCCCTTCTGGTGCCAGTCAGATTCGGAGGAGATTCACTTCAGATTTAATTAGGTTTCTGTAGCTACAGCATAGTTAGTTAGCAAGCTGGGTAAAAAGGTTTTCAGGTTGTTTAGTTAGCTAGCTCTGCAAGCTGAAACATAACTTTAGCAAATTAATTAGGAAAGATTTAATAGCTGAAGCAATTATGAAAAGCTGGGAATGACCGTTTGAAGGGAAATGACATGTTCTATGACACGTCTCGCTAGCTACTAATGACACGTCTTGCGAGCTACTGGCACCTAGCACTGAACTGTATCGATTATATGCTCTATGCTAGCCAGCGATCTACGTGTGGGTTGATAATTTTCAATGTATTTGTATGATTAGCCTATAAATAAACATTTGTAAAAGAAACATGTCTGTATTGTATGTACAGGTATAGGCATGTGTGAATACATTTAATAACGCTTTTAAGGGAATGTACAGTATCTATAGCTAGTTAGGTGTTTTCAAGGTTGCTAGTTCATACATTTACATTAACGCTATGTAGGGTAGCACGAATGCTATCTACAGAGCACGGATTCTTCAAAGAGCTTCAAAAGGATTGCTGGTCTTTTCATAAACGTACACAATGAATTGGACATTGCTTAACTTCCTGCTTGTAGTTGAGCAGTGCTTGGTTATTTGTCATGTTTGTGACGGACCCGGAAGTGGCCGGGAGAAATTATACGCCGGGAAGAATTGTATGCTACACCGGAGCTGCGTTCGGAACAAAGTTTTATGTTTTCTTCCTGTTGTTCCCTTCCCTTGCTTCAAGGGGGGAAGCCCCAAAATGCCAGGATGAAATATGGCAGCCACACCAAGTTGGATTAGGTTCCAATTTAAGAAAGGGGAGGGAGTAATTATATTCCCTCACTCCATCGTTTATCCTCCCTTTCACCAAGGATATAAAATGCAAGCTTCCAGCAAGAAGGGAATCCCACACTGCAATGTTTGACACGGAAAAAGTGGGCGGTCACCTTTCAACTCTATGGGGTTGTGTTCTGTGGGTTACATACATAACATTAGTTAGCTACTCACACTTCGACTAGCTAGCTAACGTTAACTTTGCTGTCCAATTCAAGACACCATAATTGTTTTTAACGTTAAACAAATAAAACTTGATTCACATTCAGTTTTGTACTCACACTCCGATTGTCGTCCCTCTTCTTGTTTCTCTTGGGCATGCGCAGGACTCCAGGGTCCTAGAAACGTGGTCCTGAGACTGGGGTCCTGACACTGCAGGGGCTATTGCAGGGACACCCTTCTAACCCAAGGGGCCAGCTTTCGGCTCTCAACCTCAGCACCGGATATAATGTCGCCCTCTGCTGATATCTATGATTTGCGCTCAAAAAGCCAGTTTTCCCATTGGGCTCCATTCATTTTTGACAGAAAATTTTAAATATTTCCATTAATATAATGATGTTAACTCTGTGCATTATATTTCTTTAAAAAATCACATATCATTTTTCCGAAGTAATTTTTTTGGATTCTTACACAGAACTATAGTTATGTGGGTTCTTACCACACAGACAAATATATGATTTTTTGTATAATTTATTTTCGCCTATCTGCGCCTTCCTCGTTGTATATGTGACTTGACTGGACACAACTGCGCATGTGAGATGAACGCAAAAGTAAAACTTCCTGGTTCGGATGTGCTCTCCATTGGTTTCGCTGTCTCTACACAAGGTTGCATGATTGCATCAAAGAGTGTAGGCGGAGCAAGAGGTCCAACTTCGGAGCTGGAACGTCCGCATTTGGAACTTAGACAACAGGCGCTCATTGAATGACTGGAGGTCAATGGAGTTCTTACAAAACAGTTCGCTAAACGGTTCATTATCAGACAGACAAAATCAAAAGTCTCCTTTTTCTTATTAGATTATATATACCTAGGTTGTCAGCAACCAGTACTACTACTTCCAAGCCATTATGATTTTGACTATCCAATAAAAAACAACTTTAAATGCGGCTAGCGCCGGTCAGTTGTGCGCCACTGAGCATACGTTATGTAACTTTAGTTGCTAAGCTAACTGAAAACAGTACTGCGCATGCCTTAGCGTCATTCGCGTATTTTCTCATATCTAAAATCTTTGGTTGCACTTCCTATATTTGGTTGCGAGGGCAGTTCAGTTCCGTATTTGTTTGTTTTTCGTCAATCCTCCCGCAGAGCACCTGCTAAAGCACGAGTAGCCTACGCAACTTTTTTTTAGAAAAATATCAGACTTTCTGCTTGCCAGCCAATTGTAATTGCCTATACTGAATAGTAGCTAGGTTTGTATTATTGGTAGCTAACGTGTATTTGGTGGCTAGTTCTTGGAAGAAGGAAATGTTTACTAACGTTAGGCCTATATGTCGTATAGTTTGCGTTAGCTAGAACCGGCTACTCGGCTATAACGTAGGGAGGTCGAACGTTCTGCCCGCAATGTAATCACAATGGGCATTCCACACACAAAACAAAAAACTAAATTGACATCTGGGCTCATTTCAACATTTAATTTAACAAGGAAATCTACTAAACGAGAGTAGATTAAGCTATTCATTTGTTTCAGAAGTGTACTTACACTTCAACAATGTTATTTTTTTACTTTAGAAGCCAGAAATTATTATGCTAATTTGACTCTGTTTACGAGCATTTGTGCCTATACTTAACGCTGTACCGAAATCAATGGGGTCATTATAAAACATCCCAGCCACATTGAAGTCGTTAATACACATTTTATTAGAAGAAAAAGTCACTGTGAAATGTTTTAGGTGTTAATCGATCGGTATGTATCGATACTTTCGTCTATTTAGGTGTCCTGAAAACGTTACATGTGCTGCGCGTCCTGCGGGACTTCTACATCCACTTCAGAAGCAAAATGGCACCAAAAAAATAAGGCGCTCGCCACCTTATTCGAAATAACCCCAGAAGGGATTTTGTAATAGTGAAATGAAATGTTATTCAAATTGTAGCCAATCCCTGTCTTGACATCATGCCGATTGTTCAAATCCGATTGGTCCAAGATATGCTGGCAAAGAGGCGCTCTGAAATGTTTTCTGATGTGGCTAGGTCAGTAAACTCCAGATGAACAATGACATTTTTACATGTAGATCTTCATCAACATCTCGTCTACAGTATGGTATAATGCATTTTAATATTGCGAATGGGTGTTTTTTTAAATTAACATGAAAATGGAAGATGCACCTTATAGATTCCGAATCCAAAAACTGAGAATTCTGATAACCAGTGCCAGCTAAAGTCGCTAGCTGCTATGTTTTTCTCTGGACCATATCGCCGGTAAACTCCAGATGAACAACGACATTTTTACATGTAGATCTTCATCAAAATCTCGTCTACAGTATGGTATAAAGCATTTTAATATGCTTTATACCATAAATAATATATTGCGAATGGGTGTTTTTTTAATTAACGTGAAAAGGGAACATGCACCTTATAGATTCCGAGTCCAAAAACAGAATGGAAGGTGGCGCTTTAAACACTTTGTTTTTTAAATTCTGTTTGCTGTGTAATTGGTTCTACAAAACAACATGCAGCATACCGCTTCCAATCAAAGGCCCCCACCCCCTACCCTTTTACAGCTTTTACCCTACCCATAACTGTTGCTGTTAATATTTTAAAAAATTATTTCTGCTTGGGACCCAAGAAGAGAACAACACTGAAAACATGGTTGTCTGTACACTAGATACGTTAAAATTACATTCGCAATTGTGTGCCTTGTGTAGATATAATTATCTTTTGATAAGAATTATCTTTTGATAAGAAAGTAGGTGGCTCTGAAAATAGCCTTTGGGGTGTGAAGTAAGACCATCAGAGCTGTAAGGACAGGGCTGTGTAAATGTTGTCAAGAAATAGCCTGTTACCCTCTAAATTTAAATGTGTCCCATCACTGTCTAAATGATTTAAGCCAATGTTAGGATGCATAATGCAACCCATACCCATGTCTGACAGAAAGCCAAACATGGACCCGTTTAGCCGTCATCTGGTCCTTTCAAGGCCATATCCGGTAGTCGCGGTCTGACCCCGCCAGTTCCAGCGAGGGAGGATGTCCAAAAACATCAATTTGGTTTCGGGAAATAGCAAATCGATTTCCCTGATGTCTGTCTGTCTGGATCCTTGTATTTCCGTACGTGCCAATGCTGTTCCCACCGAGGTGAATCACCATCACATCTGGGTCGTCGCGGATGTCAGCCCGTTTCGAGCGGAGAAGAGGCATTAAGTGTTCCCACCTCCTGCCCCCTTTGCCAGCCCAGGTGATCTGGCAATCTAGCCCCAGGTTCTGGTCCAGTCCAAATGCTCCTAAATGCGCCTGCAGCCTGGCGATAAGCGAGCTCCCGATGATCCAAACGCGTGGTAATGAGCAATCGGTCATACTGTCAATAGAAATAAAAACGAACGTTTCGTGGCGCAAATATTATAGCTTTATTATGCAATCGCTATTCGCTAAATTATCTCTATGTTAACCCACGATTGGATAGACTGTCCTCAAGTTGTGAATGGTCGAATGCATTACCTGAACAAAGCCAATAGGGTTTAATAAAAAAATTATGAAATAGCCGCGCATTGTCAAAATGGGTCAGACCCAGACGCATTAAGTAGGCTAATCAATGTTACTGTTGCGAATACAGTGGAATTCTGAAGCCGCGGGACCCGCCAAGTTTGAAACAGACGTTTGGCACGTATGGCGTTTTGGGAGTAGGCTACATAATTAATTAAATACAACACGCCATAACAATATATGTGAGTAAATGTGCAGAGTATATTAGTTTTCCTGTACGAATACCACAAAATATCGGTTCTTGTTGAAAAAATAAGGATAACGGTATCCTAAAAGCAGCACAGATGATGATGTGTTTCCGTCCAACGAGAGTGATTATTAAGTGAAACGGGCTCATTTAAAAAATAATTTTAAAGCGAACAAACGTCATTTTTCTGACAAGCTAGCGATTTATATATTGTTATTTGATTATATTGTAGCATTTAGGACAATATACAGGAAAAATAAGCTGGCAAAATATGTTTTCTGAAAAATCACGAAAACGGGTTTGACCTCCCTACGCATACCAGCTGTAGCCAGATAGCCTAATGCCTGGTTCAGACTAACGCTATACAAACTCAGTGTTATGCAATAACTCTGCAACAACAGAAAAGATTCTGTTGTTTTACCTGGACTTTTGGATTAAACTTTTACTGTAATGTTAGCTATAGGCTACCAGTCTGTAATCCTACAATTGTAGGCTATAGAAGACTTGCACGTTCGCAACGAGGTAGCTAAGTGGTAGCAGTGGGATGGGGGGTGTGTCTCTTTCTCTGTGGGCAGGGCCAAGGGATGTTATGACTTTGAAATGTTTTCACAACAAATGCGACCATTGGTAAAAAGTTGCGAACTTTTATAAAATTAATTTGTAATAAAATATAGGATTTTTACCTTTTACTCAAGTGTCGGTGTGGGGAGCTCACAGCCAACGACCCCTTGCAGTAACACCGAGAAGGATCGTTCAGATGCTAAGGCAAACAGAAAAGGAAAATTGGCACTCACTTATAAAACCCTTCTTATTTATCACGTTAGACAGCGTGTCTGTTTGAATGTTTCGACTAGACAGCCTTAATCAGCGACTGATGAAGCCAAAAAACAAAGCAACAGGCTGCCTAACTAAAATAATTATGAGGATTTTTGTGAGTGCTAATTTTACTTTTCCATCTTTGACCTGTTTGGAAACACCAGCACCAACCTGAAGTAGCATCACAGTCAAACATTGCCATTAAAAAAAGAATAAAGTTACAAACAAATAAAAGAAAAAAAAACTGATTAGCTAAAAAAAAAAAGAATAAAGTTACACCCTATCCATTTCAAATAGACGATAGAAATGATCGTTTCCGAATCAGAGACTGCGTCATGTCTCCTGTGTACAGTATCCTACTGGCAGATGTGTGCTGCTTAATGTGCAGTGTTTAGTACGTTTTAAGTATAGCTACTATATTTAGAGAAAATGTCGCCTGTCCTGTCTACTCAACAAACTTACCTAATAGTATGGAAGGGTGCTGATTTGGACACAGCCTAGGTTTCTATATCTATGGACTGAGCCAGCGGTGCACAAACTGTGGGTCGCGCACAAACTTGGGTCGCAGGACATCTACCGAGTCTCGGAATCGTGTAGGCTATAGCCTACCAGCGCCAACAGCCGCGGAAACTTCATTCCAAGCCTCTTTTTTTAAGGTTGTCCTTGTAAAATGTGTCTTGGGGGTTGCAGATAGCCTACAGTGCCGGTGCCTTCCACCACGACAATTAGGCATAACTGTGTGCCGTCCATTTGGTCGACTTTCTCGAAGGACTCACGTGTGTTTATTAGTATTTTTTAAAGGTGTTGTGATTGGTTAATCTTTCGTCAATCCTAGATGACCTAGCCTATGTGTTTATTCCTTTAGGCTATGTGTTGAAATAGCTGTTATTTAGCTACTGAACATCTATTTTCATTTACTTTGATAATTCAGTGACACCCAATTTGCATTTGGAAAGAGATATTTCAAAAGCAGATCGAACATTCATCATCTCTGTGGTGACTAGGTGCGCATGTAGCCTATTAATTAAACATCAACAGCATCAACTATATAGTCTCAGACTTTGCTTCTGTAGTGATATGATGCAAATATAGCCATCAACATTGCATTTCCACAGTGTAATTCTGTGAAATCAGCGCGCTGAAAGGTCGTTGAAAGGAAGCGGCTACGCGCTGCGTCCGCTCCGCTTTTGGTGTAATTCACGGCCTAACATTGTTATATTTGTTCCATTGAATTCCAACACTAGAATTTGTTTATTGTATGGATCAGTAGCCTATTTGTATGCAGATAGTGGGAGTTCAAACTTATTTATTTATTCAGTTGTATGCTTTCCAGGGTGAGTCAATTTGTGTTTGTTTATTATAAGATATGGAGTTACACAACATTAATTTAATTTAATTATTGACACTGAGATGCTGAAAGGGGCTGTTGGAATTTTGTCTCATTAACGGCATCGGGATAGAGGATATATTTAGCCTATATATATTTCATTGTTTTTCTCTTTGAACTTCCAATATTATTATAGAGTCATGACTAGGCTACATAATGACTAATATCCAAGGTATTACCGCGTCTATAAATGATATGATCAGTACTATCAATTCTTTGGTGTGGGTTAGCTTATTCATAGAACGTCTTGGAGTTTTTTTAGCCACACCTCACAGCGAGTGGGCGAATAATGCATAAAACATGCCCACCCGCCGACCTGTTTGCAGGTTTAGTAAAGATGGGCAAGACAAATTTCGCAGGTAATAAATATCAACCATATCCCTGAGTAGTCAATGTATTTTTTTAAATTATTTGTATTAACTGATTTAGTAACGTTTATCGTCAACTGATGATGCTTTAAAATGTTTATTTCTTTCAAGGTTATTTATCCTTCCTTCTTTGGATACACCTGGCCAGTATGACCACGAATAAAACTCAGACAGTGAGACAGTGCCTACGGACAGTCCAAAATCATGCCCATAATGTCATAGCACCCCACGTTACTGTAAGTTTAGTAGGCTATTCACTCATTCATATTTATAATGTTTTGCCAGTAAAACGCATATATATATATATATATATATATATATATATATATATAATTATTATATTTTTGTAATTAAATATGATATTGAAGTATCATCATTGACCGCTTTGTCTTTTCCCTCCTCTCACAGCTCCTGAATCCAAAATGCGAAGACCACGACGAGGTAGGCCAACTATCACATTTTACTTAAATGTAAATCTCAATAAATAAATCAAATGCATGTGCACGATTCACGCCTTTTAATGTCCCCCCTCTTCTGTTCATGAGCAGAACATACTTGCTCGCTGCATTATTAAGTGGGCTTATTGTCCGCTTATTGGCCTTAATGACCGCCTTCGTGACGTGAAGTGCCTATTAAAAACTGCATTCTTACAGGTGAGTCTGAAGTTCTGAACACGCGCATATGCTGTGCTTTGAACGTTTTGCTTGTGATTTTTCTCACTGGTAGTGCCATATTTCTCAATGCTATTCTAATAAAAAAATGTAGCCTAATAGCCTACGATTAGCTTGGCCTGTATTATGTGCCTCTTCGAAAAAACATAATGTCAAATTAAAATAGCCCGATGCGAAACAAATTCGAAACGTAGCCTTCTGGAAAATATGAATAGGCTACTGACCTTTAAGTTTAAAAAAGTATTCTCTCATGTAGGCTATTAAATGACTCCTTTCTCTGTCCACAGAAATGTAACCTGCCAGACAGATCAAGGATCGTAGATCAACAGACTGAGGATGCCTTTTTCAAATGCTGGTGTTGGTTTATCTCTAAAAGAATTAGCAGAAAAAGGTCTACCTCACGCTGATCTGCGGACTAAGCGGTTTAAAAATTGGATGGAGGTCTTTGTATGAAGTCTTGGGTGATGGAAGTCTCTCTCTTGAAAGTTTAAAAGTAATTGTATATCGTCCTGTAGTTACGCGAATGTCGAAGAACATTTTTACATTTGACTGTATGAATGCAGAATAGGCTACATTTGTTATCCTGTACCCACATTGTCACTTGTGTATGCTAATTCAATAATTCAATGTAGGCTACGTTGTGTAAATGTATGCTACCAATTCGTGTATTTAATTTTGTATACATTCTAATTTGATATTGTTTAGCTATTTAGTCTTTACATTACATTACAATCACTTAGAAGATCCTCTGCGACTTACAAAACTGGATTAAAAGATATTTAAAAAGTGTATAGTCTCTCAAATGGACTATTGCTAAAAACAATGAAATTAAAATGTACTGAAAGTTTTGACAGTGTTTGTTATTTATATTACCATATTTCTTGTAGATTTTAGATGGTGTCTGAATATTTATTAATTACCCCCCCCCCCCAACTTAGCACTAATCAGTGTCTGTACGAATCCTAATAACTTTCCGGGGTTACCTCAAAGTGCATTGAGGTGTGGGAAATACCCCCCCCACACCCACACACACTAATTCCCATAGATATCCATTCAAATGCAGGGGGTTAGAGTATGGCTTGTAAATGTACCTGAAAATAAGATATCAAGAGTCTTTTGATGTTGTTGGGTCAGAGACATCAGAAGGTCATGGCATGCAAAACATATGCAACCAAATATTAAATATGATGACTTCAATTAAGTTTATGTTAATTTGTCCAATTACTTTTGGTCACCTAAAATGGGGGGACTATGTATAAAAAGGGCAACAATTGCTACACGGTTCACCCCATATGGATGTGCACACCCTCAAATTAAAGTCTGCACTTTAACCTCATAGGGGCCCTATCTTACACCAGGTGCAAAGCGACGCTAACCCAAACGCAAGTGTCTTTGCTAGTTTCAGACCGGCGCAGGTGTAAATGAAATTCTTTAAACAAGCATATATGTAATAGGAAATAGTTTGCTCAGGAATTACAGGGAACCCGTGCCGGTGTTAAACCTTATAGGGCCCTATCTTAAACCCAGAGCTATGCGGCGCTAACCCAAACGCAAATGTCTTTGCTATCTTACACCCGCTGGGGTCATTATAGCACCCAGAGCTCACGTCGTTTAAATACCAAGTGATCTTGCGCTCATAGCAAGTTAACTGGGAGGGCTGGTCTTAAGATGAGGTGTGGCCAGGATAATTTTCAAGTATCTTAGTATCTGCAGGCCGGAGAAGGGAGCGTGTCAAAAGAAAGGAGGGTGTTGAAAGCAAAGGGGGCGTGTCGAAAAGCATGTTTCTATTGGTCGATTATTCCGTAAATTGCACACATGCGCATTCTCCACATTTCCATCGCACATGTTAAGCACGCTTCACCCGTGTTTATGTCTTACTTTATTTTCCACGGCAAATGTCTCAGAACAGCAGCAATCGCAGAGAACCACTTAATTTATACCAAACTAATGATACCTTCAGTTACCAATAGCTTTTGTTCATTGTTAGATCAACATTTTGTGATGTGAGTGACAATGTTCGATAATAACATGTTTTATTGTTGTTTCATAACTGAATCCACCTGTACTCGTTTTAACGGAAAAAAACATTAATAAGGATTGACTGAACTTTTCATCTCAATTTGTAATGTTTTACAATATTTAGGCTAAATGATTATCGTTACAGTTGCCGTAAAGCCTAGACATGGCGTCAAATGATGATTGCATACCAATCACATCAATGCATAATGTTGAGTTCCTTTCAAGTCCTCAGAACATTCCTAAAGCATGATTGTCGAATTTCCCCTTCACATTCCACAAACATGACAGGAACAACTTGATTGTGGAACTATTATTAGATCTTAGGCCTGTCCTTCAGCTGTCGAGTAAATGGTGATATGTAGTCCCATTTATATTTTTGTGGAATTTTTGCTTTATTGGACAGTAATCAATGAGAGACTAGAAAATCAGAGGGAAAGAGAGAATGGCCTTTGAGGTTTATTTGAGCGGGATTTTAACCCATGTCGTGGAAAACAGGAATCGCTGATGACATGCGATTTACCTGGTTGAGCTAGAGCACCTTGTCCCTCCCAGCGAGCAATTTTCAGGCTAAAAGCCGTAAAATAAACGCGTATGGCAGTCAGTGAAAAGACCTCTTTAAATGGTTCCAAAGTGAATTTTTTTCTACATCTATTTGTAGACCTCTTTCAAGAGTTCTTGTTTAGACCACGTTTCAACCAAATCTTTTCATGTAAAAAAACACCACAGCAAGCGAACTCACAATCCTCAAATCTGAAGACTAGTGCTTTTCCACTGAGCCAACGAGGCCACATGTTTACCTGTGTGTTGTAGTGTTTAATGAATGATATCACAAACGAGTATGGCAAGTTGTTGACTTTCATGTACAAGTCCACACACATGCGCATAGCAGAAATTCGTGCAACATTATAAAAACTCTGTCTGCCTAGGATAGAAACTTGTGCCATGTTGTTTACCCAAGCTTCTTGTGGCAACAAATTGGTTAAATGTTTTGCCATTTTAAGTGATACACTTCATGCTGTGAAATTGCATCTACATGTAGGCTGGATTTCGCTTGCCAAAGCAATGACATTTTGAGAAATGCATCCACATTAATCCATATAGTTTGTCTTTGAATTTACAACTGAATCACATATGAAAATTATAACATAAAATGTGCACATTTATATTGTAGATTTTAGCCAGTCTAAAAAGGGCCAAATGAGAGCTTGGATGGTATTCCATATTTCACCAACATTTTAATGTTTATATCTGGGTTTGTGCTCAGTGGGTATATGCAGATGACACCACCATTGTAGAACTGATATCAAGGGACAACGAGGCAGCCTACCGGCAAGAGGTGGAGAGGACAGTCGCATGGCGCAAGGAAAATGACCTACTCTTGAATGCAAAAAAGACAAACAAGATCATCATCAATTTCAGAACAAAAAAGTCAACAAATACACCTATTCTCATCGACAATGAACCAATCCCCATAACCGACTCCAGGTTCTTTGGAACATCAGTAGCAACCTAAACTCCAACCACCTAATAAAGAAGGACCAAGAAAGACCTACTTCCTCCGCCAACTGAAAAAACGTAGTTAAGAATGGTTAAGAAAGTCAAGAAAGGTCTTCTCATTCATCTCTTTTATGTTGAATGCGGTGTAGTGATAGCAGCTCCTTTGCCCTGTACTGGAATTAATCCCACCAGCCTCGCTGTGTGGCAATAAAGCACAGAAATCCCATCATAAATATCACTTAGAAATGGTTTGGTATTTAATTTTGTGTAACTGGCACTCTAAGAGGATGAGTGGACCTAAATCATGCCAAGAAATGCACCCCAGACCATAACAGAGCTGCCAGAACCCTATGTATAACATACTATGCATTCCTCATTTACCTCGTTTACTTTAATTTGTCACCCGTCTGTATGTGAGTGTAATGTTGCTTTAACAAATTTAAAAAATGTTGCATTGAATGCAACTCTTTCAATAGGGTCACTGGAGTTACTTAATTTGGTCACTGGTGTTGAAATGTGTTTCCACTGAATATTAAAATATTTTAATATGATTGAAGACATGTGGTTTTAGTTAAGGGCCAGAAATATAGTTTTAGCTAATTGAACACAATTAAACCCAATTCAAGTGAAAGCAAAAAATTCTCAAGATAAAAGAAACCTAATTTTGAAATTTCCTCTAAAAGGGACAGCTACAACATCCTTTAAAAAGTCACTTATAAGATGCTTGCAATATTTCTTTTGCACAGATAGATGTCATTATGATTTGAACATTTTATATCCTATAAAATGTGTTAAGGTAACCCACTAGCTACAGAAAATGACATAGTCACAAACGTTTGAGATTTAATTCCTCATTAGTTCTCCTATTTGGTAATGTAATATTTATTAATACAATTGAAAACACAAGTATTCATTGGCACAGGTCTGGTACAGAGTTGAGCTCTATCATCAGAAGACCGTGGTGTAGTGGGCAGAGGCGCAAACTCTTGACGAAAGGATCACATGTTCGAGTTCCGGCATCGGCAGGATCTAAATCAAGTAAGTGTAAATGTTGTATGGAAATTGTTGTAGAACTCCCCCTGGAGTGTCTTTAAATCCTCATTGCATTGCACTGTGTGTCTAATTAGTATTGTCTAATTAGTACGGAAGTACGGCGGCGGAGCAATACTTTACATTACCTGTAAATGTAGTGCCGGCACTGGTGGACTAGAGCAACAAGTTGCAATGGCCACGTTCACTCCGCCGCCATACTTCCACAGAGAATATAGGTCAGCACAAAGTAAAGGATTCAACGATAGTTTGACTTAAAAAATGATGGTATAAACACTCAAAATAACCCCGATAGATTGTTTATTTGCTTTGGGTGCACTGTGGAGTGTTTAAGTGCGTTTGGTAGTGGATGCTACTGGTTACCATAGAATTGTGCTAGCATTAGCAATGTGTGTATGTCCAAAAGAACGGACAGCATGGAATTATCTGAAAATGGTTTCCATCAATCAACTACATCATGGGTAAGTTGTAATTGAGACATTATGTCCAAAATTCCGAACTATCCCTATAACTATAATGTTTTTTAGATAATTTTTTCATGAATAAAAGTAGCTTTAAGAATGGGTGTCATTATGGATTAGCGATTTTTAATAAATGGAAAGGAACGGTAAAATTGCATGTGTGTAGGGGTGTGCCTGCAACGTGGCAGATGTGGAGAGTGGTGGATAATTTATACACGTCACACGTTCTGAGAAAGGCTACCGCAAAGGCTGCACTTGCGTTTCCTCACTGAAGCATCCTCTGGGAGCGTTCTCGTTCCCCACTCCTCGCTCCTCCGAGAAACATTTAGTGGTTTGGAATGCCCTTAAAGATGGCAAACCTAGATCTATTTCCGGGTCAGGCGAGGACCGAGGAGAAGAGGACGGATATAATAAGCAATTGGAATCCACCCCAGTACTTGTTAACTAGCTCATAGGCTATTAATCAACTAACGTTAACGTTAAGTTCTTAGCCTCACTTTTAATACAGTTTTGACTTTGCTACAGTGGGCGATAAAACACATGTTGTACCATTTCCTGACAATAATTTCAAAACGCCATTTTCAAATTATATATGCAACACTTCACGTAGGCTAAATGAGTGGGTCGGTTCAATTTAGTGAACCGGTGCGCCGCTATGCCCACATTGGCGAAGACGGGCGAAGCAGGGGCTGCGTTCTAATACTCGAAAGATGCACCCTCCCTTCCTCCACTACCACCTCCTCTACTCCGTGTCCCGGAAACAGATCTTTGTGTTTTAATCTAATGTCGCTGATTACATCTTAATTACGTATTAATGGTTACATATTAATTAATGTCTCGACGGAAACCGCAATGTCAGGTACATTGTATACTGTACATGCAAATAGGCTAATTGTTCGGGAAACGTTCAGTCAGTTTTGCATACTTCCGGGTAGGAGAGGAGTGGTAGTGGGGGAGTGGAGGAAGGGAGGTGAGGAGTGAAGAATATTGGGACGCAGCCAGGGGCTTTCTTGTTTATTTAATTTGAACAGGAACTGGTGCAAACATGGCTCAAAAAGCCAACCCAGCCGTAATTGCAGCGAGGTCGTCGTCTTCATAATATTACGCCGCCCGGCAAATCAAGTGCCGGTTCTTTTAAATTGCAGGCAATCAGTAGCCTACTAATCCGGTTAACCTGGTCCATGCCCGGGTGCTTAATCGAACCCACTCAATATCACAACTTTTGTTTTCAGGCATTATATACTCACCGACATGCTTGCTTACCTACTGATAGAGCCGCACTTTGGATACAC
Organism: Synaphobranchus kaupii; assembly: GCA_029718625.1. Taxonomy (NCBI): domain Eukaryota; kingdom Metazoa; phylum Chordata; class Actinopteri; order Anguilliformes; family Synaphobranchidae; genus Synaphobranchus; species Synaphobranchus kaupii. The sequence goes on along the minus strand of CM056392.1, from coordinate 25,914,275 downwards.
CTACTTCTTTGGAGGATGCTTTTGATTGGATAATGTGTTTGACTAACAGGATTATCGACCAATAGAAACATGCTTTTGACACGCCCCCATTGCTTTCAACACCCCCTTTCTTTCGCCATGCCCCGTACGCCGGCCTGCAGATACTACCGACTCATAATTTTTGGCGTATTGCTATCTTGAGCCAGCAGAAAGTTATTGCGCTAAAACCACCACAAACCTGGGGCCTCATATATAAAAAGTATTTTAGATTAAATTTGATCTTGCGTATGGCGTACGTAGAAGATCATGACAAAGCAGCGATTTATAAAATTTCAATTTGACTCCATTTGAGGCCTAGGCACATTACCTCCCGGTAATGCTGAAGTATTGCAGGCTTGAGAGCCGCACGTGAACGCTTATTGGTGTTCTTTCTATTAAGTGTCTATTAAATGTATGTGAGCAGTTACCCTGAAGCCCCACAGAAGAAATGTCCTGGCATCGCCCTCGCCTCTCACAATTGGTCTTTTGTGGGCACAAGCTCTCTCTTGACGATCTTAGCGCTTCGTCTAAACGCAAGGCGCAAGTGTATTTAGGGCGTGTCCGAGTCCACTTTTGCTAGTTAGATGGCGTGTTATTTGAGTGCTAAGTAAGGCGCAAAGTGCAAGTGGGCTGAACGTAGTCTCTTTCATTAATTATAGGTGTGTCTTGGGCGTAACATGGAATAAACCAATCAAAATGTCATATCCCATTCCCTTTAAAAGCTTGCTTTTCCACCTTGGCAGATTGCTTATGGTGAAACAGACATGCTCGTGTGTGTGTAGTGCGAGCTAGGAATAGGTTATATGGATTAATAGTATGATCAATATTATTCGGACTAACCATTATGACGCGTGTTGATACACAATAATAATGTTTAACATTAGGGTTTAACACTGGCACGGGTTCCTGGTAATTCCCGACAGTGCTGTTATTTTAGAAAATATATGCGGTTACATTTCATTAAAAGCACCTGCAACAGCTGAGAATAAGCTAGCCTACCAGAGTAGGCTATGGCTTCCGTCTCACCTTAGAAAACGCCAAATTAGCCTGCTTGTTTAACGAATTTCGTTTGATTATACAATGAAGCATTGTCAAACATCAATTCCATGAGGCTGTTCATCCGAAGTTCATTATGTGCATTCTAATATTGATTGATAACATAAATGCCATTATTTTGCCTTAATGATGACACTAAATATGCTAAAGCTGTCAGGTTGGGAACCCATAGGTTCACGTTTTATAATGTCCTGCTTATAGAAATGTGGCCAACCTGTTTTACTGGTAGCTTAATGCTTAAGTCAATTTTCCCGGGAAAACAGTGGAAAGTGTGATTTACAGCAGGGGAAACAGACCTGCAACTGCATGAAGTTAAAGCGCACATGCAGAGAATGGCATTAAAATGAATTGTGAAATGTGCTTCAAATTTGTTTTTGTTTCTAATTAGAACAATTCTCTTTAAAATAGTTTTGTTCAGTTATGGAATAGCAGGTGAAATTATTGGGGTTTTAATAAGCTGATAGTATGGAAACCTGGTCACTGTAATTAAAAAATATGAATAAGATTAAAATTCAGTTAAAAATTTAAATTAAAATTAATCTGCGTTTTTTAACCGTAGGTTATTGAAAAAACCTTATGCACAGTGAATCCTGGGTACTGTAGCCTAGGCTATTTGAAAAACAATGAATGCAATATTCACTGGATAATGTTTTGAACTTTTGTCAGTCAAAACCATTCTATTTACTTGCAGGCTGTAGGCCTAGATGAAGAGAACTATATTGTAATGACATCTGAAGTGGATTTTCAGGACTCAAATGTCCGTCTATTGCAGTGCGCAATAGAAACATTTTTTTTTCCATTGAATGACAATTCACGCATTAGGTGTAAATGACAATGCGCTCATTAGGCTTGATATAGGTGTTATCAGCAAAGTTTTTAATGGGTAGCCCTTGTCCCGTAACAGAAGTTGTCCTCCTGGAAGGTTACAGGAACTATTGGCAAATATAGGCTAAGTCATAGGTTGATCCAGGATAATTGCGAATAGTCTAAATGTGTAACCTTATGCGTACCATCTCCTGGGTGTTGATGGAGTGGGCTGAAGGCAATTTAATGCGCATTCCCCTTCGCTAAGGGACAGGTATGTGGCCTTTGACCTATGGACCCTTTTATTATTATGCATTTTTTGATATAGCCTACACAATAATAATATGTCACATTTTAATCTTGATATTTTTATTCACGCTTGTGCGCACCCCTGTGTGTAACAGACAGGAGGGTGTACGCGCAGTGTGCACGTGCCTGTGTAGACACACTTACTTAACATGTAGAACTGCGACAACTGCGATATTTTCAGTTTGAAAATATAGTTTCTCTTAGCCAAGGGTGTAGGTTTGGTTAGGAAAAATATTTTGTGAAATTGAGCAGTTAAACACACCATTTCCAAAACAATTTAAGACACAGTAAAATGCATTGGTCACATTTCCATAAGCAGGATGTTATAAAACGAGGGAAAATATGTGTGAACCTATGAGTTCCCAACCTGACAGCTTTAGTGTAATCATTAAGGCAAAATAACACTATTTATGTTATTAATCAATATGAACTTCGGATGAAGCTTGAACATCGCTAGTTCAAATGCATTGCCTGTGATCTGACTGCTGTGAGAACATGGAATTGATGTTTGACAATGCTTCATTGTATAATCAAATGAAATTCATTAAACAAGCAGGCTAATTTGACATTTTCTATGGCGAGATGGAAGCCATATTTTGGTAGCTTATTCTCAGCGGTTGCAGGTGCTTTTTAACTAAATTGAAGCGCATATATTTTCTAAAATGTGATGCGGTATGTCAAAACCAGGCGGAATTGGGCAAGAGGTCAATTTTGAGTTATTGGTATATTAGTAAAACATAGACCTTGCACTTTACAACTCCGCTTTCTTTTTTCAAATCGGATATTCCAAAGCGAAGTTATTAAGATTTTAAATTGGACCGTCTGAAACATCGAAACGGAGAAATAGCCCTTTAAAGTTTGAGTTTAAACAAAACAAGTTGGTTAACAATGTTAGCGTACCGAACCCTGTTATCCGGCGGAAACCAGACATTTTTGTGATCAACATACGATACTGATATTATTCTGGCACATACCATTGAACATATTATATTTATTAGGTTCACAAAACGATAAGCTAACTTTTAAGCCAATAACCATGTAGATGTGACCGGTAGTTTTTTTGTTTTAACGTCTTTTAGATTAGAAAGTACTGTCAAAAAAGGGGCGCCCTTTATCGGGCGGCTCTTGTAGTGCATAAACAAGCTCACGATTATTGTTGTTTTAATAATCAATTAATAGTTTATTTCATCAAGAAAGATACCGTTTGAATAACCAATATGTTGGCAAAATAGCTGGCTAACTGGATAGTTTACCTGACAGTCCGAAAGATGTCGATATTGGGTTTATTTCTTCACAAAACGATAAACTAAGTTTTAAGCCAATATTAAACATGTAGACGTGACCGGTAGTTTTTTGTTTTAACGTCTTTTAGATGAGACAGTAATGTCAAAAAAGGGGAGACAACTATCGTTTATTGGCTTAAAAGAGATAGGCTCAATCGCATTGGATTTATTTCTTTACAAAAACGATGTTAACTTTTAAGCCAATAACGTGTTTTTTTTTTCGTTTTAACGTCTTTAAGATGAGACGAGACTGCCAAAGAAAGGGCGCCCATTATCGGGCGGCTGTTGTAATCCATAAACAAGCTCACGATTATTGTTGTTTTAATAATCAATTAATAGTTTATTTCATCAAGAAAGATACCGTTTGAATAACCAATATGTTGGCAAAATATCATCATGCGATTTTACGTTAGCAAGTGAGCTAGAAGTTACGCTAAATTTGGCGTCATTTCCAAGCAAAATCTCGAACAAGGCATCATTTTGTGAAATGACATGCCTCTCTAAAAGTGCTTTAAAAAATACTTTGTCGATGAAATTTCAGTTTGAAACTTTTACAGAACATTTTTAACATTTGTAGCATCATAAATGTTCAAAAATCTCAAAAACGCTAAAATTCACCCCCAAGGCATTTTGCAGCTTTTCCTCTATTCGTAGCTCTGCCCAATTCCGCCTGCTTTTGACATACCGCGTCACAAATAACAGCAGTGATGTAAACCATTATTATATTTTTGGGAAACGGGAAATAGTTTGGTCGGTAAATTACCGGGAAGATTATTATTTTGTTTATGAAAACAAGTCATAATGGTTAGTCTGAATAATATTCATCCTAATATTGATCCATGTATTCCTAGCGGACAAGTAGGTCTGTTTCCCCAGCTGTAAATCGCTCTTTTTACAGTGTAAAATCCACCATTATATTAACAATCCACCAAGGTGCAAATGCTGGTAGCTTTTACAGGGAATGGGAGATAACACTCTGATAACACTTTGGTTTATTGCATGTTATGCCCAACACACCTATAATTAATGAAGAGGCTAAGTTCAGCCCTTTTGAACCTTGTGCTTTACTTTACGCTCAAAATATGCACCTTCTAACTAACTGGAGTTGGACATGCCCTAAATGCACTTGTGCCTTGCGTTTTAGACCATGCGCGAAGATCGTCAAAATAGAGTCCATAGTCACTGTCACAAATCCAATGTGCTGAAGTACAGAGCCAAGACAACATAAAATGTGTCACTCTCCTAATACTTATGGACTGCGCTGTATGTTTGTGTTTCTATTAGCAGTAACATAACACATGGATTGGTTAGAGCATGAGACCAGAGAGAGGCGTTCAAATCTCATGTGGGACAAACATATTGTACCCTAAATAAAGGTACTCTACCTCAATTGCTCAAGTAAAGCTCTGGTTATATAGGCACACATTAAAGTTTTTGTAAAATTGTATGTATTCATAATTGTGTCTGAAAATTATATGAATAAACAATAATTGGTTTATTCAATTTTGTGTAGTTTCTGTATTTTTGTTCACCTTTGAAAGACAAATTTATCCATACCATGTTGGCTCCAATTACACACTGCCCATGTCATAGGAGGATTCCAAGGTCAGGATCCTCTCAGTTTGTGCATCAGCTAATTCTGGGACATGATTGGACTGGGTTTCAGGAGATGGCTAGAGCTAGACTGGCAGAAGAGGCCTGGCAACAACTAGGAGTGATATATTCATCAATGATGGGGATCTGGGCAGGTAATTCCCTTGGTCATTATCTCAAAACTTAACTGATGTTTGTTTTTTATTTTCAGTCTATTCTTGTTGTTTGCTTGATTTACTGTTAAACTTGCAGTGTAAGTCATATCAGATCAAAAACGTCTATGATGTAAAAAAAGCCAAGTTACTCACGCATAGCCTACATAGCGCTGTCTATAAGTTCTTAATTCCAACTTGCAAAAACTAGGCCTGCCTTTAAAAGTCTTGATATCAAAATGTGGCCAAGTTACAACTAACAATATTGCCTATCGTAGCTCACACTAAATAAACTAGCTCTATTCAAAAGCAATGCTAACCAAACTTTCCTAAATTATTTAATGCAACTTGGCCCTGTGTTTCTTCATCTTTGCATGTGAAGAGATTGTGCCTCATGGAACAACATATGATTTCAATGAATGTTTTTAACAGTTGATGAATAATTACACTCCAGAAAGGATATGGTTGTACTTTGTTGGCAAGTTCACTTTAGAAAATGTACAGGTTTTAAAATGTTAATTGCTGCTACAGCATTCTTTACAATTCACAAACAGACATTTATATGAAGAAACATCATGTACAATAGAGAAAGGGGTGATGAATAAATAAATGCAGACAAAAATGAGTAATATTTTTACCTAGAAAATAGCGTACATAAAGCATTTTTACAAACGTATCCAGACATGTTTGTGGGTCAGATGGTGGCAAATAAGTAATAGTACCAATTTTCATAATAACATAATAGTATTTATGATATTTGCAAACAAAATTTTGTGAACACAAGGATATCTATGCTCTGTAGGACCACACAGGTTTTGAGATAAATCCAAATAAATAAATAAATAAATGCATAATAATAATACATTTTATTCATTCTGTGCTTTTCATAGACCCAAAGCAGTGGATGCAGACAATTGTTCAAACATGCCCTAGAGTGTAGTAATTTTTCTGTTTAATTTTTTCTGTTTAACATCTGAATCAGAGTATTTCCACTATAAATTATTTTCATTGTGCAGTTTGATGTGGCACATACAGTTTCATTGACCACATTCCCTTGAGATGGTAAGATGAAGAAACACATATGGCCAAGTTGCATTAAATAATTTAGGAAAGTTTGGATAGCATTGCTTTGGAATAGAGCTAATTTATTTAGTGTGAGCTACGATAGGCAATATTGTTAGTTGTAACTTGGCCACATTTTGATATCAAGACTTTTAAAGGCAGGCCTAGTTTTTGCAAGTTGGAATTAAGAACTTATAGACAGCGCTATGTATGCTATGCGTGAGTAACTTGGCTTTTTTTACGTCATAGACGTTTTTGATCTGATATCACTTATTTTTTATAGCTAACTAATGATGAATAATGCATGAAGATAAACACGGAGAGAGACATGCATTCCAAAGAAATGTATGCAGACATTCGCTTAACCATAACGCCCTCTATTGACAAGAATGAGAACAGTTATCCTATTAGAGACAGCACACAATTACATTAAAAGAGTTTGTAGATGAGCAGTATTTAATGTGTAATGGAATACAATGAACAGCACCACCTGAGCTATGGATCATGAAGAAGCATGTAAATTAATGAACCAAGTGTATATGGAGACATGCATGCACAATGGGCTAGACGCAAACACATTCTAGCTGAAAGACATACAGCCTAAATAGCTAGTACAGCCTAAATAGTTTGCATCAGTAAAATATGGAAATACAGTTTTAAAATAGGGCTATTAGTATTCTATGAAATACATTTAACGTTAGGCTATTCAACACTGGATTGCCGAATGCGTAACTCCAACCTTCCATGTGTGGGCTACGAGCTAGCGAGCGAGCTAGTGAGTTTCTGCACAGCAGAGTTTTTTTTCCGGTAGTGTAGAACGTTACCTGCGGGAAATGTTTTGGCACCGGACAGCTAGGTTTAGTTTAGTTTTCTGTAGTGCAATGAATGTAGGCTATAATGCATGTTGATTCGCTTCGTAGTAGCCTAGCTTGTATCTGCTTCCTGACGAGAAGCAGGAAGTAACGTTGGCGAACAACCTTAATTGGAGAATGCATATTTCCCAGGAATCTTAGCCAGAAAGAAAACAATAGATACTACTAAGAAAGTACATACCAGAGATTCTTCTTCTTCTTCTTATTATTATTAAAAGTGTTTGCAGTAAGCTACATTATCAGCAGAGTAGCGTAGACCAGAGCCACATTCAGAGGCTATCTATTTATTTACAGGTGACTAACCATGAATCAGATATCTTTGGGGAATTGGCGGTTTATAAATCCGATCGCTTAAAAGCTTGCAGCTTAAAAGAGGCTATCCTCAATTCTTAATGTGGGCTATTATTGTAAATTCTTAATTTTCCTAGTAGTTCATTTTATGGTGACCTTGTGTTATGTGTGAAAAGGATAAAGTGAACAGAGCTGAAGTGAAGAAATTAATGAATAAAGAAATGTTGGCCGAGGCAAAGGGTTTCCACAGTCAGTCAGTCATGACCGCAAGAGCAGAACGTAACACCCTTCCCAAACCAGACTAAAGCGAGCATCCAGTTTGGGGAGGGTGTGATATAGTACAAGTGAAATACAAGTGAAACATTGAACAGTTAATATTGGAAACCTCTTTTGCCTTTGCAATAAAAATACGTTAATGTGTCAATGTGAAAATAATAACAGTCTAAGAAATGAAAAATACTTAAGTTACACATTGTTTTTGTGGAAAATACACGTGCCCTGCTGGGCTCGAACCCACAATCCACTGTGTGAGAGACTGCAGTTCTAACCACAAGGCCACAGTAGCTTCTTGGAAAGCATGAAGCCATTAGCTACATTAACATTAAAAAACATTAGTATGAAGCGTTTTTATTGGACGACAAGCTTGATGAGCGGGTATATGGACCATACCCTCAAATAATAATTCGCCCCATTGGATAACATCGCGACATTTTGGACATTTTTGCCCATTCCTCTTGGCATATCCTTGCAAGCTCTGTCAGGTTGGATGGGGAGCGTCGGTACACAGCCATTTTCAGCTCTTTTCACAGATGTTCAATTGGATTCAGGTCTGGGCTCTGGCTGGGCCACTCAAGGACATGCACAGACTTTCTCCGAAGCCACTCCTTTGTTCTCTTGGCTGTGTGCTTCGGGTCGTTGTCATGTTGGAAGGTAAACCTTCACCCCAGTCTGAGGTCCAGAGCACTCTGGAGCAGGTTTTCTTCAAGGATCTCGGTCTACTTAGCTGCATTCATCTTTCCCTCTATCAGGACTAGTCGCCCCGTTCCCGCTGCTGAAAAATATCCCCACATCATGATGCTGCCACCGCCATGCTTCACTGTAGGGATGGTATTAGCCAGGGGATGAGCGGTGCCTGGTTTCCTCCAGATGTGACACTTGGTATTCAGGCCAAAAAGTTCAATTTTGGTTTCATCAGACCAGAGAATCTTGATTCTCATGGTTTGAGAGTCTTCTAAGTGCCTTTTGGCAAACTCCAAGCGGGCTGTGATGTGCCTTTTACTAAGGAGGGGCTTCCGTCTGGTCACTCTACCATAAAGGCCTGATTGGTGGAGTGCTGCCTGGATGGTTGATCTTCTGAAAGGTTCTCCCATCTCCACAAGGATACGCTGGAGCTCTGTCAGAGTGACCCTCGGGTTCCTGCTCACCTCCCTGGCCAAGGCCCGTCTTCCCCGATTGCTCAGTTTGGCCGGGCAGCCAGGTTTAGGAAGATTCTTGGTGGTTCCAAACTTCTTCCATTTACGAATGATGGTGGCCACTGTGCTCTTTGGGACCTCTAAAGCTGCAGAGATTTTTCCGTACCCTTCTCCAGATCTATGCCTTGACACAATCCTGTTTCTGAGGTCTGCAGATAATTCCTTGGACCCCATGGCTTGGAGTTTGCTCTGACATGCACTGTCAACTGTGGGACCTTATATAGGCAGGTGTTGGCAATCCCCAATCATGTCCAATCAATTGAATTTATCACAGGTGGACTCCAATTAAGTTGTAGAAACATCTCAAGCAGTATCAGTGGAAACAAAATGCACCTCAGCTCACTTTTGGGTGTCATATCAAAGGGTGTGCACACTTGTGTACATATATTTTACATTTTGATTTTTAATAAATTAGCACAAATGTCTAAAAACCTGTTTTTACTCTGTCATTATGGGCCATTTTGTGTAGAATTTTGAGACAAAAAATGTACTGTAACGTAATAAAATGTGGAGAAGGTGAAAGGGGTGTGCAGACTTTCCGGCTTGACTGTATGTATTAGCCTACTGTTTTATTGTAAATGTGGTGGAAGTTAGGCAACTGGGCTCGTCACTGAAAGGCTGCAGGTTTGATTACCAGGTAGGACACTGCTGTTGTACCCTTGACCAAGGTACTTAACCTGCATTGCGTCAGTATCTATCCAGCTGTATACATGGATACTAGGTAAAACAAAAAAAAGATGTATAAGATCGGCTAATGCCCGTTATGTAATGTAATATAAAGAAGAAGAAAAAGTATATTCATCATTATCATCGTATTGACAATATTATGATATTAATATTTTCTAAATATAAATTATTATTTTAAAAATCAGTAATAATGTTATCCAAATACAGACCGACACATAAATAATAATAGAAAATGTCAAACGTAAATAGGAACTCATACGAAAACCGAGTTTCCACGGGAAGTATTACTGAGTAACACGTGCTTATAGCGAATGTTCAGGGTACTATCAGCCCTCGGTTGTAGATCTAAGATCAGTTTTGCATCTACAATCCCCACCTTGACCATTTACTGTACAATTGTAATACTGATCCAGGATCAGCTATTAAGGGGGGGACCCTCCGCCAACACCAACCGACAGGAAGCAAGACGACACGCAGTTATCTAGTTAGTTAGCCAGCCAGCCTGCTAAGAACTAATATCATTATAAATCGTAACGATTAAATATATTATTATATTCTTAAAACTGTTCTAGACAGTAGTTAGCTAACATTACGTATCTGACTTGCACAGGAAAACTACACGGACATAACTACAATGTCTGTTGGTAGTAAGAAAGGTAGTGTTATATTTTCTGGCTTCAGGGCTCTAGGACTTTATTCTAACCATCTTTCACACGTGGTACGATACCATAAGAAACATCAAGAATTCTACGTTGTAACGTCAGTGGGAAAATGCTTCCATACGTATAATGTAAGTGCGTCATCTTAAATAACATAACGTAGAGAAATATATGCTAAAATAGATTTACAAATAAATATATATATAAATAATAAATCTGAGCGTTACCTAATTTATGTCGGTAGCTAAGTTATTGCTGGCGTGAGCGGCTAGCTCTAACATGCGAATTGATTCCAGTTTGGCAAGCTAGTTGGGTCAGTTTAAGAGTTATACTAGTCATTTGAGAATGGTCAGTTAGCTAGCTAACTCGTCTCTAGCAAAGCAGCGATGAATGATAACCGCAAGCTAGAAACCAGTCCAGTCGTGTTTTTCTCAGGTAATCTAACGTTAGCGAACTAGGCTGATCTAAATTAACGATACTAACAGTCTGCTCCGTAAATTAGGGAACGTTATGTTTATTATACCAATTTAAATTAACTTTATGATTGGCTATAGTCTCATTTACTCCGATTTCATGGTAATCACTAAATCAATCTAACTTTATTGGTTAGCCAGGTGCTTTCTGTAGTTATCACGCTTGCACGTCATATGATGTTGCCCATGCAGTTGTATTGTGTCTCTTCGTGGACGGATGGACGGGTTGTTTCCTACGGTTATCCAGTTTCCAACAACACCATAACATAACACCAACAATATTAGCACGACACATAGTTACACTATCCCTTGTCTCTGATTAAAGGTACATTACCTGGGTACCTTGTGAGTTTCATGATAACATAGCACAGTCATTTTGTGGGTATGTTTCTGCCCTGAGTGGATGCCTCGTTCAAATTGTATTGGGTTCTGCTCATTCTTATCATTTAGCATAACTTTCAATCAAGATATATGCTGGACTGATTGAAATAATGAAATACTCTGTATTGTAGACATTGTGGCATGCAGTGGTCATATTTGGGTCATTCCGTGTCACTTCAACGCGATTTTTCACCCGACCCTCACAGATTGAAACGATATTTAGTGTGATTATTTGCCTATATGAGAAACCGCCAGAACTGAACGTTTCTGTAATTTGGCTCGTTAGCTTTTGCGGTACGGGTCAACGAACTTTTGACTAATTGGCATGACCTCCAAACTTTAAATACTTGTATCTCCAAAAGTACAACAAAGCCAAGTTTGACATCATTTTAAAGCTCTTTGAATAGCCTCCATTTCATAAAATAAAACCAAAATCGTAGCATGAAGTGCAGCGAAAATGCGTAATGAAATGACCTTTGACCTTGCATTACGAGTACGCTTCAAATTTCAGAATTTTTTTCAAATGTTAGTTTATGATATAAGCAACAATCTTGGAAAATTTTGTTATGGGCGCCCTTAAAGTTTTTCAGTTATGATTTTTTGAAGATAGCCTGTCCAGGTTAAAAAAAACGTATTTATATACAATATATACAGTGCCCTCCACTATTATTGGTACCCCTGGTAAAGATGAGTAAAAAGGGTTATAAAAAATTAACTGTTTTGTGAATTAGCTTAATCTCACAGTGAAAAAATTAGAAAAATCCAACCTTTAATTGAAGTAAATTTATAATGAGAAAAGAAATTATTTTTTTAACAAAACCATGTGTTGGTCACATATCCTTTGCATGCCATGACTTCCTGATGTCTGTGACCCAACAACATCAAAAGACTCTTGATATCTTATTTTCTGGTACTCTTACAAGCAATACTATCTCTCTGCATTTGAATGGATCTCTATGGGAATTGGGGGGTGGGACTCGATTTAGCTGTAAATTATGCTGGAACAGTATGGAACACATGGTTGGTAAAATGGCTGGAAGTGATCAAGGGTCTGAGGTATCAAACGAGCCTCAAACCATCACTCTGCTGCCAGATATGCAGTAGATATGGATGGATCACTTTAAGGGTTGTTTCTCCTGACAAACTATGGGAAAAATAAGAGAAGAAATAAAAATGGGAGAAGAAACCCTTCAAGTTATCCATCCATATCTACTGTATTTCTGGCAGCAGAGTGATGGTTTAAGGCTTGTTTGATACGTCAGACCCATGTTTTATCTAAAAACGTTGAATAACCTACTTTTTCTTTTCAGGTCAAGAAACTTGGTATTGTGGCTGTCAGTAAGTGAAGATCAATGTCCACTCAACTGTTACACGACATTGCATTCATTAAACAGATGCTCTTATCCAGAGAAACCTTCAATTAAGAGAATATAGCATCTTCTGAATTATGTGAGCAACAGTACCAGCTGTGGCCAGTTCCAGATGACCGAGTAGGCTACATTGTGCAACATACTGAGTACTGAATGGAAGTTAACTTATGCCAGCCAAGAACTATAACAGAAAACATTGATTCATATAGCTACTTAAAAGAAATTGTTATCTGTTGAAGGATTTTCAGTGTTCTGCAGTATCTCAATAAATAGAACAAAATGCATCCTTTCTAATTGAACTGAGGGGCCTATGTGAGAAATGGGTGAAAACAGTCACATGTTAAAGTTAATTTTGCCTTTTACTTGCTCTGTCAATCCTTGTAGTTTGTTGTGATTTTAGCTTGATCTACATTCAGTGTATCCATTTGTCTAATCTAAGGCCAGCAGTCCTATTGCCAACGTTGCATAATTTAATATTTATAGGACCCTACGATATAAAAATTGTAATTTCATTATTCATTATATTTACTGCATATTTATTTGATATTCATAGATCAAAAATGTATTTGATATTCATAGATATACATATATATACAGTGCCCTCCACTATTATTGGCACCCCTGGTAAAGATGAGTAAAAAAGGGTTATAAAAAAAATCGTTTGGTGAATTATCTTAATCTAACGCTGAAAAAATGTGAAAAATACAACCTTTAATTGAAGTAAATTTATACTGAGAAAAAAAAATCCTTCATCAAGAAATAATAATTTTTAACAAAACCATGTGTGCCACAATTACTGGCACCCCTGCAATTATATAAAGAATAAAGTAATCATTTTTAATATTTGGTCGCATATGCATGCCTGCATGCAATGACTTCCTGATGTCTGTGGCCCAACAACATCAAAAGACTCTTGATATCTTATTTTCTGGTACTCTTACAAGCGATACTATAACGTCTCTGCATTTGAATGGATCTCTATGGGAATTGGGGGGTAGGACTAGATTTAGCTGTAAATTACACTGGAACAGTATGGAACACATGGTTGGCTAAATGGCTCTCAGTCACGAAGGGTTTGATGTATCAAACAAGCCTTAAACCATCAATCTGCTGCCAGAAATACTGTAGATATGGATGGATAACTTGAACGGTTTCTTCTACTGACTTATTTTTCCATAGAGTTCAATAGGAAAATTTGTCAGGAGAAACAACCCTTAAAGTGATCCATCCATATCTACTGCATATCTGGCAGCAGAGTGATGGTTTGAGGCTTGTTTGATACCTCAGCCCCTTGATGACTTACGGCCATTTAGCCAACCATGTATTCCATACTATTCCAGGATAATTTACAGCTAAATCTAGTCCCACCCCCCAATTCCCATAGAGATCCATTCAAATGCAGAGACGTTTTAGTATCGGTTGTAAGAGTACCAGAAAATAAGATATCGAGTCTTTTGATGTTGTTGGGTCACAGACATCAGGATGTCATGGCATGCAAAGGATATGCGACCAAATATTACAAATGATTACTTTATTCTATATATAAATGCAGGGGTGCCAATAAATGTGGCACATGTGGTTTTGTTATAGATAATTATTTCTTGATGAGGGATTTTCTTTTCTCATAATAAATTTACTTGAATTAAAGGTTGGATTCTTCAAATTTTTTCAGTGTGAGATTAAGCTAATTCACCAAACGGTGAATTTTTTATAACCCTTTTTACTCATCTTTACCAGGGGTTCCATAATAGTGGAGGGCACTGTATATGTATATATGCTGAAGCCTAACATACCTTTTTTGTTTTTAGGCAATGCACTTCCTGAAGACATTGCTTACTTGGCTGCAGATCGAATGCTGGTCTTCGTTGCACATGGAGCTAGGGTAACTGCATTCGCCAAGAATAAAGAGGTAAAGCCAACGATGCATTTATCAGGATGTGGCACATACAGACTTTGTGAACGATATTTTGTTTTGGATTTTTTTTGGCAAACCCATAATGTCAGAGCTTATGAGTGTTCCGAGTCAACAAGCCGCGTTGTAGAAGATTATTGTGGTGTCAGTTCCCCCCTAAGTCCCATCAACAATAAGTATGAACATACAAATACACCAGGAGCACAAGCAAGGAATGGATTTAGAAATATTGTGTAATATTTGGTTAATTTGGTTAAAGCACCACAGTGTGGTGCATGGATGAGCCTCACAGCCTCGGATCAAATTCGGATTGGTCATGCAATTGGCGATTGCATCGCCCAGGGAATGGGAGGTTTCTGATTGGGTTCCATGTCCATTTCTATCTAGCGGCCCCGCTGGTCGTTTGGGTGCCCGTAGATCGCAGTCAAAGCTGCATATGAGAGGTAACTGCGAGCTTGGCTGTAGTCTGCGGTGTGAAAAGAAGCACCTGGCAACACCATATGTTTCGGAGGAGAACCGTGGATGTCTAAACTCCCGAATCGACAGTATACGGCTGCGTACATTGCAATTCCAAATTGGGGTGGGATTTGGATATGCTCAGCTCTGCGTTGAGTGCCAAATTTATATTTAAAAAAATGTAAACGGTTGATATTGCAATCACTTCAATCAGCAAATGGAATCAGTCATTTTTCTTCAAGTAACTGCATCTTTTTCAAAGTATGATGATCAAATTTGTGCACACCTTGTAATTTTCCTGAAATTTAACCCTGTACATGTAAGTCAGCTGTCATTGCATGCAAATAGCCGAGCAAATAGTTTTCACTGAAAGGAGTTAATTGAACTTCTGGAAGCTCCACAGTTAATTGGTCAATTAAAACCATTAATTGATCCATTAATAACTTTCACCATCATGTATGCCTTTTGTAAATATTGGAGGATTGACAAGTCAGTGTTTAGGTCCAATCCCACCTTAGGTGTCTTGCGAAAAGTGGCCCAAGTGGGATAAGTCAAAGCCAAGGGGAACGATCGGTGATCGCTTCTTTTTTCGTAAAGAGCATCTGGCTTCTTTGAGATACAATAAAAAAAAAAAAAAACTGGAGTATTATTCTGGTTTTCATGAGAGTAACAAACAGAGTTTAATTTTCTGTCTAACACAGCCTGAAGAAGGTCAGGTGACTAACATCGCTACTATTTTATCTGCTGAAATAAAATAATTATTTAAATGTCGTGTTGCAAGTAATTTTGAGAGTTAGGGAATTGACTCTCTTAAACGGCACCAAAAATTAGGTTGTGTGCAACAAGGACTGGCGTAAGTAACAAGCATGAAGCCTGATTGGGTGCACTGGATCTTGATTGGGTGCACTGGATCTTGATTGGGCGTAGGACTTGTCTTAGATGTACTAGTGGCATTGAAAACACCAGAAGGATCATACCTCTTCATTTCATTGTGACATGTGCCATTGATTAGGATTGTCCTTATCTTTTCCATCATGTTCCGTGCCATAACATTACAGATCTTTACATCCATTATACAACTCTGCATATCCTGACTGGGTCCGACTCTATCTACTTTCCATGAAACTGATGGGGGAAAAAATTATAAAGATTTAAAAAATGGGGAGATTCAAGCGGCATGTAGAGAGGTAACTGCCTCTGTTAGGAAACCTGGCATGTGATGGCTATCGGGATTGAGATTTGGTCAGGAATGGACCAAAGCTGTTGCCATTATTAGTCTTGAATGAAACAAAAAGCATTTGAAATCTTTACAGTTTCAGCTAGCAGCCTGCAGAGAAAATATAAATTATAAAGAAAGTTAGTATAAAGAAAGTTAGTCCACATTCAGTAAAGGGGCATTCTGTCAGAAATCAATTACTTTCTGACCGCACCCTTTTAGATTTGAACAAATTTTTATACAAAGCCCAATTCCAGAAAAATTGGGACAGTATGTAAAATGCACATAAAAGCAGAAAGCAGTGATTTGTAAATTCTTTTTTACATATATTTAATTGAAAACAGTACAAAGAAAATATATTTAATGTTTTACCTTATCAACTTTATTGATTTTTGTAAAACTACGCTAATACAAAATTTGATGCCTGCAACACGTTCTAAAAAAGTTGGGACAGGGGCAAAAAAAAAAAAGACTGGGAAGTTCAAAAAACATCTGTTTGGAACATTCCACATGCAAACAGGTGATGCTATCATGCCTGGGCATAAAAGCATATCAAAAGACTCTTTATTTTATTTTCAGTTGCTCTTAGAAGCGATTCTATAACCTCTCTGGTTTGAATGGATCTCTATGGGAATTGGGGGGTGGGACTAGATTAAAGGTATACTATGTAGTTTCAGAACACCAGATATAGAGCACGTAGGAGAAAAGGGCTCCCTGAAAATTGCTTACCACGTGTTCTTCTCAGACACGCACGATGACGCACGAGCATTGTGGTGACGTTTCACACATATTTTCTCTGACCGTGGACTCAATTCAACTCGCTTTATTGGCATGACAAGACATTGCATCTGTATTGTCAAAGCATACTGCATTAAAACAGTCGAAGACACACATCTAATGCTGAACAATACAAAACAGCAAAGACTAGAAACGAGTGAACAGTAACCATACATGAAAACAAGAACTTTTCTTTGATTATGGATTTAGAAATAACAGTAATGTAAAATAATATAGTACAATTAAAAATAATAATAATAATCAATAGAAATGATAATAATGATGATGAGAACGACACACATGATCTTATAAAGTTAATATAATAAATATAAAAAAATTGAATTGGTTTATAATGATCTCTGTCAATCACTGTCCCTAAGACGATGGCAGGCAGCTATATATTGTGCTGCCAGGTCACAGCACGTCCTCTCCTCTTCTAAGAGGATGGGGAGTTTTGTAAAATGGATGTCTGTAAATTTTTTTAATTGAGGGTATCTTTGATTTATTTTGGGAAAATATTTATTTCTGATTTGATTGTATTTTTCGCATTTTGTGATAAAGTGCCGCTCTGTCTCAACTTCGTTGAGATGGCAACGTTTCTCTTCCCGGAGACTGTTGACTCTATCGTGGTCACTCTGATCAAGCTGTCCTCTTCCCCTGGCCCTGCCTCGCCCACCACGAACACGATTGCTGCTTTGGATAAAAGCGTTTGCTAAATGACTAATGTAATGTTTATGTAATGACTGCCCCTCACCCTTACTCTGGAGCCGCGACCACTGGATGTTGATGGCTACAGAATGAACCGAGCAGAATTACAAAATTATGATTTTGAATTATTTTATGAAAATGAACAGTGGTCAAATTTACAGAGCAATAGCTAAGATTACTAACTTATATGCTTTGAGCATGTAACGTAGTCTCCATTTACATGATCAAGGTTTGGTCAAACATGATAGACTATTGTCAACAATAAACAAATATCACGACAATAGATAGCCTTAGCTATCGATAGCTGCTACGTTATGGGAAGGGTGTTCTTATCTGTTCTGTAGTTACTTCGAAGATGTTTCTGTATGCACTTATTGTATGTCGCTTTGGATAAAAGCGTCTGCTAAATGACTATAATGTAATGTAATGTAGCTTGGTGTATGGTCGCTATTTTTATAATGATATTGTTACCTCCTCGGCTGAAAACATCTTGCTAATGATTAAGGGCAGAAACATACCTCACGCAAATAGCTACGCGAACGTGGACGCTTCGAGCTACGCGAACAGTTTTTCTTTTGCCATGACATTTGTGAAAGACAAACCAGAGGAAAGCACAGATCGAACAAGAAAGTTGTTTATTGTTGTTGCTGCTATAGCGTCCCTTGCTGCTGCTATAGCGTCCCTTGCTGCAACGCTCTGGCTTGTCTTTCACAAATGTCATGGCAAAAGAAAATCTGTTCGCGTAGTTTGAAGCGTCCATGTTCGCGTATTTGCGTGAGGCATGTTTCGGTCCTAAGTTAAAATAAGAGTTTACCTGGAAGCCTGCCCACATGGCCTGGCCATGTCAATCAAATGAGCAGGAACTGCCCATTCATGACGTTTACACAATTTTAGCTGTTTCTGGCTTTAAAAATGGCAGCGGGATGTCAACAGTGTACCATTCAAAACATTAACGAAAAAACACTTTGCGAACGACTTATGAGGTAGGAAATACATTCAACATGTTTACTAGACCACAAGGACACACAATGTTTTTTGGGGAGAAAATTTTGATGTAAACAAACTACAATTGTAGTACTATTAAACTACATAGTATACCTTTAAGCTGTGAATTACATGGGAACAGTATGGAACCCATGGTTGGCTAAATGGTTGTAAGTCATTAAGGGTCTGAGGTATCAAACGAGCCTCAAACCATCACTCTGCTGCCAGATATGCAGTAGATATGGATGAATCACTTGGAGGGTTGTTTCTCCTGACTTATTTTTCCATACAGTTCAATAGGAAAATTTCTCAGGAGAAACAGCCCTTAAAGTGATCCATCCATATCTACTGCATATCTGGCAGCAGAGTGATGGTTTGAGGCTTGTTTGATACCTCAGGCCCTTGATGACTTACAGCCATTTGTTTCATGCGTTGTTCCCGTGTAACAACGCATGAAACAAATAACTTGGAATAATTTTCTGCCATAAGCAGTGCTGAGTAAGCAAAGTGTAGGGTGTAGAATTTATGTGTCCTCATTTAATCTCCAGGCTGTGCACACTTACATTGGCCATGGAGCAGACGTTCATCTGTTGCTGCCATTTGGGGATCACGTGATCTCAGTGGACCGGGACAACAGCGTCATCATTTGGGATGTTGACTCTGAAGGTTAGATTTCAATTGTACACTTCAGTCACAAGACTTTCTGAAGTACAATCATGAATCTTCTCCTATTTTCTCTGGCACCTTTTGCAACTATATTGTTTGGGAATGACAAATACAAATTTTTATTTTTTCCTACTCTAACTACCCTACAAATCTGTATACTAAATTATTCTGTCATTCTATACTAAATTACTCTAACCTATTCTTTACCATTTTTTTTAAAAGGCGCAAAAAAACAATTTTTTAAAAACAATAAATAAAAATAAGCATATATAAAGTCCATTCTGCAATAAAGGTGATTAAACATTAAATATCTTGTATTTGTACTGTTTTCAATTTAATACAGGTTAAAAGGGATTTGCAAATCATTGCTTTCTGCTTTTATTTACATGTTATACACTTTTTTGGAATTGAGGTTTGTTTAATTGGCCCCTCACCATCCCTCTACCTGTCTAAGCTTTTCCCACCTTGTCTATATCGGTCATTACCCCGAGCGACCAAAGTATCTATTGCAATATGGTGGTTTGCAATAAATTTAAAACATTCTATTTTCAAATCCTTTCCAGAATTTGCTTTGAAAATAAATATCTTGCCAAGTAGAATGATCATGTTTACAACCATTTGATTCACATTTCTTAAAACCCCAATGGGATCTGTGGGCATATTTCTGTCTCATTATTGCAATTTTTTAACCACATTTGAATTTCAGTCCGAAAATGCGCCACTATAGGGCAGTACCGAAACAGTTGTGATATTGATTCTATATCACCCTCACACAATCTACATATAGGAGATTGTTCAATACCCCATATGTTTAACGCTTTTAGCTACAACTCTGTACAATAGTTTTAACTGAAAAGCTCAAATAAAGGAATCAATTGTTGTTTTATGTTCAGTTTTATATATCAAATGCCAGGGGAGGTGTATATCAAATGGCTGTTCCTATTTATTTAATTTCATATAGTCTAAAATAAAGACATAACTTGACATTCTGCAGTAGTTTGTCATTTTTTTATACACATATTGCAAGAGCTGCAGCCATAAATTCGTAATAAATTCTGTCAATTATTCCTATAATAAAATTTAAAATCAAAAGACTGAACATAGTACGGAAATAGCAAAGGATCTTAACAAATACTTTAACTAACCCAGTCTTTGTCAAGTGATTGTCAGCTTTCGGTCAGATGGAATATTGGTTTAATAAAATGGCGTTCAGAGAAGAGAACACATTTAGATGCAGTGGCTATGCTATTTCACTCATTATAGAGAATTGATGTGGCAAAATGCTCATTTTAAAATCAATAGTAACAATTGATTATATTGAGTTGTCAGATTGATTATTGCAGCCATACAAATATTTATGTCTATCTTAGTTGTAGGTCATATCCTGAACAATTTCTTAATATCTTTTCTATAATTGTTTTCACGATTTTTTATGTCACACATGAAACCCAGAATCACCTTGGGCCCAGCCTGCTGTTAAATGCTGCTGGTCAACCTCGTCTCACTCCCATCTCTGACAAATTGGCTATATCTTTCTTCACAGAGGAATACTTGCAGATTACCTTTGACAAAGCAACATTTGAAGTGTCTGCCGTAATGCACCCAAGCACCTACCTTAACAAAATCCTACTGGGTAGCACCCAAGGCGGACTTCAGCTGTGGAACATTAAGTCAAAGTAAGATATTCTATCATTTTGTTCCTTTTGTTTTTTTTGTGTGTAATGGTGTGGTCCATGTTCGTAACAGGTCTGGAGCTGTTATTAGTACACACACTTTGTTTTTTGGGCATGTTACAATGCCATGATGTAACACACAGGTACTTACTCTCCAAAAGAGATAAATGGCGTGATCACACTCAGCTGTAGAGTATGTGTTGCAGGGGAAGAACAATGGTAGTGGCAGCCATTTCAAAAACAAACTGTCACCCTGTGTTCTGGTGTCGTGTCCGGGCAATGAGAGTGCCGACTGTGGCCGGCGTCCCCAGAGTTCGATGCAAAATTGGCTCTGGCAAAAACGTCAGCCGGGACGACAGCATCTCATCGCTTACTAGCGACACTCGCTGGTCGATAGGGTGCTCGCAAGTAGTCCTTTTGAGCTGCACGTGGAGTGCTTGTCTGTGCTCTCCTGACTCCCAACAACTGAGGTTGTGATGTGCGTTGCAGCATGAGCATGACTAGGCTTTCCAGTTGTAGGGAAAAAGGATAGCAAAAATAATTCAAGAATACTATAGCTCCTCCAGCTGAAAGAGAGTCCACCTGTTTGTATTGTGTGTGTGCGCGTGTGCGCGTGTGTGTGTGTGTGTGTGTGAGAGTGTGTATATGTATGTATGTATTTATTTGTTTATTATGGCTACAAGACATAAGCCAGAGATAAGATGTTATAAGGCTTACAAAATCCATTTGGTAAAAAAAGTACAGTGCAATTTGTGCTGTACGTTATATTATCGGTGTGCTTATACATGGTTTTTGGCTTTTGAAAGAACTGGTCAGTTAAAAATATGTATATTTTTAAATGTGATAGTGATTTCCTATACTGTACTTCATTATTATAATTTTTTTTCAGCAAACTCTTATACAGCTTCAGTGGATGGGGATCTGGTGTAACTGTACTGCAACAGGTGAGGAAGGTTACTCTTAAAAGGAAATAAAGGGCTAAAGCAGGGTCAAATAAAATCTGAACCTTTTCTTTTCACTTGGAGAACATTCATTGTGTTTTTTGTCTTATACGTGCTTGAACCACACCTTTATGAAATATGTACTTGAAGTACTTTAACCCAGCAAAACAGCTGTATATTCCAGACAATTGTCAAAATGTTCAGTTCAAAATATTTGTATGAGTCTACTTGGCAAGTAATATGCATATTTGAACATTATCAAACAACTGCAGGAGAGTTTCTACTAGCATCTAAACAATGATCGTTTTAAGTATATATTTGATACAGGTCTTTTTTTGACATGTATAAATGTGTGGGCTGTGATTAAACAGCCATGGTAGGAAAATACACAGTATGCAATTCACAGATGAAATATATCATCATTATAAGGATAGGCTATGTGGGCTATTTCACGCTAAATACTCTAAACATGATTCTGTATTGCATTGGAACCTGTCAGTTTCAGGTTCCAATGCAAACGACTGAGGAAATTTGTGTCGTGTCACAAAGAGATTTAATCTGATCCAAAACTAAAAGCAAAACTAAAACTGTGAACTTGAGGTTTCACTGGCTTGGATCCACATATTTTCTATGTCATAGTTAGCAGTTCTTCATTTGGCAAGCTTCCTAATCCTTCTCAATTTACAGAGCAGCATACTTAGTTTATTTAATTATGAGGTCAGTCCACCAATACAGTGATACAGTGACCCGGCCCCTTAGTATAGGGCTTCTGGTGGGAGGGTCAGACGGCTAGTGTTACTGGAGCACGGGGCTGTAAGGACCCATGAAGTTCCTTCGGTGGGTGAATAGGTCTGGGATTGCTGAAAGGAATATTGATATTTTACAGAATTCATAGATGGAGATTATGGGTCCAATGTCTCTCTCGTGTAGTTTTATTAAATTTGTTTATCTGTTTACAATAACTACTGTCTTTGCATTTTATTTAGACCCCAGCTGTGGATGTGGTGGGTGTGGGATTAACATCTGGTCAGATCATCATACACAATATCAAGTATGATGAGTCACTGATGAAATTCCAGCAAGACTGGGGACCTGTTACTGCTATATCCTTCCGAACAGGTGAATCCATGTTTCTGTGACTGTGGGTTAACAATATTTTTCTGAGGAATCTACATGGAATGTTGTTGTGCAACCATGTTTTTCCAAGTAGCTTCCTTCATAGTAGTGACCTGAGGAATGGTTGAAAGCAGAGTCCAAATGTTTTTGGCTTACCTGCCAAGGTGGCAGGTAGATGACTGGCTAGACTTATTTTTTACCGGACAAAATAAGGAAATTGTACTATATATCATCTTAGGTGGTCGCCTATGCAATTTTAAATCAATTCAATAATCAAAATAACCATTCCCCACTGCAATAACCATTTTTAAACGATAAATAGTACACTAGACTACAGGCATAATCCTGGGCTGTGTCCGAATCAGAGCCCTATCTACTGCGCCCTGTCTCCTGCGTACAGTGCACTGGCAGAAGTGTGCTGTTTAATGTGCACTGTTTAGCAGTCCGCGAAAAATATCCGCCATACAATTTTCCAACCGCACTGTGGAAGTGTCGTAAGCAGGTCATAAGACGTCCCACCAGTGTTGCCATGTCCGCAGTTTTACAGCTAAATTGGGATACTTTCAAAGTGCAGTCACGGGTAAAAATGAAAAGTCGCAAAGCACGCATTTATTTTAAAAAGTAAAAACACGATGATTTCTATTTAAAATACGTTGGTTTCGGTTAAAAATAGCCTATAATTTGGGCTAGTTTTGAGTCTTACAAGATCTGGCAACCCTGCGTCCCACTCTTGCGCTGCCATGTCACGTGTTGTTTTTGTTGTATTTGAAGGAAAACGTCAGCAAAGCTGCGGCTCATTTTTTCTAAAACAAAGCTTCACGTCATATTTATGTGACCAAAATATTTGTGTACTTTTTGAAAAGTGTGCTCCCGAATGTACTCAGCGAAACCCTGGAAGTAAGTGTGTCATCTGGGTGTTTGAAGTATACTGCAGTTTGCAAAACTTTCGCGTACTGGAAGAGTGCTGATTCAGACATGGCCCTGGTCTCTTCTGAAAGGTAACCCTTGGGAGTTTGTTTTCCAATGGTCAGAATTGCTGTATTACTGAAACAATGTAACACAAGATTAAACACAGTGTAAAAGTTTTTTTTTTTTTTTTTTTTTCTTCTTCTTCTTCTTTTCACCTGAAAGATTCATTTATTTTGCCGGGAAAGGATACCAACTTTACCGTCATTCGTGTCGTCTGTGGATTTGAGTCGTCGTTTTGATTGAGCCTGTTTTGTGCAATGTTACAAAATAAAGAACCATTGTCGCTATGACATTGGGATCGTGAAACAGTTTATAGATATAGCATTGTGAATTTTAACACTTATTGTGCGACCAGATCATTTAAAAGTTTCACCGTAAAAAAAAAAAACGCAATGAAGGCAAATAAACTAAACCACTTCTGGGGCCGAATACGGGCTGGTGCTAGTTAAGGGGTTTTCTATAAACAATCTAAGCCTCAGTAGTACTGTTTTGGTCACAGGAACCGGTAGGTGGGCCAGTATGTGTTTTTGCCATGTCCAACAGCCACAAGTCAGAAGAACTCTGGCAAGGACGGTCTCTGTTTTTTTCCAGCTGAATGCTGTGTAGTGGTTGTTGTCATAACCAGAACATTGTTTCGTGTTTGTGTGTTACTGCTCTTTAAGACGGACATCCAGTTATGGCTGCCGGTAGCCCTCTTGGACACATTGGACTGTGGGACCTGGAAGACAAAAAGCTGATTGGCCAGATGAGAGATGCCCACAGCACAGCCATTGCCGGTCTGAGCTATCTGCACGCAGAGCCTCTCCTCATCACCAATGGGGCTGACAACGCCATTCGGGTTTGTGTCCAAAACATCTCAAGCTGATGCCATCTCAATCTAGGCCATGTTCTCGAGGTTCTAGCTTCTAGCTCATTCTCCCTCTTATATAATTATTGTATGTGTCGGTCTGGTGCTTTTCCTGACAGCATCACATTGGACACGCTTTTATTTTGTAGTAATGGATCGGTATTCATTGGGCTCAGTTCAGTTGGAAATGTCTTCGCCATAAGTGCAGGGACCTGTAGTCACCAAAAGCCCGTAGGTTACTGCAGTATTAGTACTGGTCC
The DNA here is from genome assembly GCA_029718625.1 of Synaphobranchus kaupii. Lineage (NCBI taxonomy): Eukaryota > Metazoa > Chordata > Actinopteri > Anguilliformes > Synaphobranchidae > Synaphobranchus > Synaphobranchus kaupii. The sequence continues at coordinate 25,889,268 of CM056392.1, read as the reverse complement.
CAACAATGGGCCAGGTGTCCGTGGACTACAAGTTGTCATCAGTGGGACTCTTTCATCTCGTCTATTAAGCTGTGTGGACTGTGGTATGGAAAACAGTCACTGGCTCATGAGTGTGATCAGCTGCTATGCTGCTTTCGTGTGTACAGCGCAGCAGTGACTAGTTGCATAATTCTCAATTACAAATTGGAGAATTAAAAAAAAACTTATGTTAAAAAGAAGGATTTATTAAAAAAGAACATTCATTATTTACTGACGCAGAAGATTCGTTATCACATAGTGTAGCAGTAGGATGGACACAGAGTGTAACTCTAGAGAGTAACTTCTAGAGTTAGCCATGGATTTCATCCTTTTCATGTTTGAACAGTGTATTCATGAACGACTGCAATGTAGTGCACCAGACATGGATAGCCTATAAGAATGGCATATGATGTAATGATATAAGTCTGTTAATAGCATGCAATGTAGTGCAGCTGTTTAACACACCTGTTGCTCATTATCTGTGTAAGTGAGTCTGATGAAGCGTTGGCGAAACGTGTGGTTCGCCCTGTTTTTTGTACATTATAGTAAAGGTGAACCGATAGAAGAATGAAGTTCACTCTTTTTTGTAGATTATAATAAAGATTAATCAATAGAAGAATAATTAAATTCTGCTTCTCCTTGTGTGGTCTGCAACTATATATTGGATTATTAAAACCTGATTTATGCTTCATCGCACGACCCTTTCGACAAGTGTCGAGTGACAAAAATGACATATTTCCAACTGAAAAAAGTGTCGCTCTGCACTTTTGCTAAGTGTCGCGCACCTCTAGAATGTTGTCGCGGACAACGTCATACTTTGTCGCACAGTCTGGATTGGACAGCCAGATGAAATGCCTAAATTCATTGTCATGGATACGTTTCATAAGTTCTTCCACCTCCGTAATTTCAATAATTTCACAGAGCCCTGCCATGTTTTAGAAATGTAAACAAACGGTCAGAAGTTGTCGTCTCGTTACCATAGAGACAACCGAACCCTCGTCACAGACCTTCGCCCGAAGTGTAAATGGCAAACGTCGTGCGACGCCTTCATTTTTGTCGCTCGAAAGGTGCGTGCGACGAAGTATAAATCAGGCTTTAGAATTGGGTTCCTGCCATCTCCCGCCTCTCGTATAGCTGTGTGCAGATTGTCATGCATCTCATTTCTATATCTGTTACTATCATGGTTGAACCAGGTGTGGATATTTGATGCTCCAGGCGGTGGTGGGCGCTTACTTCGGTGCCGAATGGGACACAGTGCCCCACCCACAAAGATTCGACACCACGGACAGAACGGACAGCAGATCCTCAGTGCGGGTAGGTGGCTGGAGATTTTTCACTGTGCCTGACTTTTTTTCACCGTCATCCCAGAAGCATCCCAAAATATAATTTTAACTGTCCCTAAGTGAATGTGGACTGTCCCAAATTAAAAATCTGTTGTTTTTCTACATTATCATTAGTTAAGTCATTCTTAGTGACCTTTGGCATAAATAGAACATCATGCAAATGATTGGATCATTAATAATTATTCAAAAATGTGTTTAAATGCATACATTTTACTTCAAATTATCTGATATATCGGAGCACGAGGTAAGCGAGTCTGTCCGAGAGAGAATGGGTGTGAGCAACCGTTGTATCGGGCCTTCTTGTCCTGCGTTTTGTATCGCTGTGGAGGAGGGCCATGGACAAGATTTGCAGGAGGACGAGGTTTCTCGAGGTCCAGCTCGCCAAAAGTTGTGATTGGTGCAAGTGTTTGTGTCAAATAATTGTTTGTGTATCTGCTACTACCAGCACTGCACTCGTAGCGTGCTGCCAGCTGTTATTCGTAGCCATCTTTTTCCCCCCTCATACGAAATGAGTTCATCGTCCCCGGGACGACGGGATGCCTTTAATTTCAAGGCTCCGCCCAGTGGGTGAGAATCACATTAAATCTCCCCAGTCATCCACATTGATAAGCCGATTGCCACTTAACAATGATTGACAGTGTTGTTCCCACACTGTCGCATGTTGTATTCAGTGTGGTTATTAGGACCGCAGACATGTGGCAGCAGAATAATCTTATGGTGTTGTGCTTTATCATATTGTTTTTTATCTTTAGAAAGTCACTACAAACATGAAAAGTGCAGTTGTATCACCTGCACAAAAATTATAAATAGAAGGGTGTTCATAATATGATGGTTTGCAGCAGGGGTAGGCTATTAAAAAAGAAAGTTTATTAAAACAGCTTAAGTTGCATGAGAAATAGGTTTAAACTTTATCGTGGTCAATTTGTTATCTGTATCCTCTGTCATTGCTTGACAATGCTTGGTGTGAGCTTTTTAATTTTTTTATTGTCACACAAGTACTTTAAAATGAAAAGTGTAGTTGAAGGGAATAAATCAGTCAAAGTGTACAGTATTTGCCATGTTAATTTGTTTACTTAGATGTGGTGTTTGTGCTTTTTTTTGTTTTGAATGTTCTCTCAGGCCAAGATGGGACACTACAGTCTTTCTCCACCGTTCACGAGAGGTTCAATAAGAGCCTGGGGCACGGTAAGTTTCTTGTGTAAAATCACTGGGGCATTCAAGCTTTTATGCAGAAATAATCTACTTTGGCTGAACATTTTGTTTGTGAGTGACTATTGGGCGCGAGAATGGGGGGGGGGGGTCTTAAAATAAAGTATATAAATAAACTAAGTCTTGCAAATAAGGTTGCTGACAGAAGTGCACGGCAACCATCCCGCCATTCATATTAGTGGGATTTAGCCACAAAAAAAAAGTCACACTGTAGTACAGTACATACAGTACATACTCCAAATCAGAGGCAATAATACTGGCTTAAGCTTGGAATGTTGATTTCTAAAGCTGCCTGGGCTTTACAAAAATGTTTTTACAATTAGAAATGGAGATCATTGATGAATAACAGAAGCTACGGCAAGCTAAAAGTCCAAAAATACGATTCTAGAGTGGCGCTCTGAATTCTCCAGTAGTTGTTAAGTTGGGGCTCGGCTGCATTGTCTGTGGCTCTGCTGGGTCTAAGGGCAAACTGGAGAACGTCTAAAGATGAATTGACCCGAGGAAGGAAAAAGCCAGTATTGTTGGTGCTTTCTGGAAAAGAAAGTAAAGGATGAGGCTTGGCTTATCTGCAGTGCAGGTTTCCAGGACTCACACTGGGAGGCCATCTGGACCTGCTGCCTTGTTAGTTTTTAGCTCATTTGAACTGCAGCACAAGCACAGATTTCAGTTGTGGGTTTGAGTGGGACTGGACCATATTAACATCTCACATAATCTTATTTTGTCTTGTAAAGCCATGTATATCAAAATAAGTAACAGTTGAGTAGTTCTGAGATGTAATGAGCCTTTGTGAAGGGTTTTTGACCAAACTATTTTTTGTTTCCCTTCTTGTATAGCCTGTCTAGGATTCATTTTGTTGTGCAAACAATGTAGCCAAGCACGATGTATTCTTCCTCAATTTTGCTTCATTTGAGTATATGCTGGCTACTCTAGCTTATTTGAATGCTCATCTGCATAAAGAAGTCTGGTTTTCCCACCATGACTGTGAAGGGGCAGGCCTCCCCCACACCCTGTAGTACCCGTTGCCATAACAGTCCACTGGCAGGCATATTTTAGGGCTGTGTAATCTGTATTGCATATACAGTGGTTTGCAGCAGGGAATGTGTGGCAAGAAAATTGATGACCAAAATCCACCAAGAATTCCTATCAGTTATAGTACATGCCTTTCAACACATTCCCATTTTTCCTGAGTTCCTCCCCTATTTTAACCCCCTCTCCCGCTGTCGTCCCGTTGGTCATTTCCCCCGTGAATCTCCCGAATTTTCCCCATTTCATATACAGTTCAACAAAATTGGCCTGCTCAGGCTATTTTTGTGCAAGTCTTGTTCCCAGTAAATCACAAGTTGATATTGATTTATTAAATCTTTTTCCGAAATCGTGAATATGCCGCCTCAGGGTTGTGTGTGCAGTGCGCACCACAGCTGTGACGTTGTGCAGAAACGGAAAGGAAGGAACGAAAGGAAATTGCTTTCTCAATACGATAAACCCTGTTGATAATACACCACTGGTAGCTCGCCTCAATGTGCATTTAAAAGAAAATAAGCCAGAAAAAAATATTTGGCAAACCTTCACCTTTTATGTTAACATTCCTATTCGTTATCATTAGTTTCATTATCAATGTAGAGTGGTATCTCGTGGGAGGCAGTATAATCCGCTTTGATTTTAGTGCCGTGTAAAGTTTGTGGCTAGCTCTAGTTAGCCACTGAATATGGGTAGATTAATATCATTGCGTTAATAGAAAGTGCTGTTATGCTATTTCTTTCCCGGTAACCCCACCCCTCAAGATACGTAAACAAATTTTACAATTAAACCTACAAAATTAATGTAATGTTGTTGGGTTGGCAGTGTAGTATAATAGTTATAGAACTGGCCTTATGGTTACAGGTTCAATTCCCAGGTAGCACAGTACCCAGTGCCATTTTACACTTGAGTAAGGTACTTAACCTGAATTACTTCAGTATATATCAGGTGTATCCTGTAAATACTCTGTCCAAATACAAAAGTTGTGTGAGTTACTCTGGATAAGAGTGTCTTCTAAATATAAAAAACATACATTTGAGCTGTGAATAGATTTGTATTTCTTAAGTTATTTATTTATTTATTTATTTTTTACATCTTCATAATGTTAATATAGTGGGGGGGGTTAGGGTAAAATCTGAAGCTTTGCCAACGTGCTGATAAACCTCCCTTATTTTTACAGCCCAATGTTGACAGGTATGGTATTGCAGATTAGACAAAGGAAATTAGCACTTATCCGTGGAAATGAGCAGTGATGGTTTATTCCTACAGGGACTTCCCTGGCCTGGACTAACTTGCTTGCTGGCTATCTATCTAGCTAGCTGAGTAAATAGAATCAAATTCAAAAGGAAAGAACTGCAGTTTTATTTTGATCAAGACAAGAATGTGACAGCTACAAAAGGTTTATTGTTAAATTAAATAATGATTGAAGCAAAACTGGTAATGAAACAAAATGGAAAATAACCTTTATATTACACAAACATTACTACAAATGATAATCAGAATTTCTACATGAATGTCAAGAACCCTCTACACAAAGGAAAATGTTAAACTGAAACATCAACCTGTGCTGGAAATACCAAAGTGATTCTTTGTTTTCCGTGCTGTTTTTTGTTTTGCATCCTGTGGTAAATCTTTCCAGTAACAATCAACAGGGATGCATCATATATGTCAATGTTGTCTCACATGTGATTCATATTAATTGGAAATTCCATCTAATTTCTGAGGTTTTATTGCTTGAGGAATCACAAGGATATTTCCATACTGTTTGGTTGTTTGGTTTTACATATTACTGTATCAAGCAAATCCAATTTGTCTGCTGAAACATAATTTAGCAATGTTTATATTTTGTGTGTGATGAGATTATATCAACACAGAAGGAGGGTATAACTGATGTGTGCTGAAAATGTTTTTGAACAGGTTCAGTAAACAAGAAGAAGTCCAAAAAGAAGGGGCTAAAGTATGACGCATTGAAACTTCCTGCTATTACCACCTTTGCATCAGGTATGAGTGAGAGTTTATCTGCATGGCTGGTGAGAGAAAAATGAGAAAAAAATTATTTGTAAAACATGATATTCCTATCCTCTTTTATTCCTATATTTCTAAAAACTACTGAACAAAGTCCATGGCAAGGTGTTGATTTATGATGCCATTCTTCAGCATCAACATGCATTATCACTGTACGTGGTATTTTTGGAACCGGCAAAAACAGCTGTGGTCTTCGTTAGCATTTCTTTAAAGTGTGTGTGATTAAAAAATAACCTTGCGTGATTTCATGTAGAAACTGCCCGTCAGAGTGACTGGGACGGCATCATTGCCTGTCACCGTGGTAACGTCACTGCCACTACATGGAACTATCAGAAGACCTCCATGGGTGCCCACAAGCTGGAGCCGGAACGATTTGGAAAGAACCGTGCGCTCAATGTCCACGCTACGGTCAGTGTGCTGGACCACAGTATTAGCTTCTGCTTTGTTGGCTCTTAGCAAGATAGAAACAGGTAAAAACATTGTGTCACCAACCAGCAAGGCCTGAGTCTGTGTCCAATTTTCTTACCTTTCGATGGATTTGTAAAATACACGCAAAAACATGGCTGTCGTGTACGGTAAATCGGTTTTTTCGGATATATTCTGCTCTTTATGTAGGTTGTCAGCTGCGTTGAACACCTCTGTTCCGTTTCATATATCAAGTACAATGAATGCTGTTTCCTCCACAGGCTGCGGATATCACATCGTGTGGGAATTTTGTGGTGATTGCACTCTCGTCTGGACACGTTGATGTGTACAACATGCAGTCTGGCTTCCACAGAGGTCACTATGGTCAGGATAAAGGTGAGTCCCTTTAAAGGTATCAGGGATATGAATCCACTAGTTCAATGGCTAATTATTTTCTGTCATTGGCTGTGGGACTGCTGTCTGTTAATGGCAGGTCTTCACTCATACAGGTGGCATATTTGAATAGCCCACTTAACTGATGGTTGAATAGCATGTTGAATTTTTGAGTAGCAAAAGTAAGGCTGCATTAGAGTGTGAGTGGTCGTCCATACAATATGCACCTCTTCCCCCGAACTTAAAAAGGGGTTCATTTGCACCCTGGGAGTGCCCGTGTTCCCATCCCTGACCTTAGCCCCTGTCCCGCAGCCCACGACGGGCCAGTGCGTGGCATCGCGGTGGACGGACTCAACCAGCTGACTATCAGCGTCGGCGCCGACAAGCTGCTGAAGGTGTGGAAGTTTAAATCCAAGGAGCTGGTTCACACGGCTGTACTGAGCGCCTCCCCCGCAGCCACACTCTTACACCGGGACAGGTGAGACGGGAAAAGCATTTGGGACGGGGGGGTGGGGGGGGGGGGGGCCTCCTTGATCAGCATTGGCAAGAAATGAAATGTACACTATCAATTAAATGAATAATAATAATAATAATAATAATAATTCAAAGTAATAGTATAGCATTGATCTTTCTCGTGTACATGCTAATATTCTGTCCCCCTTTCAGTGGAATGCTGGCCATCTCTTTGGATGACTTTACAGTCAACATCTTGGACATGGAGACGAGGAGGGTTGTTCGAAAGTTCTGTGGTCATCGGGGCCAGGTCAACGACATGGTAAGGATTTAGGTACAGCGGCTTCTCTGTAACCGTTCATGCAGTCAGAGTCCAGAATTATTTCAGCTTTTTCCTTTTTTCTTAATTTCTTTTTCTTCAGACTTTCAGCCCTGATGGTCGCTGGTTGATAACCGCTGCTATGGACTGTACCATTAGGACTTGGGACCTCCCCACTGGCTGGTAAGACCTAACTTTCACTTTCAGTGGCACTAGCTAAACCCCTTTAGAGAATCCCCTTTAGAGATCTAACACATCAGTCAGTGTCATTGCATGGCAAGGTTTGTGAAGTGGGAAAATGACTTTGTGTCTGGTTAAAAGTCTAGCCTTTGAAGAATCATGGGACTCCACTGCATTAGAGAGATCCCCTAAAGACACTTATGCATTTACGTGGCCCCGGGACCTATGTAGATAACACCCCTCTGGCCTCACTAGGTAGCCTTGAGATAAAAGGAAGTGACCAAGATGCGATAACATCTAACATAACCTCATAAGAAAGCCGCAACTATGTGCACATTCTGAGTGCATTCTGACTTTTACCATCAGTGTAGATTCTTGAGATGACATTTGTGAAGAGATTAAAGGGAAGGTCAAGCATAGTTTGACTTAAAGTATTAGTTAAATTTGTCATTTTTTGAAAAAAGATGCTAGCTGCTCGTCGGAATCCCCCGACGTTATGGCGTGCGACAGCCATCTCTTTCCCCTCAATCTGCCCCTCAATCTCGTTTCAGCCTGGTGGACTGCTTCTTGGTAGATGCTGCGGTCGTCAGTGTCACCATGTCCCCCACGGGGGATTTTCTGGCCTCCTCGCATGTCGACAGTTTGGGAATATACTTATGGTAAGAGTCACGCTGGAATTTTACTGCTGCCAACGTCGGCGCTGCCATCAGTGTCCAAGATACTAATTGCATTGTAATGAGCGAGTCACCGCCCGTTTCATTTGGGAGCGTCTGTCCCCTTCAAAGTCTGTTCCATCTGGTTAGAATGATGGGTGTCTGTGTTCTTTGCGAAGGCTCTGCGCTGAAACGCGCTCCCTGCGTTACCTTTTTCGTTTCCCCGGCGCTGCGTGTGTGAGGGCGAGAGAGAATCAGCCGTTAAATGAGAGGTTCTGCTTGCCTGCGCTCAAATCTGTAATATTGGATGACCTTTGTAGATGGAAAAATGAGAAATGAATCTACTCGGTACAGCTGTTGAAATTGGGTTCAGGAAGTCCGGCACTGAATAATTTATAAACTGTGGCCAAGTGAACGCATTGCTGTAAAACAAAATACGGCTTGCACTTTACTACGCTAGTCGGCATAGGAGTGTGCATAAAGGCATATTTTTCTGAGCCCATTAATTCTTCATTTTAAAGCTGGCGAATTTCATGGGAAAGTTCATAAAGGCGGACTTGTTTACACTGAGCCGCAAGGACATTGTGCAACTTAACAGGACAGAAGCTGTTTTTGCTCTTTATTTATTGTGTAGTTTTGACCATCATTAACTTCTGTTTAGTGTCTCATACATACACACGGTGCCATTGTTTCTGTCATGTGACAGCAGATGTCCCAGGTGTAGATCAGTCATCATTTTAGGTTTATAATTATTTTAGTTGTTACTATCCTTACTGAATTTGTGTATAGATTTGTGCAACCAAGTACGATAAAAGACGCTAAAATAAAAGTGAATTGGAGAATAGTTCTTCTTGGCCGTGGAGATCACGACATGAAACACAGGCAACTCTGCAGTTCCAGTCTCCTTTTTTCCACGGCTTTTACCTTTGGCTATATGCAAGCGATGACTTTCATATGGAGTACAGCATCCACACTCGTAAGGCTTCGCAGAGGTGAATTAGCACATCATTCATGCAGTCCTGGTGGAACCTCTGGAGAAATGATCCCTACGCACAATTCTAGACAACCGTCTTATAAGTGCTCGGCATACAGAGAACGCACACGTGCTCTTGCGCCGGTGGATTGTTGTCGTGTTTCGTATCTGGAAAATGTACAATTCTGTGCAGGAATTCAGTCCCTGAAATATGGATGCTGGACCTCGGTCAGATGTCTATTTGAAATCTGTAGATGCTTGTGCAGCTCACTGAGAATTTTTAACTAAACATGTTACTTACTGAAAGTCACGTAAGAAAAAAAGATTTTGTTTGTTTGATATAATGGTAACAATAGGTTCTGCAGGGGTTTGACAGGTTTTTAAAATTGTCAGTACTAGTAAGTAGTTTAAATAATCATTTCAGCCAGTTCTGATGAAGGGTGACAATATATAGCCATGTTATGGCATCAGTTAAGAATACTTAGTCGCTGCATATTTAGTGATGCGTTTGAAACCTGCTTTTCCACCCCGTTGCAGGTCCAACAACAGCCTGTGCTCCATGGTGTCTCTCCGGCCCCTGCCTTCTGACTACGAGCCCACAGTGGTTACGCTGCCTGGGTCCTGCCCTGTAGAAGGTATCGCCAGCCACTGCTCTCATACGGCTCATAACAGCACTCGCCAATTACATATGCACATGCACCATACTTAACATTCTTACTTAACAATGGCAATGCCAAGTGTTTAAAAGTGTTTGAGTGTTTACTGCAATTTTTACACTTTAGTCTCCATCTTGATTATAAGGCAGGATGTCGGTCCAAATGCTTAGCAAAATAAGATAAGATAAGATATACTTTAATCTCCCCATAGGGAAATTTGTTCTGGGCTCCGCCCTGCTGTTCCACAGAAGATGAAGTCATACAGTGGAGTTAAAAAAAAAAATCAGTACAACATCAGTAACCTGATGAACTACTGTTATTAGTAGTAGTGATATTTCTGCATGGCAAATCATTTATTGTAGATGTAGTAGTGTAATAGAAAAACAACAGACCCAACTGTCATGACATGCACGCTGCTTGTTCTGAGTAATTGACTCATTCATTGAAAGTAGGGCTGTACCGAATGTCATTTTTTTACATTCGAAGCTTCTATTGAGGTTTTCGAATGAAGCTTCGAATGTCTGTCGTCATATTTTATGACGTCATCAAAAAAAATCATTAAAAAAAATCCTCAAACAAAATCCTCAGTTTGAATAAAGTGATTAATCTTTTTTTTTTTTAATCAACTTTCTTTAATGAATATAACTCGTAGGGCTGAGCCGAATGCCATTTTTTACACTTCGAAGCTTCGTTGGCAATTTTCCCAGAAGCTCAGAAGCTTCGTTTTTAATAATAATCTATTAAAAATATTTATTTTTTGTCTTTGAAAACAATGTTACGATACGTCCAGTAGAGGGCGTGCTTACATCTATTTCAGTAATATGCGCATGAAGAAAGAAACAACAGTTCTTTTATTTTATTTTTATTGAAACAACAAAGTATTAAATTGAAATGGAACAGAAGTTCAGGACATGAAACAAAGGCCTAAATAAATTTAAAAGATAAATATAAGCCGCAGTCTTCACAGTTATGTGCAGGCCTATAAAGTCTCCAGACTTGTAGCATACATACTGCGTATGGTATGGGGGAAAAAGTCTAAAGGAAAGCCGAGTGTAGGCTATTCCCGAGTGTAGGCTATATAAAGCCGAGTGTAGGCTATATTGTTTATATTACGTAATAGGTTGTCATGCTATGCTAACCTAGGCTATATCATGAAATGTAGCCTAGTCAGATCGGCTGCTAGCTAATGCTAATGTTGCTAGGCTATTACTCTGACGAAGATATATTAGGCTACTTACATTTTTCAAATGGTTTGTCAAATTTGTATGGTATGCCAATTTCTGCTGGCATATTTGTCATTTGACTTTTTTTGGATTGTCAGCGGTAATATTAAAATGTTTCCACACAGCTGACTTCTTTGACATCTTGTAACTTCACCTCAGGCTTTGGGCAACAGCGTAGCGAATGCTATTTTTATTCAGTCTATGAGCGAATGTGGAGACAAGTCACATGGCTGAACCACGCTAGTACAGGCAGTGCATCCCTTGTACGTTCGATTAACTTCCAGGCGGTTCAAAGCTCAATCAGTATAGAATAAACACTTATATGTTGACAAACATCCAGTAAACCATCAATTTTCTTCTTCTTTCTTGAGGGGGAAAAAATGTTTAGTTTTTTTTTGTTGTTGTTTTTTTTGAGGAAAAAAGAAAACGAACTATTCGAATCTGAATTTAGGATCCGAATTCCAATCCCACGAACGAAGCTTCGGAGCTCCGAAGCATTCGGCTCAGCCCTAATTGAAAGGGACGTGTTCAAAATAATAGCAGTGTGGAGTTTAATTAGAGAATTCTTTCATTAAAAAAACAGGTCAAACAGGTATTCCACAGGTAAACAGGTGATGCCATCATGATTCTGTATAAAAGGATATCAAAAGACTCCTGATATCTTATTTCCAGGTACAAGCAATACTATAACCTATCTGCATTTGAATGGATCTCTATGGGAATTGGGGGGTGGGACTAGATCAAGCTGTAAATTACACGGGAATAGTATGGAACCTATGGTTGGCTAAATGGCTGTAAGTCAACAAGGGTCTGAGGTATCAAACGAGCCTCAAAACCATCACTCTGCTGCCAGATATGCAGTAGATATGGATGGATCACTTGAAGGGTTGTTTCTCCTGACAAATTTTCCTATTGAACTCTATGGAAAAATAAGTCAGGAGAAGAAACCCTTCAAGTTATCCATCCATATCTACTGTATTTCTGGCAGCAGAGTGATGGTTTAAGGCTTGTTTGATACCTCAGACCCTTGTTGACTTACAGCCATTTAGCCAACCATGTGTTCCATACTATCAATTACTCAGAACAAGCAGCGTGCATGTCATGACAGTTGGGTCTGTTGTTTTTCTATTACACTACTACATCTACAAGTAAATTATTTGCCATGCAGAAATATCACTACTACTAATAACAGTGGTTCATCAGGTTACTGATGTTGTACTGCTATTTTTTTGAACACCACTGTACATGCTGCATAGTAAAAAAACGTTAACATCTTAACAACACATGGCTTCCATACACATACACAGTTTGCACATACACATATGCAACAGTTTGCCTATACACATGCACATACACATCTACTGACAATGGCGACATACTGCACATCCCTCATGGCCAACATCTTCATTACTTGTAAATATGCGTGAATCTAAGCGAAGCCAAAAATGACACCGATTTACAGTACGAGACGTGGATCAACTCCAAAATAAATATAGAACTGAGCTAAAAATATGGTGCGACATGGCAGTGACATTCAACACGCATAATGTACTTCCAGTTCACCTCCCTTAATTATTTTTGATTGTGTGGCGGACCGCCCGACTCGTGTGTTCGTGTGGAATCGATTAAAGAAGAGGGATCGCTGCGAGAGAGTTGAGAATTGCGTGCTGCTTTGCGTGCAGATGGCGATGACGATGAGGAGGACACGCCCAGTGAAGAGATGATCGAGTACATATCTCCAGAACAACTCGACGAGCGTTTGGTGACACTGTCTCTGCTGCCCGACTCCAGATGGAAGAACCTGCTCCACCTGGATATCATCAAGGTGTGTGTGCGTGCAAGCGTGTGTGTGTGTGTGTGTGCGCGCGCGTAAGTAAACGAGAGAATCAGTACAACTTATGAAATAAAAGTGGAATCCTAGTTTATCTGCAAATTTTACATAAATAAGTAACTAAATTATTTGGTCAGCCTCTCTAAATAGTGTAAATGGTGCCATCGTGTGGACATTGTGTCATTTTGTACTTCTCAGATATAATACCCTTATCTTAGACTAAAGATGTTCAGATGTTCTAAGCATGTTCAGGAGCAAGCACTTTAATATGATATAAAAAATTTATATCCAGTGCATAGTTGCAGTGAATATTATAATTTTATTGTGCATTGCAGCAGTTTCTTTTCAATCTGTGCTCGAATCATAGATGTAGGCAGCAAAGAACATTTCAGTGGCATCAGGAGAGTATGTCTGTCCTCCTGTCACAGATCCACATATCAGCCAGCTTGTACATTCTAATGAATCCCAGCGTTGTCTAGATTCAGAAAACTGAGGGCTTGATTTGTCATTTTCTTATACATGGTTCACTTAATAAATTGACGCGGGAGTGGAACACTTTCCCTCTGGCATATTTTCAGGTACTCACTGAGATTTTCCAGAAATTGTCATTTAAAAAGTCAAGGTCAAAACATGCGCACATAAAATTCTATGGTACATCACTCGTAATTATTCCAGAAAACCACGCTGGTTGCCTTTCGCATGGACTTCGCATGGTAACCAACGAGCATCGTTCCAGTACGTTCCTTTACAGCGAGCTGCTGTGTTTGTTTCCATAGAAACGGAATAAGCCTAAGGAGCCCCCCAAAGTGGCCAAGGCGGCCCCTTTTTTCATCCCCACAGTGGCCGGTCTGGTCCCGCAGTTCGCCGTCTCCGAGGGCAACGGTGCAGAAGGACGGGTGAGAACTCTTTCAATGCACTAACGACCCAGGATCAGTCAATTTGGTGGGACCAAGGCCCTGCTTGGAATTCCACCGCAGTCTGCATGTGGTGCATGGAAGGTCACCAAACACTCAAGAGGTGTCAGTTTTATTTGACCTTATGATTTCCAGGACTAACATTATTTCCAAATCCAAATGTCGCTATGAGTATTTAGTGCTGTGTCTGAGGTGTCATCTACAATGCCCGTTTCCATAGAGACTAGAGAATGTGTGTCTCCCCTTACTGTATAATCAAGGCAGTATCTGCAATTAGGTGTGGCCCCATCGACAGTCTGTCTTGGGAGATCTATAAAATTCAGGTGTGGAAGCATAAATAAAAAGGCAAAAAATAATAAACTCCATAAACTACCTTCCAGTTCTGTGTCAATGAAACTGGAAAGTACACTACTCACAAAAAGTTAGGGATATTTGGCTTTCGGGTGAAATTTATGGAAAATGTAAGTTCACGCTACAGTGATATTATACGTATCATGAAAGTAGGGCATTTAAGTAGAAGCATGCAATGGTGATTTCCTCATCTCAAACAATTTATTGAAACAAAAGCCAACAACAGTGGTGGATATACCACAACAAAAATGTCAATGTCTCAATAACTTGTCATGTGCCCTTGAGCATCAATTACAGCTTGACAACGACGTCTCATGCTGTTCACAAGTCGACTTATTGTCTGCTGAGGCATGGCATCCCACTCTTCTTGAAGGGCGGCCCTCAGGTCATTGAGGTTCTGGGGTACAGAGTTACGAGCCTCTACACGGTGAGTCAGCTGATCCCATAGGTTTTCTATGGGATTCAGGTCTGGAGAAAGTGCAGGCCACTCCATTTGAGGTACCCCAGTCTCCAGCAGCCTTTCCCTAATGATGCGACCTCGATGAGCTGGAGCATTGTTGTCCATGAAGATGAAATTAGGCCTGTGTTGTTCATGCAGGGGCACAATGACTGGATTAATGATGTTATTCAGGTAGTATGGGCTTGTCACTGTACCATTCACAAAGTGTAGGGCAGTTCTGTATTGACTAGACACACCTGCCCACACTGTAACACCGCCACCACCAAAGGGTCGTCTGGTGACAACAGTGGCTGATGCATAGCGCTCTCCTTGACGTCTCCAACATCGTTGGCGGCCATCATTTCTGCTCAACGTGAATCGACTTTCATCAGAGAACAGCACTGAGGCCCACTGGTCCCTCGTCCAGCGTAAATGCTCCCTGGCCCATGCAAGACGATGACGCCTGTGCCTGGTGGTGTGGTCAGGTACCCTTGCAGGTCGTCTAGCACGCAGACCACGCTGATGTAAACGGTTTCGAATGGTCTGACGTGACACTTGGGTGCCTCTCACCTCCCTTAAATGTGCCTGGAGTTGAGTGGCATTCATCATCCGGTTCCGCAGGGCACTGTTCACAATGAAGCGGTCATCAGTGTGGGATGTGGCCAAAGGACGTCCACTTCTATGCCTTTCTGTGACTTCCAGTCTCTCTGTATCTCTGTTGCAACCTGCTGATGACACTCTGTGACACTCTAAGCTCAGTGGCCACTTCCCTCTGAGAACATCCTGTTTGAAGCCTCGCAATGGCGAGGTACTGTTGATCAATTGTTAGGTGTCGTCTTGGTCTCATGATGTCAAAATGTGAACAGCATGATGAAGAGGACTGTTTAAATACCAATTCTAATTGAACCAGGAAATTTATTGGTCGATTCATGGATCAAACACCTGTTGTGAATTTTGCCGTTCAGCTCCTTGTTAGAGAACAGCAAGTTGTGCAAAAAGTACTGAAACATTGAATAGTTGGACATGTGCATTCAAAAGTTTAGAGAAGGTCAAATTAATTTCACCTGTAAAGGTTATAGTGCATTTTAGGTTCATCCTGAAATTTCACCCGAAAGCCGAATATCCCTAACTTTTTGTGAGTAGTGTATGTTTGTTGACTGGTAAATGACTTGACTGGTAGTGCTCTGCGGTGCACTTTAATCCAGTGCATTTGTGCGGATGAATAAGTTGCTGATTTTGTTTTTCACTTTGTAGTCGAAAGTGGTGAATTTTGGAGTCTTGGCACAAAAATCAACTTTCTATGGCACGCTTGAGCAGGCTTGGATCAGCAATGACTGTAAGTAACTGATATTTTACTGAATTTGTTTCATACACCCAATGTTTCGCATACTTTTTTTTGTTGATAATGAAAAATGTCAATACGTGTTTGTGTCACATAATTGCTGAGGGGATGACTTTATACTGCAAGCAGGTTCAATGGGGCTCTTTAGGGGGAATGTCCAGCTAAAGTACTGGTTCTCTGTGCAGCGATGCACTCCATTGACCAGAATCAAATCCTGACCTTGTCAGTACCGTCCGGCCGAGTCTGGAGGAGCACTGCAAAATTTGCCATAGTGTCCCTGGGAAGAGTGTGCTTCAATCTGCAGGGAATGCCCTGCCTCGTTGTGTAACAGTGACCCCTCTGGTCGATCAGGCACCTGCAGTTTGGCAGCGGCAGCTTTTTAAGAGCTCCAGTCCTCCAGAGCAGTGGCTGCGCGGGTCAGCTGGTGGACCGCAGAGTGAAAAGAAAGCTGTGGCTGGTTACCCGTGTTGCGGAGGGCTAGTCTGCACCCTCATAAATTGACGTCGGATGTAGTAGTGGCGGGATGTGCTAACAGTTGTCATTCCATGACAAAGGTGATGAAAGGAGAAGTGTTGAATCACATCACTGATGAAGTTTCCCTAGAACAGTGTTTCTCGGTTTCTTTTCCCCTTAGAGCCCGAGGTGAGTGTTTTGGTTTCTGCCCTAGTCGAGCTGTGAATTGTGTTTTACGGAGGTGTTTGCCGAGTGTGGATCTGTATTAGACATCCTCTGATGGTTAGATGCTTTTGTTTCAGATGCGGCCCCCGCGCGGCTGCTGAAGGAGATGGGGCCCTCAGCCATCGACTCCGAGCTGCGGGGCCTGGCCCCTGATGTGGGCGGGGCTGTGGAAGTAATGCAGAGCTTCCTGAGGATGGTGGGCAGCATGCTGGACTCTAAGAGGGACTTTGACCTGGCACAGGCCTACCTGGCCCTCTTCCTCAAGGTACTGATTAGCAAGTACTGAAATATGCCTTCCACCTAGAGCTGTGCAAAGAGTTTGTTTATGTATGTATTTATTTATTTGTGTGGGATGGTTATGTTATGTCCTTTGTATGATGGTAAACCCTTGCAAAGTTCACCACAGTGAATTTAAAAAAGCAACCAGTAGGTGGCAGTGGAACAAAAGTTTACCATTGTCCTTGTAGCTGCCATCAGATTTGTTAGTATTCACAGCTTTTTACATTACATTACATTATAGGCATTTAGCAGACGCTCTTATCCAGAGCGACTTACACAACTTCTTATTACATTTATCCATTCATACAGCTGGATATATACTGAAGCAATTCAGGGTAAGTACCTTGCTCAAGGGTACAACGGCAGTGTCCTACCTGGGAATCGAACCTGCAACCTTTCGGTTACAAGTCCTGTTCCTTAACCATTATACTACAGTGCCACTTTGCATAAGGGTACAACAAAAAGGAGATAGGCATATGTTGCACGTCTATGCATCAAAAACAGTCATTACCGGTTTTAAGCAGTTTTGGAAAACCTTTTTTTTTTTTTTTTACGAAATGCATTCAAATACCCTGCAGAAACAAAGAATGCAACACAACAAAAGAAATAAGATGTCCTATTAAACTTAATAAGCTAACTCGTTTCAATCTAAGAATTGAAAAATAAATGATACTAAAGGGACCTTGTGGGGGTCCATACCATCTTTTACTTTGTTCTTACGGAGGCGGGGGATGTGGCTACATGCAGTCTGTGAGGTGAGCACACTCGAGTGAGACTGCAAGGGGGGTGGGCAGGTGATAGGGTCAACTTAATCCCCATGTGGGTAGAAAGTACAGGATGTCAGATATTGCTCAGGTCCCGAAAGATCGGTAATTGCTCCCCAATAAGGCGTGGTGTGCAGACGCTTTCCAGTAAAAACGGAAGGCTGAGGTATTCAGCCATGAACAGATGATAGCAGCCAATAAATGCGTGGTAGCTGCTGAGGGAGAAAGTGATGGGGCTTTTGTCATCGAGCGCAGTAAAACATGTCTGAGGCAAGGGATGCACACGTATGCCAGGGAGACCGCCTGATTACACGGGAAAGGGAGAACTGGGCACGGCTTCATCCTTCTGTTAAAGAGCTCGGCTTCACTCGAGAGCCCGGCCTACTTCTGCCACAAACTCCCTCTCCCTGGATTATTTCTGCGCTTCTGTCATGTCTCGCTGACCTTGTTAGATCCCTCATCCTTTCAAATACTGTGCCTCTGGGCATGTCCTCTCTCCCTTGAGCGAAGCACTCGTGAATTGCCTCAGTAAAATATCCATGTGTAGAAATAGACTGAATAAAAAAAATAAAAAAAAATGTATTCTGTGTAAATTGCTCTCCATAAAGAGTGTCTGCTAAATACCAAAATTAAACATGTCGAACACTCACATTCCCGTCGGACTTTCACAACTCCCTTCACTGGCTCCCGGGCGGAGGTAGTGTGCACTTCATAACGCCGGAGCTAACCCATACCTGTCTTCAGTTCATCGTGCCCCCAGACTGCCCTGATCTCTTTGCATTGCCCTCCTCATTTCTGAACCTGTATCTTACATTCCAACAGGTAATGCACATTTGCTTGTTGTACCCTGGCTCAAATTTCTGACACGTTCCTCTACTCTAAGGATGTCCGCTGTGGCTGTAAATAATTCATCAGCTGCTGTGTAACCGTGGATGTGGGCAAGGTGTGGCTGACATAAATAATGAACTGAAATCTCTCCCAGAATCTAAATATGAAAATGATACCGTTGCTCTTTATTTGCGTAAGTTTAGTCATTTCCCCCTTCAGTCACAGAATACTTCGGTAGCACCTGCTTACATTGCGAGAAGCAGTGCTGGGTGAAAAATTGCTAATCAAGTTATTGTAGTGTCATTATTTGTTAGTAAAATTATGATTAACTTGCAGGTGTCAAATTAATTAGCAATAACAATGAACAAATAAATTATAAATGAATATCATTTGAAATATTGTAGTTAATCTTGTTCATATCTTCACATTCTTCATGTAATCTTTACTTTTTTTACTTTGTACTTTATAGCCCAACCAGGATTATTGAAGCTCTTGTCCTAAAGGAAAGATTTAATAAATAAATTTTGACTTTAATTGTAACATTACAGCACTTTTAAAATGTTCACTTGCAAATGTTTCAAGAGAGCATTCATCTTTCATTTCTGCATTGCCCATATCAATATTTTATTGCATTCAGAACTAAAATAAAGCTTGTCATGTTACATACATAGTTGCTCTGTATTGGGGAAATGAACTACAAAACAACAACAATTGTTTTAAGATCACAGATCTCACAAGTAGAATTCATTTGAATAGATTTTTAGGTAGTTGCTCAGAAATGCATAGCTGTATTCCACACACGTCTGATACACTAAACATAGTGTGAGCCAATTAGTTCAGTTAGAACTGTTGTTGGGGAAAGAATGGAACGACCAAAGATATGACCATAGGACAGTCAGTATGTACAATAATAATAATAATAACAACACTAATAATTGCACTAGAGTAAAGCAAAACAACATTTACTTCAGAACCTTTTCTGTTCTTAAAGGTTTTTTTCGATATAATTTTGGCAAAATTATAAAATTTACTCATTATATTCCAGCAGCTATTAATAAATGAAGTGTTCTGGGAAAAAAAAATCTGCTTTCTGTGAGTGTCCTGGGCTCTGTATTAGGCTGTCAAAAAATCTCAACCCGGTCTTCTAAAAACCAACCAACCAGGGCTAGCTATGTAGCTACCAATCAAGGCAACTATCTACAAGCAAAATATCCTTCCCATAGAATAAACCCCTCCCTGTCTGCATGTCTCCACACCTGCACTGGAGCATCATTTGGTGGGAGGGGCTTAGGAGAGAAATGGGAGGGAGGAGAGCAAAAGGGGGGGGAAGTCTTTTTGCCTTGTATATTTTCAAACTTGCCTACTGCAGCTTTAACGTCCCCAGTAAACAGTTGCATTGCTGAGCAAATTTACAAGACCGATTTTTGTGCTGGGACCTTCAATTATGAACTGTTTTGGTGTCATTCATGACATTTGTATTCACAGTGAAAATCTTATATCAGATTGCAGCGATTCATCTTTGTGCAGTTCAAGGTTGAAGTCTTAGGAAGTCTAAAAGCTCGCATGCAATCCGAATTTAACATCACCAGAAATAACGGACCAAGCTTTCCCGCCGCCCTTACAGTCAGCGTTGTTTAATAGGCGTACAGAGGTTACACTCTTGTAATGTGAACAGAAGGGAATCAAGAGCTCGGACCTTGAGCAGAGTGCACCAGGCCTTCACCATCCATCTGAAGATATGCTATCAGCGCTACGTGTTTCCGTTGTGTGGATTAACCTTCTGAGATGTTGCTTTTCTGTGCAGCTACACCTGCGGATGATCTCACAGGAGCCGGAGCTCATGGAGGAGGCGTGGAAAGTGTCTGAGAGGCTGAAGGAGACATGGACCAATATGCAGACACTGTTCAACCAGAGCTTGTGCTTGCTGGCATACACAAAAAGTGCATTATTATGATATATTCTTTTTTCATGTGCTGTTATCATGAAAGATCTATTCTATGATAAGCAGGCCAAACCACCAGATTGTAGGGTTTTACATTACATTTTTTTATGTTTGTACACACACAAAGCTAATACTTTGAATAAGGAACCCTTGTGCCAGGCTGTGTTTGATGAACATGCTGTACCTCAGTAAGATTGTGGGATTAAACTTTTCTACATTATGTTTGTTTTCTGTTGTGATGTCTTCATTCTTTGTAACGGTTGTCAATTGTCTGTGGCATTTGTTTATTTTAGGAAAAAGTTAATCCCAAATGATTTGCCTCTCAACTGTTTTTCTGTTACACTGAATACAGCCTGCCTTCCCAATGGCATTCACAGCTTTCTTCTCTGTTGAGCTTAGCAGCAGTTGTCAGGGTTGCAGATCAAGTTTTGCCTTCAGCCCAGACAGTTTAGTTGACAGGATTCTTAAGTAGACATCACCGCGATTGTTCTCATCCCTCCCACTTGTAATGATGGTTTCTGTTTGCTGTCTTTGTCCGCCCGTCTGTCTTGTCTCACTGGCATGAGTGGGTGAGATTTCAGTAACAGTAGGGAGTGAGGAAAAAGGACAGAGCATGTTTGGCAGTTTTCAAACCAGGCTTTACTGCAACGTTTTCTCCCCGTAGTAGAAATATAGCAAAAGTCAACACAGGGCACCATTTCATTCAGCTTGGTTAGGCCGTGTGTCTGGTCTCTACACCTGATAATATGTGAAGGTAAATAGCATACAATGCACTGCTGGGAAAAGAAACACTGCTGTGTCACAACAGAAAGGCCATTCTTGAGTCATGATTTTTTTTTTTTAATTGTGCCCTTTAAAAAACCAGCAGACTCCTAGACAAAGGTTCAGACAGGGACAAGATTCTGTCCCCACACTGACAGCCTATGCCTTTTACATATTCCTCTCGATAAGAATGCAGTCAAACAACAGACTTCAGTGTGCAAATTATAAAAATTGATTTCAATATGAGTGATGTTACTATGAATTTGTATCACACGTCTTGATGTGTATTCGAAAAATTGATATGTATCGTGAAGTGCATAGCAGATTTTGAGAAGCTTCACACAGTGCTGATAAACACACTAATGCCTTCATCAGAAGATTAAGAAGCTTACAATTTGCAGATAAATTATTGTTGTGGCATATTTGTTGCAACTAACATCTTGACAGGCGCACAGAGAGGCAACGGTGTTGAAGGCTCACGTGCCAGCATACGGGGGGCATGACATTTTGTAGGCGTATTTGGCTTGGTTCCCTGGCACACTGCTCGGTGTTTTTTGACTCCTGGTGGGCTGTGAGCTAACATCCACCTTTTCTCAGATGCTGTATTTTGTTGGTAATATATTTGAAAAGCTTATCTTGATCCTGAAGTAAAAAAAAAAAAAGTACCTTTACTCACAGTTTGGAACGCTGTAGGTTGTATGGTTATGCAAGACTGACCTCATCTTTTAAGTCTAATCTAATAAATTCATGGATGGTGCAGTCTATTTATATTTTCATACGAGAGACTTGTAAAAGCTGTAAACAAAACTGGAAACATCCATGACATTAAAAGGTAAAAATGCTGGTAAATGAATATGAATTATTTTGAGCACCACTAGAAAAACTGTTTTATGGGCACAATTTTTCTTTGCTGTTCAATGTCAAATTTTGACGGGCCCAGTAGCTGCAGGAAGGTTTGCTGCAAAAGTATTGGACAGATGGGTTTTCTGTTCACATGCAGTGCTCAAGAAGAATTACCAGTCATGCAGTGCACGGGTGATGGATTCACGTTCATGAAGGGTGTTGTTGTAACCACCATGATTTCCTTTATCAACTTAAAAATACCACTGAATGTGTGTTTTCTTCCTTTCAGATGACAGTGCCTGAACTGTTTTCCAGAAAGTATGCATATTAAGTACCTACTCTATGTGTTCTGGTGGGACAGGACCAGGCCCGCTTCAACAAGTGTGCAAAAGCATGCATTGTACCCTCGGTCACTAGATGAGTTTAGGTAAAGTAATAACGATATAATAAGAAACTGCACATAGACATTATATCAGTCAGTGCTGGATTCACACACTGCTCCATGCCTTTTATGTCCCCCTAAACTTTGAGTCAAACCATTTGATTGGTGTGAGCACACTTGAAGGGCATTGTTTTTGTTACCGACCTGTGCAGCGTGTACTAGTGTCTCTAATGGACCTCGTGAATTTGTTCTGGAATCGGGGCCCGGACAGGACAACACTTTTACTGTACCTTGAATGCAGTATATATACAGAAACCTTACAGTCACGCTCTATCTCTTCTGGGAATAGAAGCTCCCGGAACGTGTCGTTGAAAAGTGCGGTGGGAGTCCGTTTGACGGTTCCTTTTTTAGTTCGAGGAAATGTGTCCTTTCTTCCACGTTCCATTTTTCCGTTATTGCGCACTAAAAAAAACTGCCTTAAATGTGCAGGCTTTAGCATTTCTGAATTTAAAGGATTGACACAACACTAAAAAAAAAAAAAGCACTTAGCACTGGTCTGCCTGAAGCATCCTTTCACTACATTGTGGTCACAAGGTCATGGTGTGTTTGTATCCATTGTACGTGTAGGCTGTTGACTTTGTTGCTTATGTAACAAAAGAAATAGAAGTGACAGCTGACAAAAGAGAGATCATCTCAGTGGCCAACAGGGTCATTCTGTTTAACCCTTTCGTGCAGAGGCTTTTGTCTACTTTTGCCTGTTTTGTACCATTCTGTTTAAAGATTTATAACTTCAGATGTCAATGTTACACAAACACAAGTAATAAAGAAGACCCTGGTAACATTTATTACCATGCCACAAATTAATTTATTTTCATAATTCATATATAAACTATTGGCTGTGAATACACAACCACTCATTTACAGTGACCCTCTGAGAGTGTTAATGATATGAATAATGTAAAACCTTACATTTTCTGGTTCACAAACCTCCTGGCAATATGTACAAAATATGAAACTGATATACAGTGCCCTCCACTATCATTGGCACCCCTGGTAAAGATGAGTAAAAAGGGTTATAAAAAAAATCACCGTTTGGTGAATTAGCTTAATCTCACACTGAAAAAAAAAAGAAGAAAAAAATCCTTCATCAAGAAATAATTATTTTTAACAAAACCACGTGTGCCACAATTATTGGCACCCCTGCATTTATATATAGAATAAAGTAACCATTTTTAATAGTTGGTCGCATATCCTTTGCATGCCATGACTTCCTGATGTCTGTGACCCAACAACATCAAAAAACTCTTGATATCTTATTTTCTGGTACTCTTACAAGCGATAATATAACGTCTGCGTTTGAATGGATCTCTATGGGAATTGGGGGGTGTCACTAGATTTAGTTGTAAATTACACTGAACAGTATGGAACACATGGTTGGCTAAATGGCTTTAAGTCATCTGACGTATCAAACAAGCCTTAAACCATCACACTGCTGCCAGAAATACAATAGATATGGATGAATAACTTGAAGGGTTTCTTCTCCTGACTAATTTTTCCATAGAGTTCAATAGGAAAATTTGTCAGGATCCATCCATATCTACTGTATATCTAGCAGAAGAGTGATGGTTTGAGGCTCGTTTGATACCTCAGACCCTTGATGACTTACAGCCATTTTACCAACCATGTATTCCATACTGTTCCAGCATAATTTACAGCTAAATCATACTCAAACCTATCCAAAGCTACCCAAACCTATCCAAACCAAACTCTGGCAGAGAATGCAGACTGAGACTTTTATTCTTCATGGCATGCATAGCTACTTCTGACATAATGTGGCTTTAGAGGGTAAAAAAAAAAACACTAAAAGCACCAATATTAAGAGAACTTAACAGCTTGTTAATATTCTGGGATTGCAATTGTGGTTGGAACAAAAACCAGCATACACAAGGGGAGTCTAAGACCGAGTTGAGAACCGCTGCTATAAGCTAAACGTCAATAAGGCTAGCTAGCTTCTGTGGCTTGCTAACTAGCTAATACTACGAGCAATACAACACCATCAAACACACATGACAACACAGCACTTATAGCCCTGCACCGGAGATAGCTAGGCACCGCTCCGCTAGTTGGATACTTTTATGAAATATGGAACAATGGTGGCACATATAAACTTCATATTTAGCCTGATAATAGCCAACTAGCGCTGATGAAGATGATCTACAGTTTTCCATGATACCACGCTTTTTGACGTGGTACAGTAGGATGTTTGTGATGTAGACCCCAACGTCTATGCCACTAGGGGGCCTGAGCAAAGGGGTTAGGGTAGTTTTGTAATGAATATTGTAATGGAACTAGACTCTCTCTCTGCCTCCCACTAAAGCTAATTTTTGTCAGTTGCAGTGAACAAAAAAACAAAAGCAATGTCACCATGTCGACAAATTGCTGAATAAATGCTTACCCACTGAACTGAACTCCAATGTTAACACTGGGCTTCAGAGGTATGGAGGGTATGTATTGTGGAGCGTGACCTACAGCAATACCCAATGTTTCTAAAGACCATAAAACAATTGAAGAAAATATGGATTACATGAGATTCTCCCCAACAGTGATTGAATGACAAGGGTGTCTATTACATCATTTGAATGTCATTTGTCAACGACCGGCAATACAAATTGTATTCAATATCCACAAAGGGGGTATGGGGGAGGCAATATTAGATATGCTGTTATTTTAAAATGTCTAATTAAATTAAAGAGGGCCGGACAAGTAGTCTATTGCATGTCCGATAATGATTGTATCATGGTGATAATTTAAATGAGACTTCATTAACTGTCGCGGTTATTCTTGTTAGTGTCGGTAGCCTACTTAGCCGGCACTAGGACCCAGTAGACACAGTAGACTCGAACGCATCCTGGCTGCCCTTCCTCCACACATTGCAAGCTTCTGCTGTTGAGAGTGCTGCAAGTGCAAAGTAGCGGTGCAGACGGTAGCTCGACTGACAACCTTTGAAGTCCCCGCTTGTTTTCAGTGCTCCCGTGGCAACTTTAATTCGATTCTACTTTCTGACCGACTAGCATTTTAATGCTACATGTCTTATCGGTAACGGCTTTAGGTCATTCGACAATTTTAGCACAAGTCATCCTTAATATACATTTCAGGTAGCAATTTTCTACATCCCTGCGCTTGAGTGAAACACCGTGAATCGCTACTGGGAATAGCATACAGCTCGCGGGCTGCTGTTATCCATCTGAAGAGTCGGGGATGCTGAAAGTCACCATGCCCTCGCCCAGACCAGGGGCTGCTTCGGAATACTGGATAGACGGCTCCAAAAAGGAGACACTGGCCGACTACTATGAGCTGGAGTCTGAACTGGGACGGTCAGTGCAGCTGTTATGAATCCTATACAACGATGTCTGTAGGCATGTCCTCAGATGCATTCATTTTGAACAACTCCACCATTTTCATTATAAAGTAACTCGGTTAGATTTTTTTTCGTCACGCAGTATGCAAATGAATACAGCACATTCTACTATAGCTAATGTGAACTCGAATGACAATATAGACCCAACTGAAACACTTGAAGTGTATTCTCAGTAATGTGTAATATTAATTTTGTGTGACTTGCATCAGTTATCATTTTTATCTATTGTTCTAGAGATGAAGCCAAATATCACTTGCTCTCTCTCTCTCTCTCTCTCTCTCTCTCTCTCTCTCTCTCTCTCTCTTTCTCTCACACACACATGCATGCGCACCAATATGTGTGACACAATGCTTGCTACCACAATTTCCTGAGTATGACTATATGTGCCTGATGTTATTTGTTATAATTACAAAAACAGCTTTTGAAATGATAAAGCTTCAATTTAAAGGAAGGATCTATAGGATTTCATCATTCATCTCTGATTATATTATTCAGCCAAAATCATTTCCTTTGTAGTTTGAGCACTCAACCACATCCGAATGGTTTAGTATGAAACAGGGACAAGCTTTAAAGAAAAAGGACTAATCAAGTGTTGTGTACTTTCATTGTTGTAGAGCCTACTTTTTGCATCTTGGTTTGTTATTTGAGCATATGCTTATCTACTGAAAAAATGGGTTCTTTATTTAAAACTTTCAGATCCTGTTGACAATAATGATGATGATGATGATGATGATGATGTCGATTGTCATCATATTCATGCAGGCAGTGATATGAACCTCATCACTGGTGCCTCAGAAAGCTTCATTGTTTTACATCAAAGACGTCAGTCAACATCATCTGTTTATGTGGCTGCAAAGTTTGACTCAGTTCCATATAGCCTACTGAAGAGTAAATTGAAAAGACGTTTTAGAACTGGATATATGCCATTTCATTTGGCATTTGATGCAATAGTATGATGAGGCTCAGACAAAAGGACTACTGTGTCGTGAAAAATCCTTTTTATTTTATTTTTCAGAATACAACAGTATTTTAAATAGAGTCAAATGTTGCTTTTGTCAAATGCGCAAATGCCAGAATGGTATTGGTGAATGCTTCTGTTGTGTACCAGCTCCGTATCTTTTTAATTTCCTACCTTACCTGCACATATCTAAAGCAGAGAAGCTGTTTGTGTGATTAGTCTGATTACATGCTGTTTTGTAACCTTGACAATGGGCCCTGATACCACTGAAGCTGGTTTAAATCTACACATTCATGCTGTCTGCTCTGCACCTGGCTTCTTAAAGAGAGATTCAGAGAGAAGATTGCTCACATAGGAGACATTGCATTGCCATAGAGGTTACAGCTGCAATTGCTACTTTGGTGTGCGAAGAGAGTGTAAAATATGCTTTGCTTTTACTGCTCAATCTCTTTGCGTGGTGATAGAGTGAGTGAGTACATTAAATGCACTTGGCAAAATCAACATCTAATGTTAGGCCTACTTTCTCTCCAGATACTTCATTCTATCATTTACAAGTCATTGTTGTCCTCTAATCCATGAGTGATTCACTGATTCATGGTTTGCTTTGAAAGAAGCTTATAATTATGACATTAAAGTAGTATATTTAAAAAGTCTGAGGACACTACCAACAAGAACTGATTGTTTTCATTATTTATCAAGGGCTAATACAGTCATGATACTCTGTTTATACTTCTCAATCAAGAATACTTTATCTTTTAATAATATAGGTCAAAAAAGTGTGTAGGTATGTAAGAGCATTAGCAGTAGCGACAATAGAATGGCAGATTAATTCAATGAATAAATGGTTTTAGTTCTTAATAGCCCAGATATTTGCATATTGAGCTTTAGGAACAAGCATTTGTTATTTTAATGGAATAAAAGGTGTGACAATGAATAGACAAATGCTTACCTGATGGTGGACAGACCAGATGTCACATAGCTTCCCATTTCATACGAACGTGTATACATATATCCAAAGATGAATGATCATGTTTCAGATAATGTCATAATTTATGATTAACTCCCACATGCTAACATCTGAAGTAAAAGGGCAATATCTTGTGCTAAATAGAGTTACCCGATAACATTTAACAGGTTGATTTAAGGTGTGGCTAATTTCTTAGAAATGCATTACACAATACACATAACATGTTGTATTCTAAGGGAGCCCTAGTGGACAGTCCATTATATCTTGCTGAATATTTGTCATGCCTTTATTTTCAAGAGCGAATTATTGACATCTTTCTTTATCTGTTTCTATGGAGATAGTGAGCATCAGTAGAACACTGCTGACAATATAAATCTACAACAAATGCAAAATGAGTGTAGAATTCAGCATTATAAAAATAACATAAATTACACTACATTGTTGTTTTCAGTGCTTTGTGGGTTAGGCACTGTTGTCTGTTGATCATTTGGTGGGGGGGGGGGGGGGGGGGGGTAGAGTAATATGTGCTCTACCACATATGTAAAGTATTAATTGGTGTGACAATATACAGCTGCTATTAAAACATGCAAAAGCAATAATCCAGATCCAACCAATCCCTGTCCAACCTCTACTCGTTAATTCATTTTTTTCACCAGTGGATCTCACCAATGAAAGCCACCATGGTTTGTGTGACTAGCTGTTATGTAGTTACAATGTCTTTTTTTGAGGTATAATTATTAGAAGGCTTGACGATTACGCTTAATATGCTCATATCATATTAAACATTAAAGTTTTAATATGAGCACCTACATTATATACAGTATATACAGTACACCTACAGTATATATAGTATATACAGTACACATGTAGTATATACAGTATATACAGTACACATGACAGTATATACAGAACACATACAGTATATACAGTACACCTACAGTATGTACAGTACACATGTAGTATATACAGTACACCTACAGTATATACAGTACACATGTAGTATATTGGGATGGCAGGTATGCCATCCGCCAAGTTACGGCTTGGTGGGGCATGCCCCATACCTATACAGCACCGAGAGATTGGCACTTTTCTGGGTTTCCTACAGAAGTAACTACAATGACCATAGACTCTCAGCCCTTAAACACATTAACTTCTGTATGTTCTGACCTCATGTAACCACACAGCATTCAGATACAACTTCACAAATCCACACAATAAAGCCCCAAACTTGGGTTATTTTGCCGTTTTTCTCCTTCCTCTTCCGCTTCTTCTTCTTCTTCTTCCCATTTTCCTGCCAAACTGCCTGCCTCCGTCGCAATGTTATCCAATGGGGAGAATTATTATTTGAGGGTATGGTCCATATACCTGCTCATCAAGCTTATTGTCCAATAAAAACGCTTCATACTAATGTTTTTTAATGTTAATGTAGCTAATGGCTTCATGCTTTCCAAGAAGCTACTGTGGCTTAGTGGTTAAAACTTCAGTCTCTCACACAGTGGATTGTGGGTTTGAGCCCAGCAGGGCACATGTGTATTTTCCACAAAAACAATGTGCAACTGTTAAGTACTTTTCATTTCTTAGACTGTTATTATTTTCACATTGACACGTATTTTTATTGCAAAGGCAAAAGAGGTCTACAATATTAACTGTTCAATGTTTCACTTGTATTTCACTTGTACTATATCACACCCTCCCCAAACCGGACTCTCACTTTTGTCTGGTTTGGGGAGGGTGTTACGCTCTGCTCTTGCGGTCATGACTGACTGACTGTGGAAGCCCCTTGCCTCGGCCAACATTTCTTTATTCATTAATTTCTTCACTTCAGCTCTATTCACTTTATCCTTTTCACACATAACACAAGGTCACCATAAAATTAACTACTAGGAAAATTAAGAATTTACGATAATAGCCTACATTAAGAATTGAGGATAGCCTCTTTTAAGCTGCAAGCCTTTAAGCGATCGGATTTATAAACCGCCAATTCCCCAAACATATCTGATTCATGGTTAGTCACTTATAAATAAATAGATAGCCTCCGAATGTGGCTCTAGTCTACGCTACTCTGCTGATAATGTAGCTTACTGCAAACACTTTTAATTATAATAATAATAATAATAATAAGAAGAAGAATAATCTCTGGTATGTACTTTCTTAGTAGTATCTACTGTTTTCTTTCTGGCTAAGATTCCTGGGAAATATGCGCTGGCCAATTAAGCTTGTTCGCCAACGTTACTTCCTGCTTCTCGTCAGGAAGCAGAAACAAGCTAGGCTACTACGAAGCGAATCAACATGCATTATAGCCTACATTCATTGCACTACAGAAAACTAAACTAAACCTAGCTGTCCGGTACCAAAACATTTCCCGCAGGTAACGTTCTACACTACCGGAAAAAAAAAACTCTGCTGTGCAGAAACTCACTAGCTCGCTTGCTAGCTCGTAGCCCACACATGGAAGGTTGGAGTTACGCATTCGGCAATCCAGTGTTGAATAGCCTAACTGCTGTGCTTATGAACTCACTAGCTCGCTCGCTAGCTCGTAGCCCACACATGGAAGGTTGGAGTTACGCATCCGGCAATCCAGTGTTGAATAGCCTAACGTTAAATATATTTCATAGAATACTAATAGCCCTATTTTAAAACTGTATTTCCATATTTTACTGATGCAAACTATTTAGGCTGTACTAGCTATTTAGGCTGTATGTCTTTCAGCTAGAATGTGTTTGCGTCTAGCCCAGGGGTGTCCAATCTTACCCAAAAAGGGCCGGTGTGGGTGCAGGCTTTTGTTCTAGCCCAGCACTATGACACCTGATTCTATTTATCAAGGTCTTGATTGAAGAGCACGATTAGTTAATTAGTTGAACCAGGTGTTGTAGTGCTGGGCTAAAACAAAAACCTGCACCCACACTGGCCCTTTCCGGATAAGATTGGACACCCCTGGTCTAGCCCATTGTGCATGTATGTCTCCATGTAGACTTCGTTCATTAATTTACATGCTTCTTCATGATCCATAGCTCAGGTGGTGCTGTTCATTGTATTTCATTACACATTAAATACTGCTCATCTACAAACTCTTTTAATGTAATTGTGTACTGTCTGTAATAGGATAACTGTTCTCATTCTTGTCAATAGAGGGCGTTATGGTTAAGCGAATGTCTGCATACATTCCTTTGGAATGCATGTCTCTCTCCGTGTTTATCTTCATGCATTATTCATCATTAGTTAGCTACAAAAAAATAAGTGATATCAGATCAAAAACGTCTACGACGTAAAAAAAGCCAAGTTACTCACGCATAGCCTACATAGCGCTGTCCATAAATTCTTAATTCCAACTTGCAAAAACTAGGCCTGCCTTTAAAAGTCTTGATATCAAAATGTGGCCAAGTTACAACTAACAATATTGCCTATCGTAGCTCACACTAAATAAACTAGCTCTATTCCAAAGCAATGCTAAACATCGTAGACGTTTTTGATCTGATACAGTATATACAGTACACATACAGTATATACACTGCGTGTAGTGAGTGACTCTAGTTTTTTTTTTCCCACTTTTTTTTGTCAAATGATGCTTCCTGTATATATCAGCATGAATTTCTTCATTGACAAATCAGAAGGGTCAATGTAAGCAACGTGAAAGATTTTTGTTTCAGTTTCATGTGTATGTTTAATTATTTGTCCTGGTATAGCTACTTTTCGTAATCGGATTTATTGTGATATACAAAATTTTGTCTTCTGTTTTACCACAAGAACGATTAGAATTCCACCCCACTTTTCCCCCTACTGTATACAATCCCCTTTAGATTCAGTTGCTTCTCTGGGTTTGGTGCTTTCTGTGTATGCCCTAATGCAATATTCTAATATTCAGTAGTCTCCATGAGGCCGTGCTTTATAATCTCTTTATAGAGCGACGATGAAAACAATTATTTCTTTAAGACAATATTATAAATTCCAGGTCGGGATGTAGTTTCGGAACATTGCGGGTCGTGTAAAACACGATTTAACAGACAGTGAGGTCCGAAGATGTTCTTGTTGTTTTGGCTGTGAAGTTATGCACAGAGTCAGACGTGAGTCCCTTTTGACTTCTACGTTTCTGTTGACTCAATTGCAAAGGGAAACTTTGCATGACCATGTTTTACAGCTGAAAAGTGCAGAATTGAGGATTCTCAAGAGTTTTTTTTAACCTTCCCCATTTGCATTTTTTTTTAAATTTCACTATCAAGAGTAAAAAAGTACTGTCATTGCAAATTTAAAAAGCAAACCTCATAGTAAGTATCGCTAGACAGGGCAAGGCAGTGCACTGTTTTCCCTGTGTCTTGTTAAAGTAGTCATTAGTTCTTTAATTGAATCTTGTGACAAGGTTCCCAGAAACAGGAATCATTAGCATCCCAGATCTTTTACAATTTTGCTTTGTTTTAAATTAGTGCAGGCATCCGTACAGTGTGATTAATGGGAGTGCTGATTGCTTTATCTACTTATTATTAGGGATGTGCATTTCCAAATGATTAGACATGTTAATACTCTGTGGCTGACCTGGCTTGATATTCAAATAGCTGTGTCTTGTTTTACTTGAACACTGCTTGAACCTCCTGCTGTCTCCGTCTAAATAATGACTTCCTGCTGACAGATCTGCATTTACTTGAACTTTAAGGCTGGAAATAGATAACATTAATGAAATGTTAGCTTTTTATACAGGTTATTATGCTCTCCTACAAGGTTAGTTATGACATAGAAAAAATGAGTTGTCTTAATGTTTTCAACAAGCAATCCTGTTTTATCGAGCCTGATTGATTTGTGTTCTCGTGGAATATTTGGGTTGTCAATTATTCTGTTAATCTTTTCTTGAAAACCATGTAGTCACTTTGATATTTTTTCAGTTCAATGAAACTACGGAGACAATGGAGAACTATGGAAAAAATAAATCAATTAAAAATTATGCAACAGAGAGAAAATTAGTTGGGAGCTGGCTTTACGGACCACAGACTATTGTGCTACGATTAAAGGGAGTCGGCATTCTTTTCTAATTCGGTTTATATGCTTTTTTTAGTTTGCTCTTATGAGGGGGTTCATTCACGTTTGGTTATCAATCAGTAAATTTCTGATTGATAGCCAAATATCTTTATTCACCTTTTATTTGTACTTTCTCTCCAACTCTTTATGGAAAGCACTATTTGACAGTGATTAGCATTTTATTTTAAAACCCACAAGCGGATTACTTTGATTCAAATTAAAATAATGAGACACCAAATAATGGATTTGGATTAAAAATGTTAATATAAAATATATAATATTAAAATGTTTCATAATTATTTATTAAAGTATTTATTTAATTATTTAGCTAAAATGCAGAAGTACTGTTTTGTTCTAGTGCTGAGAGACCTGCATAAAATAATATATTGACCGTATAAATTTTCCTGCCTGAATTGGTTATCCTTTGCATGGAGCCATTATTTGCACGTAAATATTCCCCACAGTGATTGTGGAAAAAACAAAGAGAGGTTCAAATATTCGACTCTTGTTGCGATGTCATATTCCAATATCAGATTTGTATAAAAGCACATCTCACCCCCCCCCCCCGATTGTTAATAATCCCTATGATGTCAATACTGACCCCATTTACACCAGCAGTAGATTTGTCTGCACATTGCCAAGATTGTCCTGTGAAACCAGCTATGGGGACCGGAATTAATCCTTGGCTTGACCATGTAACCTTTGTCTTGATAATGCGGCGGAATTAAACGGGTGACGTCCGGCCGCATTTGGGCGCACTGTGTCATAAGGAATTACAAGAGCAATAAATCAGGATTGCCACAATCCTAGATCCTCTCTTGCCGTCTGGAATTCCCGACAAGCAAAATGCTAGGGGAGTTCTTACAGGAGGAACCCAGTGTGCAGAGGGTGGTACAGTACAGGATGTGCTTTTACAAAGCACTGTACGACAAGCAATAAGTCATCACTTCATCCTTATTTCCTCTATTTGTCTCTCGTACGGCTCCACCTCCGTTGTTAGGAAACATATTGGAAAGAACTGTGTTGGGTTCTGAGTGCTTTAATCTGGGAGGGAAGTACATATTAATTATTTATGTTTTCTCCCCCTTGCATACTAATGCGGTTGAAAATTCACACTTTGCAAACACGGCTGTCATAAATTCTATTCAAATGTTAATACTTCTTGCAGAACCGTGAAGTATTATGTTAAAATTGCATCACAATTAATACAGTGCAGCGATCTTGTATATAAGGAAAGTTTGCCAAAGGAAAACATGACTGTGAGGATAACATCCGTGCATTTTCACCAGTTAAATTTAATGTTATTATTTCCATAGGGGTCACTGGTTCTAAAAAGTCCTGTCATATTTTGTGCAAAAATAACCTTTCCCTTTGCCAGCTGAGCAAGTCGAAACTCTGTAAACTGATCACAGTATTTCTAAGTGGATGGAAATTGTCTGTACAGTGGGTGTAGTATGTTGCTGTAAAATGGTCTACTGTCGGTCGTGACCTGACAGGGCTCTCATTTCACTTGCGGTTGGATATTTGTTTTTGATTATCAATTGTTCGAAAAACAGATGGAAGTGCGAACGCCAAGAAGACGGCAAACATCAAGGGAGCCTTGTGCGGGTCTATTGAGATATTCCCAGATTCTAATATCTCTATTGAACATTCTTCCAGGGCTGGCCAAAGTTTATGAAATGATTTCACATTCCATCGGTTCAGCAGAGACACTAGGTAATTTGCAAAACTTGACACTCTCTGTCGGGATGTGTCCTAAAAAAGCACAAAGTGAATACATATTGTGACAAACAGGGATTTGTTCACACAAAGAGCATACCATACCAGGATGCTGTGAGCTGTTGTCTTCCAAACAGATTTACACTCTTAGATTTGGGACATTTTGTCCCATGCTGTGAATGCATGTGATAAGCACTCTGGATGAATATATCCCCGTAGCAATATTTCTCTGTAATATGCTTCTCACATTGTTTTGTGCAAAAGCCTACATGTCTATTTTAAGGTGATGTACATTACTGTAAATTACCACTGGAGATCCACCTATTGCCTAAAGATTTGGCTATCTTGAGAACCATGAAGAAAACCCAGACATACAGCAAGAGTTTTATATCTTGGTCTTTGACCGCAGCCGCCAAGCTCTTACAGGGGTTGAGTGTGCAGGAAATTAGAAATGTTGGTGATTTCCCGGTTGGGGCTGCAGTTCAATTTCTTGAAAACAGATCATTTGCAATCTATTATCTTCTCTCCTGATGTACACAGCTTAGGTTTCAATAATATTGCATGAATCCCCAATGAACTGACTCTTAGCCCATCACCAGCTCCACAGAACATAGTGTATTTGCTCCATTAGATTTCAAGCCTATGTCTGTGGACACATTATTTTTAGCCGAATGACTTGCTAGAGAGCAATCTGAAGCAACTGAAAGAGATGGGACAAACGAAGATGGCACTCCAGCCACACAGCAAAAATCGTGGTGTACATTTAACACCCTAGCGTGTTAAATGTACACTACAGTGTTTGATTTACGCCGGAATCTTTGCTGTGCAGAAGATCTTATGAATTTGGACCGTGCAACTTGACCCTGAAAATCCCTGAGAAACAACATTTATCGCTCTATTTTGACAAAACAAGTGATATGGTTGATCATATAGCTCGATAGCGAGTGTATCAAAATTTGCCCAACAGGCAAAATGTAGTGAAATGGTAGAAAGGGTTCATTTAACCAGTTATATTATATTAGATGTTCTGAAGAGGTGACTGCATTATAATCTGATGTCTGTCATGAAGAAACCCTACCCGAAAATAATTGATCATTTCGACAGAATGCCAGGATCACTTCTCCCAG
The DNA here is from genome assembly GCA_029718625.1 of Synaphobranchus kaupii. NCBI lineage: Eukaryota > Metazoa > Chordata > Actinopteri > Anguilliformes > Synaphobranchidae > Synaphobranchus > Synaphobranchus kaupii. The sequence goes on along the minus strand of CM056392.1, from coordinate 25,853,853 downwards.
GAGTAGAAATTCCAAGAGGTCCTGACTGATGTGTGCAGTTGGTATTCTTAATGTGGGTGCTTCACTGGTTATTACTGCTTCATGATCACCAGTATTTATTTCCCTCTCCTACCTCTCTCCCAATCACAACTGTGAATGGTCAGAGTAAACAAAATGAAAAAATATATGGTAAGCATCCTTATATTAGCTATAATTACAATATAATATATATATATATATATAATATATATATATATATACACAGTTGCACTCAGAATTATTAAAACCCCTTCACTTCATTTCGCCAGTCACGTGTTCCATACTGTACCAGCATAATACAGCTGAATCTAGTCTCACCCCCCAATTCCCATAGAGATCCATTCAAATGCAGGGAGGTTATAGTATCACTTGTAACAGTACCTGAAAATAAGATATCGAGAGTCTTTTGATGTAGATGGGTCACAGACTTCAGGAAATAACAGCATGCAAGGATATGCGACCAATATGAAATATGATACTTTAAATATACATTAAAGCAAAAGGTATGAATACTTATGCACATGAGAGATTTAGGTTTTTGATTCTTAATACATTTCCAAAAATTTCTAAAAACATGTTTTCACTTTGTCATTATGGGTTATTGAGTATAGATTGATGGGGGAAAAATGGCAATTTTATCCATTTAAAATTAAATCCACAACACAATAAAGTGTGCAAAAAGTGAAGGGGTTTGAATAATTTTGAGTGCAACTGTATATATATATATCCTTTATTTAACCAGGTAAAAGTCTCATTGAGATTAAAATCTCTTTTTCAAGAGTGACCTGGCCAAGAGAGCAGCATAAACATTGTTACAAACAATAATCACAAACCACACAAACAGACAGATACAACTGTCACACTCCAAACGAATGAGCACAATATCCAGTTAATATGCAATACAAGGTCAAAGACAAAAATCCAGTTATGATGCATAAACAGGTACAATTTTCTAAAACAATTTCCGTGAAAATTTAGGAGAAATCACATTGACCAAGAGTACTATTTTCATGATCCTTTAAAATTGACTTAAATTCCCCCATAGTAAATCAGTTCTGACAATTTCAGGTCCTTCTGTACCATTATTCCAGGTAGAAGGGGCAGTGTATTTAAAATCCTTTTTTTGCCTAATTCTGTTCTAACTCTGGGGACCATCATCTGTAGAATATTGTGAGAGTGCAGACCATATTCATTTTGGTTTTTACACTGTATGTACACAGATAAGGAGGAACCAGCCCAAGGAGAGATTTATATATAAAAGCCAACCAATGTGAAAGTCTGCGGACATGCAGAGATGGCCACTTAGCAGCAGCATACAGAGTACAGTGGTGTACAAGATTGCCACAGCCAGTCATAAAACATAAAGCACAATGGTATACAGTATCCAACTTCTTTAGGCACTGGTCAGGTGCATTCATAAAGAGCAGATCGCTGTAATCCAATTAAGGTAAAAAAGTTGCCGAAATCAAGTATTTCCTTGCCTGGAGCGAGAAACAGGATTTATTTCCTAAATAAGCTATTTATTCCTAAATAAACTTAATTTAAGTTTCAGCTTGGAAACAAGGTTTTCAATGTGTAATTTGAATGACAAGTCCTGATCAATAATAATACCTAAATACTTTCGACCATTTCAATTTCAACCCAGTTGAGATCTTGGATTTGTCTGCATTTAACATCAACTTAAGTTGTGTTAAATGGGACTGAACAACATCAAAAGCAGACTGCAGAAATTCAAGGGTTTGTACTACTGAAGGGGATGAGCAATCGATAACTGTATCATCTGCATAAAAATGGAATGCAGCATAAAAATGGAATTATCACAACGATTATTTACAAATATGGAGAACAGCAGTGTTCCTAGTATGGAACCCTGGGGCACGCCTTTTGGTACAGGGAGGGAAGGAAAAGGAAGACCCAGCAAACTGGACATAATAATAATAATAATATTAATAATAATAATAATAATAATAAAACATTATGATGTATATTATACGTATACTATCTTGTAACACAATGTCTTAATGCCTCTCCCACCCCCTGTCATGCACATATTTGTCAGGTTTGGCAGGAAACTGTTTTGGGGGTTAGGGTGCTGGACCCCCCCACTGCACCCCACCGCACCCAAACATACTTAGTACACAAACATATTTCTGTCCTCCCCGTTTCCAAACCCACCAGCCACCACTGATATATATTTATATATGAGCATAAATATGATACTGGAGGGACTTGGGTCACTCTGTATTCATGAATGCATAATCTTGGTCTATAGTTGTTGAACATCCAAAACAAATCAGATAATAAAGCTCAGACATCAATGCAATACATAAGATAATATTATATGTCACATTATTTGCATATTTGATTTATGGGAGTATATATACAAAAAAAACTAAAGAAAAAATTAACCAAAATGTGACATGCCAGTTATGACCAAATTGCACAGATATCTTTGAATGACCAAAGTCTAACAGCATGATTTTTTCTGTTTGATTGCAGTTACCAAATATGCCTCTACAGAATAGTACAAAGCAGGCATCGGCTCGATTGAGAATAGTCTGTTAAACAGACGCCAAAGTTCTGAAAGTGTACGTAACACGTGGTGTCCAATAGTATCATTAACTGTAACAAACCTGCCCTGCAATTAAAGTAAGATTGCATTTGTTTAAACGCATATTATGCATCAACAGTAAACCCAGTGAATGTATAGGAAGTGGATTGTGTCTGTTCCCTTACACTGACAAGCATATCAATTATATTTTATTATTAGAAAATATTTTGTAAGATACGAGGTCAACGATATCTTTGACCTCGATTCTTCAATAGTAACAATCAATTTGAAAGGATTTGATAGTTAGTATTGCCGCAAATGCACACTATCAAAGCATGTTTAAATAATTGCAGTGAGAGGTAAGCAACAGGGTATTTGGCTCGCAACTGATGTGGTGTCCTTGCTTTCATGGGCGTTACGTACGCTAACTTAAGTGACACGTTGCCTGAAACGGAGAATTAAGGGTATGTTTCTGTTTGACATATACATTTAAAAAATATATACGTATATACAGTTCTGCTTGAAAGTTTGTGAAACCTTTAGAATTTTCTGTATATCTGCATAAATTCTATCTAAAATGTCATCACATCTTCATCTAAGTCCTAAAACTTGATAAAGTGAACCCAGCTCAACAAAAAACACAAAAAACATTATTCTTTTATAATTTATTTATTGAGCAAAATTATCCAACATTAAATGCCTTTGTTGGAAAAAGTATGTGAACCCTTGGATCATATGTATTTTTAAATTATCATAATATTTGGTCGCAAATATCCTTTGCATACTGTTACTTCTGAAGTCTGTGACCCATCAATATCAAAAGACTCTCAATATCTTATTTTCAGGTTCTGTTACAAGCGATACTATTAACCTCTCTGCATTTGAATGGATCTCTATGGGAATTGGGAGGTGAGACTAGATTCAGCTGTAAATTACACTGGTACAGTATGGAACACATGACTGGCTAAATGGCTGTAAGTCATCCAGGGTCAAAGGTATCAAACGAGCCCCCAAACCATCACTCTGCGGCCAGATATGGAGTACATTACATTACATTATAGGCATTTAGCAGACGCTCTTATCCAGAGCGACTTACACAACTTCTTATTACATTTATCCATTGATACAGCTGAATATATACTGAAGCAATTCAGGTTAAGTACCTTGCTCAAGGGTACAACGGCAGTGTCCTAACCTGGGAATCGAACCTGCAACCTTTCAGTTACCTAGCCTAGCCAGTTCCCTAACCATCATACTACACTGCCGAGTAGATGTGGATGGATCACTTTAAGGGTTTCTTCTACTGACTTTTTTCCCCATAGAGTTCTATAGGAAAATCAGTCAGGAGAAATAACCCTTGCAGTGATCCATCCACATCAACTCCATATCTGGCCGCAGAGTGATGTTTTCATTCCAGAGGTCCAGGGGCACTGGTTAAGATCAATGGCATAATGGATTCCACCAAGTATCAGCCAATTTTGGCTGACAATCTGGTTGCCTCTGCCAAGTCTGAGAGGACTTTCCAGAAAGACAATGACCCAAAGCATACCTCAAAATCCACATAGAAATGGTTCCGTGACAACAAAATCAATGTTCTACAATTGCCATCTCAGTCGCCCGGACCTCAATCCAATCGAAAAACCGGTGGGTTGAACTGAAGAGGGCAGTTGTGAAGGATCTTGAAATGCTCTGCATAGAGGAATGATCCAAAATCACTCCAAATGTGTTCTTTAAACTTGTCAAACATTACAGGAAAAGACTCCATGCTGTTATCCTTGCCAGTGGTGGTTGCACCAAGTACTAAATGAGGGGTGCCAATAATTATGAAACCTTGATTTTTTTTACAATACATTTTTTATTAAATAAATGTATGATTTTGCTTGGTTCCATTGAAACATTATTAAACTACAATATTTTTTGCATCTTGGCATTTTGAGTTTATCTCAATAATTATATTGTTTATTTTTTTAAAGTATTTTGGTGCATTTCCAGTCAGGGGTGTCAATAATCCTGGAGCCCACTGTATATATAGATCAATACAAAATACTCTAAATAATGGAGGGTGTGTGGGTTACTTCGAAGGGGCATGCAATGTAATATTAATAAGAACAGTACTAAAGAGAAAGCTGAGATTGCAATGGATTCATTAGCTTCTTGGCGGAGATGTTTTTGTGCAGCATTGTAGAAATCGGTTGTTTACAGCATTGTGTAAAGAAATAAGCTCTGTCCAGGCAAGCACAAGTGGGTTGAAATGCATCACACTCACTGCGATGTTGAAGCCTTGTGAGAATAATGAGGAATGGACAGCAGATGAGACTCTGGACAAATCAGTACCCTGCTGAATTTGGACCCGCTTTTCGGTGTGTATTTTACCATTTCGTTTGACCACGGTTGTAAATTGGTGGCAAACACTTTCCGGCAGTGCGGTCCAAACCCGTGCTGGTCTTAGTTTTATCGCACTGTTTATATCTGTGCGGGTTTGACCCCCCACGCCGCCTTTTGAAGCTGGCCTTCTTCTCTACTCAACAGGAACATACTGTAGATTACATGAGCCAGAGGAAGAGGGGATGCTTTCACCCAGCCAGTGATTTGAAAAGGTTCAGAGCGTCACATCCTGACACAAGGTGTTCGAGGCGCCCCTTCACACCAGCTGAATTCTGAGTACTCACATTGAGAGGCCAGAGATCCATCCCAGTTCTGAGAGAGAGCTGAATTCATTATTCAGCAACCCGTCTCCTGTGAGAAAAAAAAAAACCACCTGCAGTTCACATGCTAGAGTCTATTACATAATGTCCTGAAAAGGACTTGCTTTTCTGATATTTGTCCACAAAAAGGTAAATGCATAATTTTATTTCTAAGAATTGAATGATTCATAACCTTTGATTCATGAATCGATTAAAAAAAAAGATACTTTCAATTATCAAAGAACTGGGATCCTTAACACCTGTGTATTTTTTTGTATATCATTGATGTGACGACCAAGTAATCAACATTTTCGTGGTCGCCAAAGTTGAAGGCCATAAACACCTCTCATATATGGCAGTTACTTTCTTTAACTTTGTCTTTAACTTGTGGATTTACTCACAAGAAATATTTAAAATAAAAATATGACTTTTATTCAGCAACCACATCATAATACGTCATTTTAATCATGTATGTCGGTCAATGCTGCAGGATTTCCCCAAATGTCCGGTGTTTTTCCCAGTTAAATTATGTAATGAACACAGAACAGGAAACGAGGTTACTTCCCACATGTATCTGAGCAGCTGTCCTACTCTAATTCAGCATACTGATCCCATGAATAGGAACTGATAGCTGTGTGCTAATGAATAGGAAAGCAGGCCTTCTTCAGTACAGCAGCATCAAGGCAGTCAGAGGCAAAGACGGCAGTAATTTGGAGGCTAGCAATGAACTTCCCTACTTTGTCATTTGTAAATGAATTACCACTCGGTGGCCAAGTTCTCCCTGCATGCACATTACTGCATCCACAGAGGTACACGTATATCGCCCTTAATGGATTGAGTTAGACTCATCCTCAGTTACAGTTCACCTGGAGCAGTTTTATTACAGATGTTCGGTGTACATTCTTCTTCTATGACTTCTTCTTCTTCGGGGGCCGAACAGCAAAGCTGTTAGAACCCCTATTGTATATCTTTTTTTAAATTTTTTATAATTCACTCAAAAATCACAGTTGTTTGCAGACATTTGATACTTGCTACAGTGACTAAGCACCTCATTAGGAATATGCATATGCATGTTTTTTGCATGTGCATATGTGTGTGACTTTGAATAATGGCCTCCTTAATTGCTGCTTGCAGCTGTTATTATTATTATTATTACTATTATTATTATTATTATTATTATTATTGTTGTTGTTGTTGTTGTTGTTATTGGGGCTGCAGTAGTACCACAGTAAAAAAGTAACAATATAATTACAATATCTCGCCAACATTTTTAATAACATCATTGAAACAGGATGAAAATTGGTTTGCAACTGACAAAATTGATTGCAACTGACAAAAGTCTCATTCTCTGTAGTAAATAGACAGCCTCATCAAAAGTGAAAAGACTTAAATAAAATGTAATTCTCAGAAGTGAAACAAAAAAATCTAATAAAAATGTGCCTTCCCACAGCCCAGGGATAGTTCCTAATATGCATAAAATAGTAAAAATTAACAACTTTTTTATAGCTATGAATGTAGAGAGCCCATGTCACTGGGTCTGGCCTGTGTGATAATTTAGAATTTTGATTAATTCTGAACTGGTGGGATTTCGTCTTGAAACGGGCAGATTGATTAAACTGACTGAATCAGCCAGTCTCCAAAGTCTACTTTGTTTTTTTTATATATATCGCTCGGCTGGAATTGTTGGAAATAAATAGGGTTGGTATCGAGTATGTGAAGTTATAATTATAGACTAAGACTAAGTATAATTGGATAATGAATGGAAATCTCAAGTTGTTGTTCCATTGTTCGTATTAAACTAAAGGTCAGATTTTGTTTTTGTGTTTCAGATTAAATGGATATATTGGTATAAGGTAGTCACTGTATTGGTGTAAACACAATTTCATTCACCTCCTTAGACTTTCAAGCTGTTTTTAGGCTTGGAGTTGCTATGTCAACTGATACTCTCCTGAAACAGTCCTTTATTTCTGTTTTATTGCGTGTCACTGTCCACAGTTTTAATTGTTGATTGTGACACTGTATCCAAGGGCCAGTGTTTATTTTTAAAGTGTTATTAAGCTGTTTCCAAGATATGAACAAATGTCACTGTACACAAATAGCAGCTGAGATTCAGAGCAACTTTAAACGGCACACTTTTATTCCAGTATGAATTAATTTGTTCATTCATTCATAATGCCAGGCACTCATGTTATAAGCACTGAAAACAGATACAAACATAAATGCACAAGCTGTGGTGTCCTTCAGTGTTCAGTTGTTTTCCGTTTATTTAATATTGAATTTTTATGTAATGTATGCACAGCGGAAAGGTTATGTTTTAAATGCACAACATGTTAAGGAACTTTCACTGTTTACTGTGAGTAGTCTACTTTTTAAGAAGGCTTTATGACAATGGCACCAAATAATAGTCATTTATTGAATATGTACATTTAGCAGACTGGATCTCTCCTATGTTGAAATATGTAAGTGAATACATGGACAGGCTGGCTGTTACATGCATCATATTCTGGACCAGTACCAAAGCTCTGCTTAATCCCCTGTGATTCCTATGGAGATGGTGGTATGGACTCATTGGACAGCTCTTTTTCATGGGCTGATGAGCTGAGCTGTGACTTCGGTCTTGATGAGATGGCATCTGTTGTGTGGTGAGCTTAGTACTTGATAGGCTCTGCCTTTGAAACAGATACTGTGCAGAATCTAAATGGGGCGGCAGTGTAGTATAATGGTTAAGGAACTGGACTTGTAACCGAAAGGTTGCAGGTTCGATTCCCAGGTAGGACACTGCCGTTGTACCCTTGAGCAAGGTACTTAACCTGAATTGCTTCAGTATATATCCAGCTGTATAAATGGATAAATGTAATAAGAAGTTGTGTAAGTCGCTCTGGATAAGAGCGTCTGCTAAATGCCTATAATGTAATGTAATGTAAATGTGTATTTTAACTATACTGTATTTCCGATTGCCAGATCTGTCCCTGCATTGTTGGACAAAATAACCTGGATGCAAGACATGGTGATCAGTCTCTGTAGTGATGGACAGTCTTTGATTGGGGTGTGGTGATCACTAGGCTGCCTGTTTGTTCTACTGCCTATTTGTTATTATTCATGCAATATAATCAGGTCCAAATTTAACAGATAAATAAAATAGCAGGGTGAAGTAAATTAAATGATTCCTTACAAAACAAAGTAATATATCACTATTTACTGTGGGAGTTGACCTGCCACAGTTCTTTTCAGGATGCAGACTGGTGTAAATTAAATAAACAGGGTTTCACTCACTTTTGTCTGCAGATCACTCAGAAATTTCAATGTCCAGAAACTATCTCAAAATATTTCTTTTCTCATATATTTACTGCCAATTAAAATTGTATTAAATCTCTTGTGCAGCATCTTTCCCTGGTTTTGAAACTGTTGTGTAAACTGAAATATCTCATTAAAATGTCTTTCTGTTACCTATGTCTGAAGTAGGAGACACGGCATGGCGAACTATAACTGTAAATCCTTTACTCATCTCTGCGTACTTATCAGAAGTGGATGTGAAATTTCGCAAATCAGCATTCACGCCCTACAGACATCGCGCAGTCTGCTAATGGTCCCGTAGCATTGTTTCTGAGCAGCCTTCTCATGATCTTGTGATTAAATGCAACCATTGCGTGTCCTCTCGTACATCACGCAGAGAGTCAAGGATTCATTAATACAAATCCTACTGCCCAGCCAACTATTAAATTTGAATGATTTAATGAAATGATGCATTGTACAACTGTGACGAAGTGTGGGAAGTGTCCAGGGGGACTCGATTACAGCAAGGACTCCATGTTGTCTAAAAATAGGTCGATTTTGCCTGACATTTCTGTATTTCTAAAATCCTCTATTGAAAATATAGAAAAGAAAATCCTTATTTTATAGACCAGCTTGACTGATTATCAAGTATGCATTTACGCTGCAATTCTAAGTGGTTTGAGATCCTCAAGCGCTAATGCAATCCATTATTATCATTGGATAATATTCGGTTAAACCTTATTCTGTATACCTTAAATTAGCCATCCAAACCTTATAAGCCTTTAATTGATAATTCATACATTGAGCAAAACTGAATGTGCCTAATTGCTTGGTAAATACTATGTTTATACATATAATTACTTTAATGTGAAGTGTTCTTCATCAATCTCTCTGTTGACAAAAAGGAATTGTATTTTAGCTTGCTGTGAATTATATCCAATAAATCTGTACTGTTATTTGATGGCAGACTATGCTACTCTTAAGTAATGTATCGTAATTAAGGATTATTACATTTTGTAGAATTTCACATTTTTAAAAGTAAATGAGTTAAGGCCTGATTTACTAAGACCTTTAGCGTGTGCAAAAACCTTTTTGCACATACAAAACTAATAACACAAGCAATAATTGGTGCAAAACAAATAGCATGACCAATCATTGGTCATGTTATTGTTTTTGTGTGTGCTAAAAGGTTGTGCACATGCTAAAGACCTTAGTAAATCAGGCCATTAGTTTCTTATACGTTCAAAAAATGTTGCGTTTATTTCTCGGACTCAGATGTCACATTTTACTGGTGATTGCAAAGCACAATGATAGGCTGCTTGAGGCATTTTTGCATTTTCAGCAAGTAGGATCTTCTGTTTTTCTCAGCTGGTGTAACAAATCTTGGACATTATGTTACATTTCCATACGTATGAGTCACCATGGAGATAGTAGAAATCCAGTTCCTCTCCATCTATAAATGCACGGAAGGAGATCACAGTGATCATGAAATTAAGGGACTGCAAACATTAGTTAATGCTGCCCAATGACTTATGACTGTTGGGTTGTAACATTTGCTGTTACTTTGGATTACACCCGATTGGAAGTGTGAGCTTGCTGCCATAGCGTATGCTGGACAGCTTTTATTGAGCATAGACATTCCTCAGTCATGTTTTTAAAGGTGTTTTTTGTATTTCTAATTTTTTATTGGCAGATGTGTCAAAACAATATATACTTTTAATAATATTAATATTAATATCACGATTATAGCATACTATTTCTTTGCACTTTGAGTGCAATCTAATTTAAATGATTTATAATGAACACCCCCCGTACTTTCAAAACTAGTACTTCAGACTGTTTTACAGAACTACAGAATACTTAATAGGCTTCTACACTGCCTGGCCAAAAAAAAAGTCGCACACTCTAATATTTAGTTGGACCGCCTTTAGCTTTGATTACGGCGCGCATTCATCATGGCATTGTTTCGACAACCTTATGCAACGTCACAACATTTATTTCCGTCCAGAGTTGCATTCATTTTTGGCCGAGATCTTGCATTGACTTTCAGTGGGGTTAGGGTCAGGACTCTGGTGGCCAATTCATCTGTGAAAATGATTCCTCATGCTCCCTGAACCACTCTTTCACAATTTGAGTCCGATGAATCTTTGAAAAACCCCTTTTCAACTGTCAAATAGATCAATAACACTATACAGGATGTAGGCATACCCTGAGAGGGTTCTCTGCCAGATGCAAACCACTGGTAAGCCTCAAGAACTCCACGGCCAGGTTAGAGTTTGCTAAAAAAGTACATTAAACAACTGTAGAGTTCAGGCACAAAGTTATGGACAGATGAGAGTATTAACCTGTACCAAAGTGATGGAAAGAGGAAAGTGTGGAGAATCTCCTCCCTTGGCCAGCCCCCTTGGACATGTATGGCTGCCACTGGAACTGGCTCACTTGTCTTCATTGATGATGGGACTGCTGAGGGCAGGATGAATTCTGAAGTGTCCAGAAACATCTGTTCAGATCCAACCAAATTCCCCAAAACACATTGGATGGTGTTTCACCTTGCAGCAGGACAATGACCCCAAACACACTGCTAAAGCAACCAAGGAGTTGGCTAAGTCTATCACCCGTCGTGAATCCAACATGAGTTTTGCTTGCTCAAGACAAGACTGAAAGCAAAACGCCCCGGAAACAAACAGGAACTGAAGATGGTTGCAGTACAGGCCTGGCAGAGCATGACCAGGGAACATACCCAGTGTCAGGTTATGTCTCTGCGTTGCAGACTTCAGGCAGTCATCAAATGCAAAGGATTTGCAACCAAGTACAAAATATAATGACTTTATTTCAGATTATGTTCATTTGTCCCATTACTTTTGCTACCCTAAAATGGGGGGCTGTATAAAAAGGGCTGTAATTCCTACATGGATCACCCAATATAGATGTACATACCCTCAAATGAAAGCTGAGAGTCTGCACCTTAACCTTATATTCATTGTAATTTCCTTCCTGAAAAGTACAAGTAAAATTGGTATAACAATATCCCAAGGGTCTGTGTTTACATTATGATTTACATTCCAGCAATTATTATACTCCACTAAAGTTGATTTAATTAAAATACATTCAGTTTGCCTGAAAAAAGCCTGACTTGACTCGAGAATTAATCCTGACACCTACTCTATTAGCATTCCTCCACCGGCTCACGTGCATGGTGGGAGGGATACAGCTGAGAGTGAAAAAATCACAGCTAGCCCACTAGTCTCCTAGTAGAGAGAAAATATAATGCAGCATTGCAGCTAGCCAAGGAGTGGCCTCACTGCAGTGAATTTATCTTTAGCAATTCAATTCAATTCAATTCAATTTTATTTGTATAGCGCTTTTTACAGAGAACTGTCACAAAGACGCTGCACAGGGAAACAGAAGGAAAATTGAGCAAAAAAACCAGCACAGTGGTTAGCACTATGACCTCTTAGTGAGACCTGTGTTCAAGCAGAGCCAGACCTTTGCCGGTACACTGGTGTCAGCAGCGAAGGCCTCGATGGACATCGCAGTGCCTCACGAGAGCGGCGGCCTGTGACTGGCATGCGAGTGTGAGGGCACACTCTGTGGAAGGTGGGGAGAAGTGTAGCGTGGCAGCCAGCCAAGGGCCTAACTGCTCTGGTAACCGTGAATTAATCTTTAACGCAGTGGTTAGTGCAACAACCACTCCCCAGGAAGACTCGTGTTCCTGCCCAGCCAGAACCTTGTCATTACAATATGATGCCCTTAAGACTACAAAACCATTTGTGTGGAAACAGTTTGGTTTGAGAGGTTGAGGGGTAGTCTGGACAAAAATTTGGCAATAGGTAAAACATTTTTCCCAGAAATGAATGGCACAGACAACACAACTAACATACCTATGCACATTATTCAACACGTTACTAAAGTGTTTAGTAACGTGTCTGTCTGTGCGCATTTGGATTGAGACTCCGACAAATTATTCAAAAACATATGTTATATTACTGTGCAAAATTGTTTTACTAAGAACTCAGAAAAATCACATTTAAACTCTAAAATATGCATACTTCGACCAAAATTGCAATTTTTTTACTTGAACCAGTATGGAAGACAATTGAAAAGCTCCAGGATGATATGAAAATCTCAAAAACATGAAAGATATGCGTGTGGGCCTTTAAAGTGATCCATCCATATCTACTGCATATCTGCCAGCAGAGTGATGGTTTGAGGCTCGTTTGATAGTTGATGTTTTTTTTTAATCGTTTTTCAGTCTAGCTTAGCAAGTAGCTAGCTAGTTTATTTTTAAAAATAAATATATAGGCTACTTTAAGCATATAAAAATTGCGTATCTGACAGGGACGTGGAGAGCTACTCTCTGCGTTGTATGCACGGTGTGGATATTTCCTGTACTTTTATGTTAAAACAAAACTAAATTTTACGTTACCAATATTGTTGATATCTTGCACATAGCCTAGGTGTCAACCTCTGGAGAGAGCTGCCCTTATTTTCATGCCTGCCATTATCTATTAAAATCATTAGCCGCCACAGTTATTTGTCTGATTCAAGTTTATTTACATTCACATAATGACTGTGTACATACAGATTCAGCAAGTTGCTCATTTTAAAACAGTTAGTCACTGAGACACCCCACACACTTACAACCGAGTGCAGGAGAAATACATAGATAGATAGCCTACCACAATTTCCTAAATTATGCATGAGCCGTGTTGCCTGACCCTGTGGCACGTTTAATGCGTTAAAACTTCACAGAGCATTAAGCTATCTAATTTCGGTCAAAATTGCATAAACATGAACATTGTCCAGTCATAACCATTTAACTGTTCGCTATAACTAACGTTAGATAGTTGTTACGTATGTGGGCTAGGCTACTGCATCTTTGTCTTTCGTTGTTATAAGGTGCATTTTTAGATCATGAAATGCCGCTACTGGCGATTAAATTATGTTGGAAAACGTTTGGGGAAAAAAAAACGTATTAGACTAGATTTCCCATTTCATAACCTTATACGCCTGTATAGCTACCTTTGAAAAGGTGGAAAATACGGGCAAACCATATGGGTTCACACCTATGCTTGCAGGTAGTGTGATTGCCTACAGCCTTTGTAAAATGACAAAAAAAATGAGCCTACTTTTACTACATGGCGTGGGTGACTACTTGGACAGCGTGTGATTTTCTGGCGCATCATTATAAGCTGAAACGGGGGCTCGGCAGCAGCTTGAGAGAGAGAGAGATAGATAATTTTTTTGACTTTTGAGGTTCTTTTATTTAAGTCTTTTATTTAAGTATTTAAGGTAATTAGAATATCATGCCCTGTACCACCCACATTTTCAGATAAGCACCAACACAAGTTAGAATACGGCGTAAGTCAGCTCACATTAAATGACTTAAGTTGGACATCTCTGAATCCGGCCCTACGTGTAAAAATGGCTACAATTTCTACACGGTTCACCTGATATGGACGTAAAAACCCTCAAATTAGAGCTGAAAGTCTGCACTTTAACCTCATAGTCACTATTCCATTTCAAATCAAATGTGCTGGAGTACAAACAACATGACTATAACTTTGTTATCGAATCGCATCAAGTAAAATTATTGTGGGTATAACTGGGTTTAAAATCTGGGTTTAATTACTATAAAGCCTTAGTTTGGATGCAGCAGTTTTTCCATTATAGCCTAAGGCAGGGCTCCTCAATCTTATCCAGAAAGGGCCGGTGTGAGTTCAGGCTTTTTTTTCCGACCAAGCAGTTACACACCTGATTCTACTACTGCACCCACACGGCCCTTACTGGATAATATCGAGGCCCCCTTGCCTAAGGGGAAATTGAGAGGTGCTGTGCACTGGAAGGCTTATTGTTTGCTGCAACTCAGTATCATAGCGTTCGGTGCTTTGCCCACTCATGCGGGTGTCGGCATCTCTCTGAGCGCCATTCTAGTTAAATGTGAAGTCACAGCATAGCACTTCTTCATCTGGCTCAAAAGCATTGCTTCCCTAATTTCTAGTTTCCTAACGATTCCAGAAGTGCTCAAGATGATACTACTGCAAATTGCAAATCATTGTTTTTGGCAACCTTTCCTCTTGGAAGTAGTGCACTAATTGAACAGGTTTTAGTGTACAACCATTGTTTATACATTGAAATGTATCATATCCAATAATTTTTTTGAAAAATTTGATACAACAAATCACAACTGGATACTGTATCATATAGTTGTGAGATCAGTGCTTTACACCCTTAGCAAACAGACAAAAATTCATCCAGTACTGGTTTAATTTCAAAATTGTAAAATAGTTTAAGCCTGCAAGCCTTAAGGGACATGGCAGTAATGGTGATTTTGGTCTGAGTAGACTGTGGGTCTCACACTTTACATTCCATGCCAGTTCTTTCAAACCGGTTTAACTGAATTTGCTGTTGGATATATGGTAGAGTTTGAATGGGGGGTAAAGGCAAGTTGACCATGTGCTGTTTATAAGAAAACCACTCACACACAGAGAGTAGTGGGGTGATGGGAGGTGAAAGCTGGTTCTAAATCAGCCAAGCTGCACTGCCTATACCATGTGCAAAAAATAAAGGGTCAAAATTTATTGAAAGTGTGTAACTCGCAGTTCCATTAAGCATACAGAGCATGTATGTATCGGTGTGCCAAAAAGAATGATAGTTTAAGTAGGTTTTTTCTCATGCACTGATCCTGACAGGTAGATTACAAGTTTTTAGACAGGAAAGAAAAAAATTATTTTTTCTGCTTTGCAGAGTTCAAAAAACGCTTCTTCACACTGTGCTAAAATTGAAAGTGTGATAGAGAGTGTGAGTATCACTTTGTTGTTGTGAAACAAATGCTTGTCTGGGAGGGTGGATTGTTATTTGTCTGAAGAGCACACTACAATTTCTGGACTGAGATGCTCTGATTTATGTTAGAAGATCCTCCATTTTTAGAAAATGACCATGACTACACCGGATACAGCTCTTATTTGAATATTGAGAGAAATGCTTCTTTGACAGAGACATGGGCAACAACCATGATAATCAGATTTACATATTTGGGTATGGAAATACAGTAGCATAGTCATGAATTTCTGATATATTTTGTAAGTACTGTGATTTCCTATATGTTTACTGGTCATCAAGTTGTACAATACTAGATATAATGAATACAGACAATGCTTTAAGTGATATTACAGATTAGTATCAGTGATATTGATACTGAGTGTGGTGTACATTGGTTTTAGGTGGGCGCAAACAGCATAAGATATGTTGCCTTTACTCACGAAACCAAAAGGTTGCCATCATCATCCAGGTGTCTTCAGAGACAGAGTGTGAACATAAGAAGGTTTGATGACAAAAACAGACCGTTCAGCCTATCTAGATTAACCATTCAGCCTAGCTGAACAAGCCTTGTTCACTATTAAAAGTGTTCATCCGGGTGTGCCGAAAGCCCCAGATCTCTGGTAGGAGAGGCTGATAGCTCAAGGAGAGTGCTTGTGCTATTGTGGCCACAGTATAAAGTGCAGTGTATGAATGAGCCTCCTTAAGCCAGTATAATTTCCTCTGGGTGTTGTATGTAAGGGCCAGCTTTTGGCTCTCGACCTCAGCACCGGATATAATGTCGCCCTCTGCTGATATCTATAATTGCGCTCAAAAGGCCAGTTCTCCCATTGGGCTTCCACTCATATATTGACATTAACTCTGTGCAGTAAAATTTCTTTAAAACATGCTTATTAGTTTTCCGTGGTCAAATATCTTTTTCTTACCACACAGACAGATATTATTATCATTTATTCTGGCCTACGTCATATTCTTTGCGCGCTAGGTGGCAACCAATTACATAAGGCTTTGACATAGCTGCCTTCATGTCACTTTCTGCGCCATCCTCATTGTGCATGTGACTCCAAGGACACAACTGCGCATGTGAGATGAGCGCAAAATTAAAACTTCCTGGTTGGGATATGCCCCCCCATTGGTTTCTAGCGGCATATTATATACTCTAAGGCATCTCTACATATTATATACTCTAAGGTTGTATGGCTCTTACAGCATTTTTTTCTCTCTCATACAGGGGAGCCACGTCAGTGGTGTTCCGAAGCCGGCAGAAAGGAACGCAGAAGCCCTATGCAGTTAAAATGCTGAAGAAGACAGTAAGTCGTGGCTTTTTCCGGACCACTCCTTTCGGGGTTTACTTGAGATGAAAGCGTCATCTTGAATTCTTTCATCTAAAATGTGAAGTACTTTCCTGCTGGGAATGGTTACTGAGCTAAAAAAGATGTGAGTTACTGTGACTAATGCTGTGCGTTTGTTTACATGTTGTGTGTTTTTATTACAGGACGAGTAAAAAAAGTATGTATTTTCATACTAAAAGAAATATTTACAATTTTTGCATACTGCCAATTTTAAGATTAAATACAGTTCAATTTGGGGAAAATAGAAATACCACTGATATTCATATTTTAAAATTCCTTAACTTTTACAACATAATATATTTCATCAGTATGTAGAGTTTTTGAACACAATTGTTGTACTTCTCATAAATGCAGCTTTTGTGACAAAGATAAATTAGGAGATGCACTAATCCAGACCAATTCAACTTCAGGTCCTGCGGACCGCAGTGTCTGCAGGTATTTGCTCCAACCATGCACTACCGGCTGATTTCACTAAAAGTAAAACTAAAAGTGTTGGGTCACAGACATCAGGAAGTCATGGCATGCAAAGGATATGTGACGAAATATAAAAAATGATTACTTTATTCTATATATAAATGCAGGGGTGCCAATAATTGTGGCACACGTGGTTTTGTTAAAAATAATTATTTCTTGATGAGGGATGTTTTTTTCTCATAATAAATTAACTTCAATTAAAGGTTGGATTTTTCACATTTTTTCAGTGTGATATTAAGTAATTCACTAAACGGTGAATTTTTTATTACCCTTTTTACTCATCTTTACCAGAGGTGGCAATAATAGTGGACGGCACTGTAGGTAAATTAAACTGGTATTTTGCCTGCTCACTTATTAGAGTGAATTTCTGTCATCATAACATAATTTCCTTCTGCTATGAAAATCTCTCATAAAGTATTGAATAAAGTCATAACCTTACCTGCATTAGTAAAGCCAGATACATCTTTTCTAAGATTATGTAGTTATTTTCTGCCTTTTCTGCCTATATGTGGTGTACAGTGTAAGTTTCAACATGGGCAAAATCTCAAAAATTAGTCTGCAGAACATTACACAATTCAAATTGGGAGAAGTAATGTCTTGGAACTAATTGTAATTAATTGACAGCCTTAATATCCAAAAAGAACGCATTCTAAGCTTTCCAAAGAGCTATAATCATTAGTCATTAGACAGTTGGGAGTGATTGTCAGAGCTGGGCATGTCACGCGCTTGTTCAAAACAACACGCGCCGTTAAGTGTCTGCGTCTTCGTGGTTTTGCGCAAGATATTACATACGCATCGCTAGTGAACTCCGGTGAGAAATCGTCTTATTTGTACAATAGCGAAGTCTATGTTTATATAGGAGATAATGGGCTGGCCTATGTTTATATAGGAGATAATTATAGTAGTTGTAATAGTAATAGTTGTCATAATTCATATGAAGCTCTAAATTGTGTGCATGTTCTCATACATTGTTAGTCTGACTGGTTAATAATAAATTACCTTTTATGACGAGAATGCGGCTGTGTTGGACATTTTTGGCACTGGAAACTAAACTGAGACAAATAAATTGATTATCTAAGGGTCAGTCCCCTCATTAATTTCCTCATCAAAGGACGTAATAATATGCTTCAAAGCTTTAGTGGACACTAAAGCTGTGTTCATGTTTGGATAGCGTGGATAGCTTGGATACTTTGCATATGTTTCCATGGGTTTTCATGGGTTTAGAAAGGTTTGGGTAGGTTTTTGAACACCTATAACCATTCCCCTAATCTTTTGCAAAAGGTGGAAATTATCTAATGATATAAATGCAAATAGATCTGCAACGAGTCAAAAGAGTTTATCTGTTGAAAAATTTTGATTATCTCCTGAATTACTGTGATGCATAATTATCCATTTTGGGTAGATTTTTGGACACCAAGGTATACCGTTTCAAATTGCCTCATAGGATTTGAGCAGGAATACATATCACTTTCATATTTTTTACACATGCAGACAGGAGGTTTGCAAACCAGAAAATGTAAAGTTTAACCTTATTCACATATTTGACTCTCAGGTGTTCACTGTAAACTAGAGTGGTGGAACTTTGTTTTTCACCGGGGGCTGTGCATTCAGGAAAATATTTAAAATGACAATAAATTAATAATTCCAAGTAATACATTCCAATGGATTTGAACTGAGATAGTGTTGGGTTGAGAAGGAAGAATTCATCCTTGTCTTGTAATAAAGAGGCACTCCAGTCAGGAAAACACTTGATCCAATTATAAGGGTCTTTATTTCTGCAGAAAGAGCAACACCGTACTAAAAAAGCATTTTTTTTAAAGCGATGACTTCTAAGCGGGACTGTACAAATGTGTTCATGCCAGTATCAAGGACAACAACCTCATTAGGTAGAAAAGTAAACCTTCCAGCTGCATACTCCTTTGGCTTTTTTGTTCAAGGCCTGTATGAGTTGAGGATAGGCCCCGGCCTGTGATATATTGACACTTGGCTCGCATGAAAATCGGAATGAAAATAATAAGCAAAGTTGAATAGGACAGAATACATCATTTTATATAACTTATAATAATAATATGGATGGAAACATGTTAACCCTTCAACAGGTAGAAAATGTTTTCAGTATGTTTAACCAATGATTTGGTAAAATAATGACAATGATATCTTAATCTTAAATAAAGAGCGAAAAAAGGATGGGCTAATTTTAGCATTTGTTCTTTCCTCTTAGCTGGCATAGCCATTGAAATAATTTAATCTTGCCAACTGAAATGTTCCACTGGAAGCCTTTAAAGCAGGGCCAGTTATTTATAGCATTTTAGTATATTGATCTGATGAGTCCACTCCTTATAATGAAACAACTAAAATTTAAAACTTAGTTTTTAGCATTTATTGAACCAATCTCAAATATTAAGTATTATCCAATTAATCTTCAACAGTTTGATGTTTGCATTTGGCAGCAATTTCAGTTTAATTCTTAATTAAATTGCCATTGGACATAATTTGGATTATCCTGCTGGCCTGTGTGAATATCGGAAAGGTTGATTATTATTACTTTATTAGCACCATGACAAGCATGCTGACCAGATGAATGGACTTGAAAATGAACAGAAAATTTTCTTCATGGCATTGAACACTTTTCTTGCAGTTTTGCCATCTGTTCCTGTCAGTGGAGAATATCACAACCGCTAAAGTGCCGGTTCTTGGTACAGTGATGTCCTTCGTGGTCTGGAATCAAATCCTGACCATTCCGGTACAAACTTTGGCCAATAGGTGATGTGTAATTGGGCATAATTCCCCCCCAGGGAGGGAGGGTTTCAATCAGCTGAGTGTACACGGACTACACCCCTGGTCAGGGGCCTGCGTGCAGTCTGTGCATGTCAGCTGCATTAGTTTGGCAGTGCTTGGGTGCATTGGCTGCACAGTTCAGGTGGTGGACTGCACAGGGAAAATAATTGGCAGCTTGGAGAACATGCATTCTTGTCCATGCATTCCAGAATTGGCAGTGGATGTTGAAGTGCAGGGTTGTAATTTTAAAAGGTGTGTTAATTGATAAACATATTTGAACTACTAAGCAGTATGATTAAAGGAGCACTGTCACGCTTGTTTAAATTGAGATTATTTGGATTTAATGCTTAAATGATGTGTGTAGGCCTTTTTAAAATCACCGTCAGTGCAGCCGTTTCCTATTTATGGGAAATACGGCGGCAAAACTTCAAAGGGCAAACACGTCCAGTGACGTTACGGTAACGTTAGCGTATCACGTGGCCTATCTTGGCCGATGACTATACCCTGAGAGATATGGCGGACAGCTTTGAGTTCGCGGAGTTAGAGGACGAGCTTTTCGATTTTGACGAAGATATACAACCGTACAGTTTTGAACCGTAATTTACCGAGGAAGAATTTCGTGAGCGAGAGAGACAGAGAGCGGAGGACGAGGCAGCCGAAGCTAACAGAGAGCAGAGAAGTGGGAATATAAATTGGTGCCAGTGTAATTAGTTACAAGTTGTAATTTAGCTAACGTTTGCTAAACTTATGTTAAAGTCGATATGTTGTGCTTGCCAGCATGACACCAAGATTCGGACATTCCATGTAACGTCAGTTAGGCTACTGTCCGAATCAGTCGCTTGTTGGCTATACCTAGATGGCTATCTAGCTGCTCATTTAGCATCCTTTGTGCAACAACAGATATTACATTACTATAACAGGTTTTTCTGTCACCCCTTTATTTAACGTTAGGCAATTCAGACTGACCGCTTATCGTTGGCTATTGGAATGGGTACTCCATGGCGAACGACTGGGGAGAGGTGTAAAGGCCAGTTTATAGTCCAGCGACAGAGTGTCGCTCGACTGAAATCGCAGAACTTTCATAAACATTCTATTGTCGCGCTACATACACTGTGGTTGTTGTCGTTCGCAAAAAGTATAAACGCACTCCAGCGACATTCCAGCGACAGTTTACACTCAGGGGACAATGGAGGAAGAAGCAGCTTTTATAGGCTAGCCTACATCTCATTATGTCTTCTGCTTTACCCCTTTTTTTGTCGGAGGTCTCTGAAATAAAGTTTATAAATGTCAATTTCGAGGGCACCGTATATTTTAAATATCATTCACTGCGTCTTTCACACACTTGTAGGATGTGGGTTTTGAACGAGGTAGCAAATAAAACGTTCAACATCGATGCAACTCATATTAAACGTTATTTAGTAGGAAAACACGGAGGGCATAGCCTAGCCTACGTTCGGGATGTAAATAGCTAGTTACAAGACGGGACTCATTGAGGGAGCAGCCTACAATTATCTAGTTAGAGAATGAGGTTCAAGAATGTGGAGTAGCCTATTTCACTCGCTATCAGAATGCCACGGATCAGATGGGCTGTCACTGAGTCGTTGCACAAAGTTTAATCTGGCAAATCTAAGTTAGTTACTGTGAAAGCAAATAACTTTGCAATGCATTCGCAGGCGCCTACAACGCTACAAATGTGTAGTCAAGCTGAAAATGTGTCTTTGTAACCATTCACAATAGCCTACAGACTAATAGACTATCGTAGGCTAAATTGTAGCATTGGAAGCGAGCTGCTTCTTGTTTTGGATTGTAACGTTTTCTCAACCTCTAGCAAAGCATCCATCGGTGAAATTACATCGTTATTATTATTAGGCTATTTATAATAATAATATTAAATTGTGCTCATTTATAATGATATTCACGCGCTTGCTAGGTAGGTAAGCTATGGGTAGGTAAGCCGACCCTATGGCTGCACGCACAAATTTTTCCAACAGAGAAATCTGTACATTAACAGTTAGCTTATGTGCTAGCTAGTAAGTTGACAGCTCGACCGAAGCCTCCGCTGTCCGAGACAAACGTTACCATAACAACAGAGGCAGCGACAGGGTCAAAGTTGAATTTATTTTATGTCTCAGCGACATCTTCAGCGACCGTCGCAGCGACCACACGACGACAGTCGCCCGAAGTATAAACCAAATGTCCATGGCACGTCGTCGGTCGCAGCGACACTCTGTCGCTGGACTCTAAACTGGCCTTAAGAGTTGTGCTGCCATCGTGTGTAGTCTCTGCAGTACGTCAAAGATACCCTTCTCCCAATGGTCAATATGTTGGATTTCTGGACATCGACGAAGACTGAACCAGACTCTGCACTTTGTGATACCTCACGCTTTACTTTTGTTTTATTATTGTAAAAATGTGGCCATAACTGTCAGAAAATTGAGCCCATAGTGTTCAATAATAGACATACAATGCTATAGTTACTGTTTCTCCTGTTGAGTTGGCTTAGTATAAATTTCCAACATATTTGTTGGTTTACAAGGTCTAAGATTGAAAATGCATACCTCTATCACATTCAATAAAATCACTGGGATTGTAATTGATTATTTGGAATGGTTGTTACTTCAACATAAGATTATCTTCATTATGGCAAGGTAAACAAAGACAAAAAAAATACAGAAAGGTGATATTGTAATAATAGTAGTAGTAAGTCTTTATTGTCCCCAAGGGGCAATTATTGTGCAGTAGTTGAACAACACATACTGAAATGTCTAAAAATAAGTAAAATTAAATAAAGTAAAATTAAAAATTAAAATTCCAGAATTTCCAATATGTCTTAAGGTACCGCAGACTCGACAAGCAAATTCTTTGATTTAGCTCCCAGTAATTCGCCACTATAGTCGCGCTGGAAGTCCTCTGGCTTGAAGTGTTTTGAACAAACACAAACTTTGTCGTAATCCTTTTTTGGCAAATTTATCGGATAGATCGGGTTGTTAATTGCTGCCAGGCACTGGATGCACCTCGTCTCATTTTTGGGCAAACGGTATCCTGACTTAATATCGCACCCACGTACGGCGCACGATGGCATTTTGGGCAGACACGCAAGAATTTTCTGCGGTATCTTCACTTGAACAGTTAGCTCGTCACCGTGCTCCCAGCAGTGGCGTGTACGCCCCGTATTACATATTCATGCACACCAAACCTAAGCGTGCGCAGGGAGATATGGGAAATGTGGTAAATAAGGCTGGAGCTGCTCTGGAGATGGAGCTGTTCTTGAGGGCCCATATCTCAAAAACCACAATTCTAATCTTTATGATTTTTTGGAAAATATGAAACATTGAAATAGTAGATTAGAATGCAGAAAACATGCATAAGCGTGACTGTGCCCCTTTAATGTGATAATACTATTATACATGCTACAAGAACTTTAATTTGAAATAACATTTCCTTGATTATATACTGTGTTCTCACCTTGCAAATATGTATAATTAAATTTTCCACAATAATTTGATTAGCTATGTAATAGTAGTTTGCATAGATAGATTGTGCTGTACAAGCAAAGTAGGATTTATATTAATATTCATACTAGTGTTCTACATACAGTTCATAAAATTGTAATAGAATAGATTTTTTACCAAATATGAAGCTTTTAGTATCAATCAGTCAAGGTTGTGTTATTTGTAACTTTAGTTTCCTTTCAAACAAAACACTTCAAAACACAACTGATTCCACTGGCTTAGTGTGGTGAACCTTTTGTCGGTAACAGTGGGAAATCAAAATTTATAGGCACATTCCTAGTGAGCCAAGGGTTTAATGATATTTAAAATCTAGACTATAAAATGGCAATATAATTATCAAAAGACCTCTTGTGTTAATTGGCTTGAACTAAGATGAAATCACATTTGCTGTCACCTTTTCCATGCTACCATAGCTCTGTGTGGTGACTCATTCAGGTTATATTCTCTGAAGACTATGGGATAAAGACACTGCTGATGGGGAAATTCCTGCATCAAATTCTTTCATCTCTCCGTTGTTCCTCTGTTTATTTTTCTCATGAAGTGCATGAGCTTGTTTGCATATTAATTTTATTTGCGAGAGGTACAATACATTCTTGCATTCTTAATTTATTTTAAATTATTATTTTTTCCATTTTCTGTGCTGTCTCCTGAGAATAATAACAACAGCATTAGCATCCAAAAGCATGTCATGGCTTCGTGGTATTAAAATGGCATGATCGTTACATTGTTGCTATTTCAACCTTTGCATTAAGTGGCTTTACATGGCATTTTCTTCTGCCTTTCCCATTGCTTCCTAGTAATGGCCTTTTGCACAAACTGTGTTTTTTAAACCGAGTTTCCCTAGTTTTTTAAACCAAGTTTCCCGTTTTTAAAAGCCTCTGTTACTAGTACCATTTTAGTGAATTGGGTAGACAACTTCTTCTTTTGGTTATTTTTGTAAGGTAAGGCAGTGGATTATCACTAGCTAGTCGTACTCTTAAAGTATGCAGTTTTCCCCCACATTTGTTGTCACAACATCCTTGGCCCTGCCCACAGAGAAAGAGACACACCCCCACACCACAGACCTCGTTGTGAACGTGAAAGTCTGCTAGATACAATTGGAGGATTACAGATTGGTATTGCTGACATTACAGTAAAAATGTCATCTAAAATTCCAGGTAAACAACGAAATATTTTCTGTTGTTGCAGAGTTGTTGCATAACAGTGAGTTTGTGTGGCATTCTCTGGCTACAGCTGGTAGCTACGCTTTGGTAACTTACAGCAGCGTAGCCAGTTCGAGCTACCGCGATCTATACGACATATAACGTTAGCAAGCATGCCCTTCTTCGAATAACTAGCCGCTGAATAAAGTAACGTTATCAATAATAGCTACCAATTACCAACCTAGCTACTATTCCTTATAGGCAATTACAGTTGTCTTGCAAGCAGAAAGTCCATTCATGTTGAAACCTTTGACCTACCTGTCCTGTCTGTCTTTAAACCAATTTGTTCCCGAAAATCTCACCACCTTCTGCCTATGTTTACTCCAGTTTTCGAGCGAGCTTTATTCAATTCCCTTTTATTTTCTTTCTGTGAAATAGTGCCAGTGTAATGGGTCGTTGTGAAATGTCTAGCTGGTGAACTTGCTAGCTACAGGCAAGGTCAATCTCACAGTTGATTGGTCTGCGATGTGGTCATGGTTAAGCCACTGTTTTGAAAACGGAGCGAATTGCTGGTTTTAGAATGCAGAATTTGAGGGTATAAACATAGTCTGGATTTCGCTCAGAACAGCTACCAACTAAGCATGACCGTTCCCCGACATTTTTCTAAATAAAAGTTACATACTAGCTTTAAGTAAATCAATACATGCTGCTCTTTGATTTATGCTTCACTAAGACCACATCTGTAGAGATTTGGATAAAAAGGACCATCGTCTACTCATGCAGCTTCCAAATGTGCTTATTCATATAAGATGCCTAAGATTAGGCTAAAAAGATACAGGATGAAGACTGTTTCGACCCATTTGCAGCATATGCAATGCACTTCATATATAAAGTGCTTCATAAGACATACTTAACAACCGTCTGATATCTTTATTCACATTTGTGGTGGTGTAGGCGGATTTCTCCTCATCACTGTCAAAAGTGATATCAAAAAAACGTCAAAATCCCTTTTGAAACACTTCAGAAGCCGCAAGCTATGCCATTCATGATTTACATTTTCTTTTCATCGGAGGGACTGGGTGTCGACGCTCATTTGCTTCCATAATGTCCAATGAATTCATAATGATAGATCATTTATGGGGATAAAATAACAATTGTTTCATACCAGAAACTAGTAGGCTGTGAATGATTATCATTTTAAATAATGATTCTTCTATGGGATGCTAAGGAACGACAAGAGTTTGGTCTAACCCCACTCACAGTTAAAAGAACTGAAAGTAACATTTTTAATTTACTAATGCTAAACTTCCTGCTAATTTAGAATGTTGTTGAAAATTTTTGATTGCTTTTTCTATTACATATAAAAATAATAATTGCCAAAAGTTAGGGTAAATGTCAATAGTCAAATAGATGAAGCCCAGGGATTTCACTTGAACTGGATGGTAACTGAGAGAAAGGAGTGGTAAATGGCTGTAGAAGAAGAAGAAGAATTAAAATGGACTTTGACTGCCTATCTTATGACTTGTGGACATCTAAGACAAATAAAGGTTTCATTAGCATGAAACAACACATGATTAACTTAAGATCTTATTGTAAATGGGCTAATTGACCAACCTTTATCTAAGGGCCTGTGTTACAATAGAGCAAATAGGATTGGAGAAAGTGGGCAGCCTTTCCAGGGTGCCTCTGTCCAGAGAATTGAATTTATACATTATCTGTGTTATTAGATTTAGACAGGCTGTCTGTTACAATAATCTGTATTTCTCTGATCTTAATGAAAATAAAAATCTGAAAACTGTCAACCTTGCCTTGTACATTTTTATAGCAAGCTCTGGTTAATTTAACTTAGGCTTAAAATTAAGTCAGTTTTGACCCAGCTATTATTTTCCAAAACAAAAGTCAATACTGTTGTTGAATTTGTATGAATAACAATATTATTACGGGTTATCATCACAGTTAACTCTGTCAGGGTAATAGACAATACTTATACCCAGTTTGCAAATTGTGAAGAAAACAGAAGGGGGGGGGGGGGGGGGGGGATTTCTCAATGTTGTGCGCGCGCATACAACACATGAGTGCATGCACACTCATTTTTACCTGAATATACAGGACTTCACAGTGATTTCTGAGGCATTTGTGAGAATCGTATGCTAAAGTTAGCCTATAAAGCCTAATAAAGTACAGGAATCATCTTTGCCATACACTTTATTTACGTCTATAGGCTAGCATTTAGATGCAGCATTCCTAAATTTGTCTATGGTACAATTTAACAACAAGTTTGCAAGCAAAATTACAAGGAGTGAATAAGTCTGCGCTACCTATTCTACTTATAATACTCCAAATTGTCTGCAGCTAGCTAGGTTGAAGTTGTCCTGATGCTATGAATAGCACAGAATATGTTTGCTGGATAAAACCTTGTAGGCTAGAGAGCTGCAAAAAGGCTACTACAGATTTGTGACATTAGGCTACTAGCTGGCCCAGGTTGGATTAATAAAAAATGCATTAATAACAATAAATGGCAAGAACAATAACGAACAATAGCGAACTTTTAAAAGGTAACGTTGGGCCACGCCTGATAAGAGCAGGCTCAGCAGTGCAAACTTTTATTTGTAGTTTGGGATTTATTATAACACACAGAATGAGATACAAGTATCAGAGGAGGGGAATAATAGCGTCCCAGCCTGAGATTCAAATTTGTCCAGCAGAGAAGGGGATCCCCCCCTTCCCCCGTCAATTTGCACACTGCTTATACCCTATACATTTTATGATCCATTAAACAGCTTAATTTATCTTTACATATCAGTTGAGGTCGAGCAGTGCTTTAATAGAGCACTTTGTTGCTTGTAGGATTTTAACCCTTAATCTCGAGCCAGATCTCTTTAACGCTACAGTAAAATGCATATAGGCTACAAGTGAATCATGAGCTATTTGGCTGGAAGTGATGCATTTGTAGCTTGTGAGATCAGTAAAGGGAAATCCGATCCTGGGAAAAATATTGAGCAAACTTTGGAACGGGATAAAGGAATGATGCCCCACAGGCAGCAGCCTGGGTTTCCTGTGATTTTCTTTGGTGGATGACTCACTGCACTGGGTGTGTGTGAGCTGCTGTGCTCTGAAGACAGCTCCATGCCAGTTAGAATGATATCACAATGAATAATGGCTCTAGTGCAGTCTTCTAAAGAGCAGCGAAGGTTCTCTTGAGCAGAACTCATGTACTGTGCAATGATGTCAAGAGTCAAGTGCTTATGGAAAGCTGGCATCCTTTTAAGCAGAGAGTGATTTCAACATAATGCTATCAGGTTTTTTGGGGGGAGGGGGAGGGAGGGGGAACTGGATAAGCAGCACCGACAAGGCTTTTTCTTCCTTAGCAACCGGTTATGTTGCCACGTGTCCAATTTCCTTTTTTACTTTCTCCCATAGAGAGGCTAAGTGCTTTTGCGACATACCATGTGAGTGGTCCAAATGTGAAATTTCTGTAATGGATTTTTCCATAATATTTAGACTAACCAGGTTAAGCCTGTTAAAAGTATCAAAGTATTATTTGTGTGTTGTTCATCCTTTGTATTATTCCCCATGTGTCACTTCTTTGATTTTAATGCCTGCAGCAATAGCTTGATTGCAGTCAGTGTAAAGCATGAACTCCATGATGAAACCAAGGTTTCTGTTACGGTGTTCTCTTACTTTTGTTTGCTTAAAGTGACACAGTCGCAGACTGCAACCTGGGTTTTCAACAGTCTTGGGCCTATTTGAGGGGTCACTGCAAATACTTTCCACACATTGTTAGGGATGAAACCATGAGTTTTAAGAAATGTCAAACAAACATGATGTTGGTTTTGTCATGGGTTTCCAGCCTGTTTTAGTTTTTTCACAGATGTTGCCTCTCGGGGCTACGAGAGGACTCTTGCTGTTTTTTCCGCCTGCAGAGTCCTTTTAATTATCATTGGATTCAGGTGTGTGCTGGCTACTTAAAGGTTGTATCAGCGATTTTGGGTGACGTCACTTCTGAAGCGAAATCCCAAACAAACAGAGCCAGCTCTGTTTTATGAATAATTATGTTATGTTTTAAAAAATAATGTTCAAGCATCTAGAATTATAACCACGTTAATAACGTTTGTAAGAAACCAAACCGTTTGTAAATCCGTCAAGATTTCAGCGAGATAAGAGTATTAGCGTTTGTGCAGATCATTGTGATTGGTTGGAATACTGTTTATTTTGGTTTTGAGTGGTTGGTAGTACCATTTGTTTTTGTGTACGATCTCGGAGCAAAGGCTGCCTACAGAGACGCGGTTTTTTGACGGCCTGCTTATGGGGCGGGCAGCTAGCGGATCGTGAGGAAAAATCAGATGAATGTGATCATTTATGTTTCGGCCCAGCATCGCTGATACAACCTTTAAGCAGGCGCTGTTTCTCATCTGGGCTTTTGTGTAAGCGCTGTTTCACGCTCAGGCCGGTAACTTCAGTATAGAACAGAAGACTGCATATCTTTTCTGTATTTAAAGATACACAGGAACTTCTTTAGCTTTAGAGTTATAGGTTTCGTCTTTAGGACTTTTTCTTTCCTATTTTCTTTCTCTAAACTAAGTTCTTTCCCAAGTTTTCATTCAGTCCTCTTTGAGGCTGTAACCTTTGTTACCCTTTTCTCCTTTTCCTCCTTTCCACTCGAGTCTTCGAGTCTGTTTTCTGGGTTGTTTTCTGTTGGCTGATACTCCGGGGGTTATTTCCCCTTTGTTTATTTTTCCTGTTTTGTCAGGGTATTCCTATTTTTTATCCCTACTTGTGGTTATCCAAAGTGGGCAGCTTTCAGATCCCCTTTCTGGTCGTGTCTGGTTCTCCGACCCCTTCCCCTCCCTCACAGGTTCACCACAATGTGAACACATATATGTTTATGTTTTTTATGTTTGTTTAACAAAAAGCAGATGAAATAAGGAAACATAAATGCAAAAATATCATTTAGTAAGTTCCTTCCATCTGAACTTTCCCCAGATCTAGATTAAGATGCTGTGCATTTCGAGTGATGGTACCATATGTCGCAGAAACCTGCTCTCCAGAAAGGACCTGGGCCTGTTCAGCACATTTTCTTTGTTTATATTTTTCTTCAACTTTTTGTGTCTTATTAGCTTTGTTTAAGCATGAGGTTGTTACAGTGAGTAGTGATTTACCCTGGAAAATTTCTGAAAATTACCAAAACGTACCTGGAAAATTCCCTCCCTTTGCAAACCTAGTCAGGGGTGGCCAACCCTGGTCGTGGGGAGCTGGTTAGAAGTCTGCTGGTTTTTGTTTTCACTGTAAATACAACAACCACTTTAGACCCAGGAAACCAAGGGAGGTGAGTAAACTGTGTTCGACTGCTTTAATTGATCAATTAAGTGCTGAGTAAAAACAAAATCCAGCAGAACCTGCGGTTCTCCAGGACTTGGGTTGACCACCTCTGGTGTATGTTTTTGATTGGCCTAGCCCCAGGTAGTTTTTGTGTGTTGAAGGAAGGTGAAATTCAAAAGTATAATGGTCTGTGAGGAACATGCAGTCTGCTCAATTCACATCAACGTGAAAGGACCTATGCAGAGAAGAGCAAATGGTAACTTCAAAGCTATAAGAGAGAAAACCTTCATCCAGCTTTCATCTTGCACCATGGTGAGAATTGTACTAGTTAAGAAAAACAGTCACTTTCTAGGGGCTTTATATTGGTCTCAGTGCACCTTTTCCCATTCTGTATGACCATCCAGCCTGGTGTTATCTGTAATGTTGCTTATTGATTTGTACATACCCCCTTGGTAAGAACTTATAAACAGCCTGGCAAAATCGACTTATGGACCCCCCCAAAAGTCGAATGGGCTGTGCCAGCCCCATATGGAATCACAATGAGGGACTCACCGCTTTCATAAGTGATTTGTAACAGGCAGCCTTTGGTGAGGGTTGAGAAATGGGGGCACTTTGATTTATCCTTTCACTGCTTGCTTTCTTGAGATCAGTCACCAGTCTCATTCATGAAATCCAAAGGCATGGACAAGGCCTGTCCTTCTGAGACAGAAATAACATTTCATAACATATACAACCACATTATTTTATACGTGGGAACACACACAGATAGACCATTCAAGCTCATAAACATATGCAATCTATATATATTTGAAACCATTACCTTATGCTAATACCGTGCTTTGTATAGTAGAGTTGAAATCAGCCAGGATATCTGATTTTTTGCATCTTAGTCTAGGGCCATGATGCATAATCAGAATAGGCTATTTTTCAAAAGTCTGGGAATATTAAAAAGAAACAGACTTTATAAAAATGGACAATGCAGTGTTTTTGTCTGTGAGTGGGTAGGTTTAGTCAACTACAGTACCAGTCAAATGTTTGGACACACCTACTCATAGAAGGTTTTTTTTTACAGTTTAGAATAATAGTAAAGACATAAAAACTATGAAATAACGTCAATGTAATTATGCAGTGACCAATTAAACTAATCAAAATGTATCTTATATTTTAGATTCTTCAAAGTAGCCAACCTTTGCCTTGATACCAGCTTTGCACTCTTGGAATTCTCTCAACCAACTTCATGAGGTAGCCACCTGGGATGCTTTTCCTTCAACAGTCTTGAAGGAATTCCCACATATGCTGAGCACTTGG
Organism: Synaphobranchus kaupii; assembly: GCA_029718625.1. Taxonomy (NCBI): domain Eukaryota; kingdom Metazoa; phylum Chordata; class Actinopteri; order Anguilliformes; family Synaphobranchidae; genus Synaphobranchus; species Synaphobranchus kaupii. Next base: position 25,822,623 of record CM056392.1, on the reverse strand, counting down.
CTGCTTTTCCTTCACTCTCCGGTCCAACTCATCCCAAACCATCTCTATTGGGTTTAGGTTGGGTGTTAGATTAGGTCATCTGATGCAGCACTCCATCACTCTCCTTCTTTGTCCAGTAGCTCTTACACAGCCTGGAGGTGTGTTTTGGGTCATTGTCCTGTTGAATATCAAATGAGGGCTCAACTAAAGTGCAAGCCAGATGAGATGGCGTGTCACTACAGCATGCTGTGGTAGGCATGCTGTTTAAGTCTAACTTCAATTCTAGATAACTCATCCAACAGTATCACCAGCAAAGCAACCCCACACGATCACCCCCCCCCCCCCCCCCCCCCATGCTTCACAATGGAAACGGTGAAGTTCTAAATTAAAACTACTTGTTGGGGTGCATTTAAAAAACAATTTTTATTTAAATTTTTGTTTTCGAAAGAAATTCATACATAGATATCACCTTCACTATTTATATTTGTCTAAAAAAAATTCAAGCATTTAAGCAAAATCCTTTAGATCAAAATGTCCCTAAGATAATGAGAAAGATACATTCAATCAACAGTGTCCAAACTTTTGACTGGTACTGTATTTGATAACAATTGATTAAAGGCTAAAGGGTACAATAAGTAAGCAATAATCATCGACGAGGTGTGCATTACACGGTTTTAACCGCACGACGTTGAGGCGAAGAACCACCCGACGCGAAGCAGAGGTTGCCTCAGCGGAGTGCGGTTAAAACCGTGTAACGCACACCTCGGAGTTCATTATTGCGCTTACACCATGGTTACCAACAATGATTATATATAGTTACTTTCATATTTATAGATTTTTATCGATTTAATCAGCTGAAATTTAAATATACTTCCGCAGCTCTTTGGGCTTGTTGTTTTTGCGTTGTCATGCAAAACAGCTGGTTGGTAGTTCTAATTGAACAGAAAACATCTCGTTGCTTATTCTATTTCTCGTTACTAGTTCTATTTAAGTGCGTTGCTATGCAAACCCTCTCGTCGTTAGTTCTGAAAATAATTGATTCTATCGGGGGGAAAAATAGTTCCTTCTCGGTTATAACATACAATTGGCACCAATTTTGGTTATTTTTGTCATGACATTATTTAAGAAAATTGTATGAAACCATAACTAAATCAGATTCAACATTACCTCCCTCTGTCTTGCTTTTTAAAAATGGTTTGGTCACGCAGTGTGCAGCAGATTCGCATCATGATGTCCTATGGGACCATCTAAAAAATACTACGGAGTTTGTTAGATGTAACTTATCGAAGAACTTTCGCTGGGTAAAAAGTTTTCTACAGATTAACATGCTTTGTGAAGTAGCCTAGCTTGCATTCACAAGCAGTCAGCGTGTTGCCGACGTCAATTTACATGCAAATTCCTACTATGATAAATTCGTATTTCCAACTGAATAAATAATGCACTTCTAACCACAAAAATGTTTTGCTATATTGAAGTAGTTGTAACTAAGATATCTGCCGAATACAAACTTTTTTTAAATCTGTAGATTAATGTTGTTTACCGATTTTTATAAATCAGATGTATGCTGTTGCTACGGCAACGTTAACTTCTACCTTAGAGACGGATTTATGGCTCGCAGTAAAAAAAAAGATTAGGCTACGCATTGCACATAAACACCATGCGCTTTGCTAACTCCGTGATAATGTAACTATGGCTAGCTAGCTATATAGTTACCTCGCCACGTATTGCATTTGCATTATCTGAAAAACAATGACAAAAGTTTATCGTAGCCAAAGTTAGCCTACTATTTGCAGCATACCTACGAGGCGAAGTAGCCGTCTGCCGTAGGCTACAGTAACGTTAGTCACTGAGGAAAATAAAGTAGGTAGGCTACATTCGTTTACTTCATTAATTCACTTTATTTATTCCACTTATTTTCTAGAACGTCTTGGACTCTGAATTGACCGGTCATGTTTGCCATTCCCAGGTTGCGTAGTACTAGCTGGCCAGGCAGGCAGCGCATTAATTTAGAACTGTGATTAAACTTGTGACCCGGATGACTGACCGGTTATACAGAATAACGACCAGTCATTGACCAATCAGAATCGAGTATTCACCCATACCATGGTATAATAAGCAATAATGACCGAGGAGCCGGGCATTACACAGTTTTAATGCCCGACGCGGAGGTAGTAAATTGCCCGAGGCGCAGCCGGGCATTACACATTTAAACTCTGTAATGCCCGGCTCCGAGGTCATTATTGCGCTTATACCATGGTTACCAACAATTATTATATATAGTCACATTTATATTTATTGATTTTTATCGACTTTATCAGCTGAAATTTAAATATCCTTCCGAGGCCATTTTGGCATGTAGTTTGCCGTTGTCATGCAAAACTGCTTGTTGATAGTTCTATTTGAACAGAAAACATCTCGTTGCTAATTCTATTTCTCGTTACTAGTTCTATTTTGTCCGTAGTTATGCAAAAACCTCTCGTTGGTAGTTCTGAAAACAATTGATTCTATATGGAAGCAAATAGTTCCTTCTCAACTTTAAACCATAAAATTAGCACCAATTTTGGTTATTTTTGTCATTAGTTAGCCTACATTATTTAAGAAAATTGCATGAAACCGCAACTCAATTTACCTCCCTCTCTCCGTCTTGCTTTTTAAAAATGCTTTGGTCACGCAGCCTATTTTAAACAGCCCATGGCTAAGGAAATTGCATTTCACGATCTGCATCATGAGATGGGAACATCTGAAAAAAATAGCATACTGTAGATACAGAGTTTGTTACTGTTAGATGTAACTTGTCATATCTAAGACATTTCGCTGGATAAAATGTTTTTTTAATATACAGATTAACGTGCTTTGTGAAGTAACTTGTTCGCATTCGCAACCAGCGTTGCTCACGTCAGCGTTACATTACATTAGGTAAAGCCCTACTATGTTACGTTCATATTTCCAAACTGAATAAATACTGCACCTCTAACCACAAAACTTCTTTGCTAGATTAAAGTTGTTGTAACTAAGATATTTGGCAAAGACAAACTTTTCAAATCTATGAAAAATCTAACGAAATAAATGCCCACCCTCCAGCCAATCAGAATCGAGTATTTAGCCAAGCCATGGTATAATGAACATTTGTAACAGAAGGCAGAGATGCGCGATGAACAAAATCAAGCCTACCTGAAACATAGGCAACATGAAAGTAACCATCACCTCAGACAGAAAAGTGGCATTAAAAAGCTTTTTCTTGGCATGCGTGTATACACACCAATACACATGTACACCCACACACACATGCACGCACGCGCACACACACGCCACCATCGCCACCTTACAATTACCTGCACAAAGTTAAATGTAAGATAGGACAGACAAGCTTACAGAAATCAATCAATTCTACAATCTACATGGCCCATCACGCAGAGGCAAATGTTGATGATATAGCACACACACACACACATACAAAAAATATCTACAGTACATTCCTGTACAGTTTTACCTTTTTGTTGCCATCTCAGGTTGCAATGATGTAACACAAAAATTATGTTATATTTACAACTGGCATAATCTTTTTTGAAACCTTTAAGCTAAAATTATGATATTATGCAGATAAATTACCCTGTTACTATGGCAACCCAGATTCAGTTCAGATGTAATTTTGAAATGCCACTGTGGAAGGTATTGGTCTGGGCAGTGGAAGAGAACTGATAATGGCCATGCCTACTGTCAGAGCAGCAATTGCACACGGGTGAGCCCTGTTAGCTATTTGACATATAAACTGCTCTGATCTTTCAGTAGGTGCCTGAAACATGGAGACTGATGACGAGAGACAGAGCAAGAGACAGACAGAGAGAGAGAGAGGTTTCAGCTCAGAGTTTTTCACTAGGGGTCTCCCTGGGCCGTGACATGTGACATAAATGGGACCGGAACCCGGGAGGGAGGGGTCTCGGTGCAAGCCGAATTAGCCATCGGTGGTGGAGGAGTGTGGCATTCGGTCCCGTGGAGAATCAGATTTGTCTCGGCCACACCTACCGTTGGAGAGAGCTCACTTACCAGGGTCAGCCCAGGTGCTTAAGGGTGTGTGCCTCTCCTCGACACGAGACAGAGACCAGGAGCACACGCCGAGAGAGAGCGAGTCTGTTAGTTGGTCAGGGCACTAAAGACAAAGAGGAACTAAAGAGGCTGAAAAGCAGAGGATAGCGGAGAGCTGAAAAGCTTCCGCTGTGGTTGCTTTGTTTTGTCTTTGTTTTTTAGTTTGTTGTTTTTTCCCAGAACCCCTGAAGAGGTTTTCCAGTCGGTCTGGGTGTGCTCTCTCAATGTGGCAAATTACAGTGAAAACCCAGAACTGCCGCATCTCCCTCCCACGGGTGTCTCACAGCGCGTGACAGGCACAAAATTGTATTATGGTGCCTGTGTGTAATCAGTAGTTTAACTTGACTGTAGAGTAAATGCATCTATATCCGTGAATAGAAACAAATCAAGGATAAAGTGGATCAGGAGAAGGTTACAAGCACATTTCACTTCTTGAGTCTCACTTTGACTCAAGAAGCGTATCATCGAAAAATGGAATGTGCTTCCGCGGTATATTGATTGTAACAAACCTTATGGTGAGTCTTCAAGGTTGCATTCCATAAACAGCATCTCCAAACTTCAAAATCTTCATCACTATCAAACACAGGTCAGCTATGTGGTAGGTATGATTACTAAAGGAATTGTGGTTGTGAAGCACCCATAAATAAGATGGGTGTAATTAAGTCCGTGTCCTTTCATCTCTTTTAAATATATAGTTTTTTTGGTTTGCACTTTGTAACCTCGCGCATGTGTTTTTACTAAGCTTCATAGCAGTTGCTCCTGTTCTTTTATAACATAACCTATTCTTTTCTTAATTTAATAAGAGTTGGGTAATCTACAGGCACTACTTTCTGTGGAGTGTTCCAGGCGCAGAGTGTTGACTGGGACTACTGAAAAAATAAACACAAATAACAGATGATTAAACAAAATCAATGCTTTCCCACTGAATTCACGGCTCTGCAGTGGGGAACGCAGAACGGGAACCGCAGTTCTCAGAAATTAAAGGACGATGGGACCCTCTCACTCCCGTGATGAGCTATGAACCGCAGAGCAAACACTGAGCAGCGCATCAATGCTCCTGTTTGTTGGAGTGTGTTCGGGAGAGGCTAACAGGCGCAACACGCTACCTCACACACAGGGGGCTCTATTTTAATAAACCAAACGCAATGGTGAACGCAAGAGTAAGCGCTTGGCGGGTATCGCTCTGAGGGCGTGTCGGCGAGAAATTTGGTAATTTCATGACGGCAATCTTGGCGCACCTTATGGCGGTATTGCTAAAAGGCTGGGTTTAAATGTCCAAGGTGTGTCTCTATGGTAGCCAATCAAATTGTTGTTCTCATGCTTTAAAAAAAAAGCCAGTTGGAACACAGTCGCTCCATGCAATTTCATAATGAGCAACCCAAACGCACTGGACCATCAACTTGGATGTGTGTATGATTCTACGTGGGAACATGCATTGAAATGTTCATTTTAAAAGCTGATCCGATACTTACCATTTATCTAGCCCTATTAAACCGCTCAGCCAGTTGATTTCTCTTTGCTCTGGCTGTGATGGGGACCGCGACCACTGGTGCAGGTGGGGCAAGCTAATTTTGTCGCATGTCACCTGGACATTGATGGAATGTGTTTCTTTGCGATTGACGAAAACTATTGCATGCTCGGGTGGTGCGCGGATTTGTATGTGCGTGCAGTCGATAGCACCAAGCACCCCGGGGAACCCACACTTGAGAAAAAATGCGAGTTTTGACTTTTTACTGCATTCATTGTCCGTATAGTTGAGGAAGGACACCCGCTGAAAGTATATCCTTTCTGTGTATTGTGTAGTGGTAGGCTTATGATTCAACTGTGCCAATGTGTAATTTATATATTATAGGCTATTGGCCTACATGATCGCAAGTTTCTTGTAAGCTGTCCTGTTTTATTCTAGTAGTTTAAATTAAAATTAATTAATAATAATAATAATAATAATAATAATAATAATAATAATAATAATAATTATAGGCTATTTGTTCATTAAATGGAAGTGTAATGTTGGCATCACCTATAGACACTACATAGAACTACATGACTAATAAGTTGCCAAATTGCCAGAGTCTATTGCGTTGCCGCTAAGAGGTGGTTCCAGCTGATCATAACGCAATGGGTTTTCGTTGGTTCAAATTGTCACTACGCCAAAAGTATTTTAGAACACGCCCCAGACAGCGCCACCCATCCCACTGCAGCGCAAGCGAAAGGATGTTATGTTGAGAATTTGTTGATCCTAGCGGTATTGCTGAGAAACGCCATAGCGCCAGTTTTAAGACGTTGATGCTGTCAACAAGCTTGCGTTTGACTATACTGTCCCCTTGCGCTGGTTTGCGCCGGTTTGAAAATAGAGCCCAGGACCCCTTATCCCTCATACGGTCTGCCTCTTTGTGTGCTTTTAGGTTCCTGCGTTACGAGACACAGGGAAAAGGGGAGTGAATTTAGGTTGCATCTCGAAGGCCCGCCCCCACAGCTGCTACGCTTCGCTCTTCACCTGAAATAGCGCACTCTCGTTTTGTCAGTAATGTGGAAACCTCGCATACCACGCCACCATTGAAGGAAATGCAATTACATGCTCACTAACAGAATTTCACATCAGGATCGCTTCACTGCCAAAATTTAATAGGCCATTCATAATAAACATATCGAGCGGGGTAATTCTTGCAACATTGACTTGCAGCCTCTTAAAAGATGAATGCGCCGATAATTTGTGCCAATATGATTGCCAGTCTTGTGTGCTTGTTCAGTAGGGTGGATGAGACGTTCACAGGCAGGTTCTCGAGGTTCTGCCCAACCCATGAACATCAAATGAATGTGTCAGCACTTGAATTGAATACTTTTGGATGCTCTTAATCAACCATACACTTCTATGGGGTATTTTTTAAACAGGCTGCTATTGCAGAGAACTTGAAATTGATTTTAATCCACTTCAAGCCCTTCGAGTTCCAATACATTTTCTCTAGTGGTAAGTTAAATTGATCATTTTTACAGGGCAGTGGAAAGTTATTTTGCAGTAATGAAATAATTCTTGACTTGATCGGAGTTTGACCACATCATATTTATCTTGTGAATTATCAAATTATTATTGTATTATTGAATTTGCCATCTGTCAATACTTTCCAGCTCTCACTGAGTGTAATTGAATATACTATTGTATATTGTCCAATGTCCAGTATGCTGTAATATCTATATATGACCTGAATAAATCCCTTAGTGTTAATTTAAGTTGTTTTTTTTTCTTTTGAAAGGTTGACAAGAAGATTGTTCGGACAGAGATAGGAGTTTTACTTCGGCTTTCCCATCCAAACATTGTAAGTATTTCACATATTTTTACTTTAAAGCTGCTAATTTAACACGTATACCTCCCACTGCACCATGTATCTTCATCAAATTAGTATTTGTAATGACATCTATGTGAGTTTGCATGTAGTACTCCTTTCCTGTCGATGTTCCTTCATGGTTGTAACTGTTTTCTCATTCAGTGTTAGATGAGAATGTACGGCGGCAACCACTAAGAGAATGACACATATTTCACAAATCCCTCTAGATTCATTTCCTATTGGTAGTATTCTATCATTTTAAATGAAATATATCCACGTTTAGTGTTCTGTATTTGAAATCCAAGTGCATTTTGCTTCAGACACATTCTATCTAATGCTCCTCTCACAAGATTTCCTACATTACAAGATTACGATACACTGGGGGAGATTTGGCAACAATTTTGTAGTAGTTAAGGGATGGTGATTATGAGAGATGTTGTTCAAAAGAAATCTTTTAGATTTGTATGCTTGCTTTAGAGCAGAATCAGACTGGCTGGCTTTTCCACTGGCTGTTTACAGCAGACAGCTGAAGCACTTTATAACAAGGATGGACCATCTATCCTAATTGAATGGCCTTGATTAATGAGTGGCTTGGTAATCTAAATGGGTAACCTCTTCTCTCTAAAAGCCATCATAAGCCCTGTGCAGCTGGAAGGATGTAAATAAGGAAGGAGAGAGCCTCTTTTGCTCTTATTGTGATATGCAAAGCTGGATTCCGTAGACCGGTCGGCGGATACATGCTGTAAATAGCACCCTATGAAGTGGTATGCAAAAGTTTGGGCACCCCTGGTCAAATAGCATGTTTTATTGATTTTCTAAGTGAAAAAATGTTAACACAACCTCTGCTGGGAATAAACAAAACAGGATATATTCCTGCAAATTTGAATGCACAATTATAGTTACTGTTTAATTTTTTTCAAATAGTTTTCATACCACTGTATGTACTTACCAGAATGGATCTGAAACAGATCTGATACTGCAAGGATAATCGTCCATGCCCTGCATTAATGAATAAATTATTTAATTCATTCTATGTTGAGATTTCTATTAACCACAAGGTGTTTTGTCAAAGTCCATGACGAATAACAACTATATTGGTTTTCTTCTTTGGTTCTCTGGCAGATTAAATTGAAAGAGATCTTTGAGACCCCAGCTGAAATCAGTCTGGTTTTGGAGCTGGTCACCGGGGGAGAGTTATTTGACAGGTCAGTCTGTTCCACCCTTTCTGGGGAAAATTCTTCCCAAATTTCCATTCCAGTCACCCACAATACAGAATGTTCCTCCACATCAAGGCACTTATGAAGTAGCATCTGCCGAAGGGTACAGTGTTTTGAAAAAAGTGAAGGAATATTTTAAACACAAGTGAATGCTACTAGGATTGAAGAAGGGAAGAAAGTTATACCTTTTGATGTGCAATTCCAATGCCTATGTTTTCTGACTGCTTCCTTTGTTCTTAAAAAACATTTAAATGCAAACTCCAGTCAGAAAGTGTGATGTTTTATTTGTAGCAGGTACTTGTATGATCTAGAGTTCAGAATTGCATCCTGAAAATTAAGAAACTGACCCTCTACCTCTAGCTGATTACGCAAGCTGTCTTTATTGTCAGCCAACTTTTCATTGGGAATAGAGGGATAGAAAGCCCTTGTGAGAATAAGCTGCTTTACTTGGGTTTTTTAGAATTCTGTTATATTTCTCTGCCCATTGTATATTTGTGGAAAAATTTGAATACTGGAACTGGCTCTAATATTAACCCCTTCACGCAGATGCCAAGTTTGGTCAATTCTCACCTATTTAGGTACTGTTCTATTTAAGGCATATAACTCCGAGTGTGAGCATCACAGAAACTTGGAAAAGGGATTAAGACAGCCATTTACAATACTAACTCAGTTTACAAAATCTAGCTTTCCTGAATTATTGCCATGGACCCCCTGCAATGCCATCATAGACCCCTAGGTGTTTATGAACTCTTGACTGAGTATTTACATGTAAGTTCTACCATCTTTTAGTCTCTGATTGTATGTACTGCTTATGTATTTGTTCATATAATCCCCTAGTTGCACTAATGTTCTGTAGGTAATTCTGGTTTGTTGTTGGCCGCACAGATCATGTGCACACATTTCTCAAAGGGACACATTTTAGGTAGCAGACTGGCCAACATAAATATTCATAGAATTATGGGATGCCAAATTTCTTATCTATAGTACAGGCAGCTAAAATGTAAGGAGATAAAACTGCTTGCAATAATTTAATGTTAGGAAGGATTTTGCAGGAATATGGATGCACACTTTTAATGAGAGGTGGCATTAAAAATGTTCATCCATATTCATGTATAGTGGCCCTGGGATTCAAAGAACTGTAATAGATTTGCCAAAGAAGATGAATTGTATGTTCCAGTCCTGCTGACATAATCTTAGCTGCATTACAGACCTGCCAGCAGTCCGGACATTATGTACAAAGAGGCCAGAGAAATTTGTGATGATGAAAGCTTTGCTGCATACATGCCTGTTTATATATGCACACTTTCCTTGGATGGTTCTAAATGGTTTTTTCTATAATTTTTTTTTTTTTTGTGCGTTGAAATGATGTGAACTTAAGTGTGAACTTAAATTTTGACTGTATTACTGGAAAAATATTTAGGTTTAGTGCTATCATAATATTGAACATGATATTTAACTGTTGGATGAAGACATAGATCATTTCAAGATATTCCTAGACATATATTACGCGATGCTCTTTTCTGTGTTAACAATATTTATGAAATGCAGTGACTTAGGACTGAAATTTTGATTGGTTGCCATTACAATACGTCAGTTTCTCCTTTTATCAAACTTGGAAGGCCAAGAATATTATTTGAAATATTCATGTAAAAGATGCTATAGATAGAAGAATGACCTAATGAGGCACATTTAACTTGGAAAAGTCAAGGTGATGAATCATTTGCAAAACAGGTTGTTTGAATAGGTGTTCACATTCGCAGGTGTTCACATTCCTCGCTTCTTTCAGGCCTTCTGTTTCATTATACATGACCGATTCAAATATGTTGCTTAAAATATGTTTTTGCTTGATTCAATGAATGAAAGTTCTCAAGTGGAGTAATGATATGTTGTTAAGACCATAGTGAGGGAATGGTTTCTAGGGAATATTATACAAAACATGTTTTGTTGTAGAGGTCTGAGAGGCCTAGCTAATGAGGTTAACACCATGAATTCCACGTGTCTCTTTTTGTGCTCAGGTAGAGAAAATGGATATGTATATGTATATATTATGGATTATATTTGGAAGACTTGGAATTGAAGGTTTAAGCTCTTTTTTGTTTCTATATTCCAGATTGTTTACTTATCTATTGCGTAATAAAACGTTTCACAAATTGTACCATTTGAAAAACTTGGTGAGCAAAATGGTTCTTACATTCAAACTTACCAGTAACTCAGTGATTTTGTCTGAGACTAAATGAACTTGCTCCTATCCATTATTGTTGTCGTTCAGGATTGTGGAGAAGGGCTACTACAGCGAACGTGACGCTGCAGACGCTGTCAAACAAATACTGGAAGCAGTGGCGGTGAGTCAACATTTCTGTTAATCCTGCTTTGCTGAAAGGTTATTCTACACTTACGAATTTGATCTTTTTGCTATTATTTGTGTTTTTTACTATCTAGTGGCACTTGTATTTTTTGTACTGTATGAACATCCAAGCAACAATTCCCAGCAACGAGTAACCAGTACTGTAACTTAAGAGGGTAATAAGTTACTAGTACAGTATAATGCATTTCATTAAAGTCAAGACTTCCTCTTTCTTCTGTTACTAATTGCATTTTTTTTTTTAAAAAGCAAAAAAAAAAATGTAATCTTTTAAAATATAACCTTTAACCTTAAAAAATAACATCACATAACAAAAAGTAAGTATGGAACCCATGTTTGCCTAAATGGCTGTAAGTCATCAAGGGGTCTGAGGTGTCAAACTAGCCTCAAACCATCACTCTGCAGCCAGATATACAGTAGATATGGATAGATCACTTTAAGGGTTGTTTCTTCTGACTGCTTTCTGCTTTTATGTACATTTTACACACTGTCCCAACTTTTTTGGATTTGGGGGTTTGTAATATACATACTCTGCTCACAGAATACATTGCAAAAGCCAGCATTCTACATGCTATTTAAATATCAGACCTGCTATATTGTTTGTTCAATAGTACTTCCTGAAATTAAAGGTCTTGCAACTGCTTATTTTCTTTACTTACTGTATGTACAGATGATCACTATCCCCATTACATTATTGAATAACTAAATATTAGAGAGTAAGCCATTATAGTAACAATTACTTTACAGTAGACTACTAGTGGCTGGCACCTAATTATAGTTCATCCAGAATGTATGGAATCATAAAATGGAAGCAGTTTAATTGTGTACAGATTGGAGCAGAAATGGAAATAATGGGTCTGAAAGAGGTGACAGAGGTAAGACCTTACCTGACATTGATGACGATTGACAGAATGAAATTGGGCAAAGGCCAATGGGGACCATTTAGACAGCCTGTTTCAGATAACACCTCCTGCATCGGAAACCCCAGTTTCAGCCTTAGAAATTGATCTTACCGTGGCGCAGGGTGTGTAGTAGAAAAGGTGCTGAGCGTTGAGGGTCTAATAGAGGATACCCATTTGAATTAAAATATGTTCAGAATCATAAAATATATCAGCATCACTAGACTCCTGATATATTCTTGCCATATCAGTTTATTGACATTATGAACTATGTTACTCTTTACATTGTTCTTGTTTTCCTTGTCTGGAAAACGTTGGAATAGTGTGATGGTTTATTTTACTGGCAATGACTGATGCATCATTTAGTCTGAAATAGTCCATGAAAACCTATATATAGTGTCCTATCAAATATTAACAGTGCATTCGTTCAGCCTGGCGATATGAATTACTTTTAAAGAGGTCAATGTGCTGAGAATAGACTGTTGGCATGAACAGAGTGGGTAATGATGCTGTTCTTCTCTGATACTTCACCATTTCTCTGATACTTGTACATCATGACGATACTAAAATAAATTTAAGTTAATCAATTGCCTGTGTTAAAATGACATATATTATTGAATTATCACCCATTCAAATAGTTTGGCACAGTGAAAATGTATCTATGGTTAAATGCAAAAGTATTGTGTCAAATAGTTTTTTTTTTCCCTCTGTACTAATCAAATTAGTATTTTCAACGGTGAATATGAGGCAAAATTCACGATGTCTGCATTTATTTCATTTGGTTTTTACAACAACACCACTCAATGAGTGAAGTGCCCCTATTTCAAGTCAGCATAAGTATTCGGATAAAGTAAAAAAATATATATTATTTTGACTAATTAAATTATTTTGTATTCCACTTACATTGATGACTGCATTGAGTCTCATCACTAGGTTCATGATGTGATCCTTTGAGATGGTCTGCCAAGCTTTTACTGCTGCCTCTTTTGTTTGTTGGGGTTTTCTTTCCTTTTGATCTGGCGGAAAGCATGTTAACCCCTTTGCTCAGGCCCCCAAGTGGAGTAGACTGGGACACTCACTGACGTAGCACATGCCCCTGCAGCTGTGGTGGTGCGGGGGGCACGTGGAAACAGAGGGCCCCGCCCTAGTCTGATAAAAAAACAAAAAATTATTGGGATGTTTTTTTATTTGACTGAGCAAGGCAGAATTCGACTGTAGCATTGATAGACAAGCAGGGGGCCCATATAGGCTACAAGGCAAATAGACCCCCCCCAGCCATCCTGAGTAGCCAATACCCTACATCATCATGGGGCCCCCTACCCGTATATCACAGTACCATCAAATCACGTCTGTTCCCAATACTTTTTAATTTGACTGTATACACAAGTGATGACACAAGTGGTAGGCATTGATTGAATTAACATTAGACCATAACTTACGATACTACTTTTTTCTTCACAAGTACAATTTGATGAGTTGATTTTTTTAGTGATTGCTGACCTCTAAATCTTGGCTATAGTCTACCTAAAATCCTGAATACAGGAAGACCAGGGTTGTACTGCATATGGGTCCTGCAATCACCGATGTTTACACAAAGTGAAAGCAAATTTGTGGGTGGAGTGATCGGTAACCATGTATCACTTTAGTTTTCTAGGGCTATGAAAGCTCTAGTTCTATATATAGAAAGTCAGAGCCCTGAAGGTCTAAGCATTTCTTTATAATTATCTTCCTATGTAAATTTCTTTCTACATAATGACAAAGGTATTAATGTAGAAGGTGAGGTGAAATAAAGAACAGCGGAGCTTAATAAAAAGGCGTGTTATTTTGCAGGCGCAGCCAAAGTATTTGCTTGTGTTATCAGTTCACACTTTGCGGGTGATCATTATTTTGCGTGTTTGGAATGGTTACACTGTAAAAATATATCCTAAGAAAATGGTGAAAAGACTGGCAGCAATGTTGCCAGTGAAAAAACCATTTAATGAATGGGAAAACAAATGATGAATCCTGTTATTTTAGGAGATGACCATTACATAATTATTCTACATGACATTGACAGTGTTTTGTAAATTTCTTACAAACATTTTACTCTAAAAATACAGTTTTTTGCCACAGTACACTATAAATAAAACTGTTACAGGATTTCACTCTTTTGTTAACACTGTCAAAGTCATGTAGAATAACAGCAATAACTCAATAAATAAAACAGCAATAAATAATTATTTAACAGTTATCCCATAAAATAACAGGATTTATACAGTTCAATAACATGATTTATAGGCTACAGATAATAACAGGATTCATAGTTTTCCCCCTTCATTAAATTGTGTTTCACTGGCAACATTGCTGCCATTTTTTAATGTTATTTTTTTTACAGTGTATGTATAGGCTACTGTTACACTGAACAAGCTGGCGGTTTACGATAAACTGTTTCACTGGATGTCTCTTAGTTTGGGGGGGGGGGGGGGGGGGGGGGGGTTGAATAGCATAGGGTTCAATTGGCTACCAATTTGGGAGAAAAGGGGGGAAAAAAAGAAATAAAAGAAAAAAAAGTCTTTATTCCTAATAAAATGGATGTGTGTTTTTGTGCATTTTGAGCCAGCTGGAGTACATAACTTTTTTTTTAGAAAAATATCGGGGATCATGCTTAGTAGGTAGCAATCATAGAAAGAACTGTTGTGGGAGAAATCCAGCACCATACACTATGTTTATACCCTCGAATTGTGCATTCTAAAACCAAATTTTTTCTTTAAAAACAAAGTGGCTCATAACGTAAACCAATCACATTGCGAACCACTCAACAATGAGATTAACCTAGGGGCGCTGCGGTGGTACAACGGTAAGAGCGCCGACTTTCAGTCGGTGCAGTTGTGCTCCAAGGATCGGGGTTCGCGCCCCGGTCCTGCCAGATCCGAGCATGGCCGGCGCCCCTGTGGGAGCAGCAATTGGCGGCTGCTTCCGGGTGGGGGGAGGGGCTCGGAGAGAATCGCTGCACGCATAGCGGCCCTGGGCGGGCTGGAATCACGGTCAGGAGCTAGGAGGAGTCGCGCCCTGAAGTAACCCTACACAAATGCAGTGTGATCCGTATGTCGTCCTAGATGCGGCAAGTTTTATGATGCTTTGATTGCCAAATCTGACAGTGGGACAAACATATCTTGTAGCCTGAGCCAGGCTAGCCTTGTTTGGAACTAGAGCCCGGCATTAGTTTTTATATCCAGGGTCTTTATAAAATTGGCTAGCTAATGTTATATAATTCAGCTAGCCATCACTGTCAATTGTGTAAAACTGGCTTGCTGAAAGTTGGCTCCTTTATTTAGCAGTTATGAAACCCAGCCCACAATTTCAGCGCCGCCCAAGCGGCATAGTATGCCAGCCCCACCATCTGCTGTTAGAAAGGTCCTATTGTAAAATGTCTAACTTAGCAGAGTACCAGGTAACTAAGTCTGGGATAGAGGGTAACGTTAGTCTTGTTCAATAATTTAATAAATAAAATATTTAGCAAATGGGGAAGATAGCTAACTTTAGACTTAGAACTTAGCAAAACCATCACTTGATTAGCGAGTTTGGTGATTAAATGGAAAAATGTTTCATTGTGTTATTGTTAAACTCTGCAACAACAGAAAAAGATTCCATTGTTTTACCATTCCATTATTCAATTCAATTCAATTCAATTTTA
Organism: Synaphobranchus kaupii; assembly: GCA_029718625.1. Classification (NCBI taxonomy): domain Eukaryota; kingdom Metazoa; phylum Chordata; class Actinopteri; order Anguilliformes; family Synaphobranchidae; genus Synaphobranchus; species Synaphobranchus kaupii. The sequence continues at coordinate 25,807,087 of CM056392.1, read as the reverse complement.
TTTATATAGCGCTTTTCACAGATGACTGTCACAAAGACGCTTTACAGAACTAGAACTCCATTATCCACACCTTAAGTCGTAGCTGACATTTTTAGCTGCGACCAGCAGCTAGTATAAGTCGCTCTGTGGTCGGTCTGTCGGTCCATCTGTCCGAATTATTTCTGCTGCTTTGAAATACGCTTGATCCGGGTTACCCAGAGTGGTGTGCAGCGAGGTTGGCGTTTTTTGCTTTCAGCCACAGTCCACAACAGCTGAAACCTGCTGAAACCAGCAAGAACTTTAATGGTCTGTAACGTTACTTCGTGGCATTTAAATAACGTTAATGTAACGTTAGTGTAGTTAGCTAACGCTAACGTTGCTTAAGTTGAACCGATAATATTCATGGTGTCGCGCTAGATGAGCATAGCATTATGTTATCAGATAAAAACAAAATACGTTGTCAGTGTTTTTGAGTAAGCGTCTTAGATCCTGCTACGACAAAGCAATCACTAACTCGCCACAGTAATAGCCTACAAACTAGGTGAGAGCCTACTATAGTCCTTGCCGGGTCGAACAACAAAGAAAAAACACGGCTTGAGATAAACCTAATAATAACTAGCTAGATGGGTTTATTACAAGCCCTGTGCTAACTTACAAACAGTGTTGGGCGGATTACTTAGAAAATGTAACGTTAGCTAAAAGAGAAAAAACTTTCTTTGTTGTTCGACCGGCAAGGACTATCTGTAGGCTAACCTAAAAACAGTGTTGGATGGATTACTTTAAAAATGTAAGACAACAAAATTCCTTTGTTGGAACGATGTAACCTTAGCTAGCTTGCTAGCTAACATTAGCCTCGAAACAAAGAATACCTTACCTAGACACTAGCTAGCTAACGTTAGCTACATCGTTTCACTAAAAAATTTTCCCGAAATTTCCCCACGTAACCCCCCTGCTGAGGTCTCTCCACTGGCTGCCAGTTGCAGCCAGGATCAGGTTCAAAGTTCTGACCCTGGCCTACACTGCAGCAAATAGGACAGGCCCCGCCTACCTGCAGGACTTAATCCAGAACTATGTTCCTGCTCGACCACTTCGCTCTTCTACAGCAGGGCGACTGGCACTTCCCCCCCTCCGTGTCAAAGGCTCTCGCTTGTCCCGACTGCGGAGTTTTTCCACATTAGCACCTCAGTGGTGGAATGAACTTCCCATTCCCCTACGTTCTACTCCAACCCTGCCTGCATTCCGTCGAGGCCTGAAGACACACCTCTTCAGACTCCACCTTGACTGATATCCTCACCTAGGAATATCAGTTCCCTGTTCCCTGTGTTTTCCTGTTTGTTTATTATAGTTTATAATAGTATTTGGAATGGTTTATAATAGCACAGTTTATAATAGTATTTGGAATGGTTTATAAAAGTATAGTTTATAATAGTATTTTGGAATGGTTTATAATAGCATAGTTTATAATAGTATTTAGAATGGTTTATAATAGTATAGTTTATAATAGTATTTGGAATGAAAGTGTGGTGTTGCTGATTTGCCCACAGCTTACTGTGAAACTACAGTCAACGTTCATTGCTAGGGATAGCTGCTACATTATGCAAAGGATGTGCTTTGCCTTGTCTGTTCTGTAATGATGATGATGTCTCTGTACGCACTTACTGTACGTCGCTTTGGATAAAAGCGTCTGCTAAATAAATGTAATGTAATGTAATGTAAAATATCTATCTAGCAATCTAACGCTAGCGAAATTTGAACACATTCATTGATTCAGTCACAAAATGGAATAAACTCTTCTAAAACAGGTTAGTAGCTAGTAGCCGTGATAAAGCTCAATGCTTACCTGTTCAGGAGAAAATTTGCCAACTCGGCATCCGTCTTGAAAGCTTTCTGGGCTCTCAGCTTTCTCCATCTTTCAAATGCCAGTCCAAGATTTACCCGTGTTTTAGCACGGCTCCGGTCGTGCAGCTGTTTCGAAAAGAGGACAAGGCTTTTTAGGTTTGGTAGAATCTAGTACCATCGCAGTTGATCCAGTTTGTTTGGTTGCTTCCATAGCTGCAGCGCGCTGTGTTTGTGTGCCAATTTGTTTCATATCAGGCAACCCGGTGTGTCGAAATGGGCAGTGGGCGGAGTCAACTTGGAGACGATCGGGGCAGTGGGCAGAGTCAACTCGGAGAGCAGTGAATCACACAGGACAAAAACAGACGTTCCGGCCCGGAATGGAAATTTCAAAGGAGAATATACTGTCTGTAGCATTGTTGTCAGAGAAGCCAGTATTTCGATTTAGCATGTTTCCTTAATCTCTGATGAAATATCATGGTCATTTTACAATTTAGTACAGTAAATTTATTACATATAGCCCCTTTAAGGTTGTAAATTAAGTCGGTTACTTTTGGTACTCATCTTATCGACTGCGTGTCTTTTAATATCTACTTTCCATTTTGCTAAAAGCACACGCAAATACCTTCCCCAAACT